>OZ023267.1:96704251-97069251 GCA_964006375.1 Tillus elongatus
AAGTTACACATAATTAAATTTTACAACTTTGCTAAGCCCTTTTAAAATGTAAGCTTGCTTAAGTGAACATTTGTAAGGATGAAGAAAGTTTGTAATAGCTAACCAGAGTAAACTTGCGGTAAGGTTACAAAGGAAACACTTGCATTTGTAATGCCACTGGGGGAAATATTTGCTATTTGCAGCAAATTCGCAGGGGGCTTTGTGTAAATAATCTATGAAACTTGCACTTTTTTTGGAAAATATTCTACAAGGTTAATGCAATATTACCTTGCTCAGTGGGTATATATATATATATATATATATATATATATATATATATATATATATATATATATATATATATATATATATAACAAAATTCGGGACGCAGCAATTGCGTTATGGTAGTGAATTTTTATTAAATGCTTCAAACTTGAATAACTCAATTTTCTATTAACTTAGAAAGTTCAGTTTTGGTATGTAGTAAGGTCTTTTCTAAGTCAAGATATCCACTAAACTTCATCAGAATAACTTTGTAATATTCGGAGAAAAAAAAATTATTCGAAAGAAAATTCAAAATTTGAATAACTCAATGTTCTATAGACTTAGAAAGTTGAGTTTTGGTACGTAGTAAGGCCTCTTCCAAGGCAACATATGCAGTACATTTCATTAAAACAGCTTTGTAATTTTAAGAGAAAAATTTTTTTTTAGAAAGAATACTCGAAAATTTTCCGGAAAACCCCGTCGGATTTTCCTGTCCAGCGAACTCGTCCAAGCCATTAATAAAAGAAAGGCACTCGCCGAGTTGAATCGAAATCGGTTAATTATTTTTTAAGTTATCGGATGGATACATACATCATCACAGGTTCCAATCTTCACTTAGTAATAACTTATACATTTATTATTACCAACACTTCACAAAAATCTTCCAAAAGTGGATTGTTCAAAAATACAAAAATAATTAACCATAATCTTTCTACACGAAAATCTCCTAAAAAATCCATAATGTTCAATTACGCACACATACACACAGCCACGTACCAATTTTATAGGTTAATGTTTATTGTTTATCTTAATCTATGTTCATACAGACGCGAATTGAGAAAACGTCGTGAAACCTCGAACGTACCTATTTTATTGGTTTATTTTATATAGCATCCTAGCTAAATACCATTTACAATCAACCAATAGGAGTTAGTTTTTTGCAAGTGTATGTGGAACTTCTTTAAAATTGAGTTATCAAAAATTGAAACGTTTCATGAACATTCACTACCATAACGCAGTTGCTGCGTACAGATACACACAATTTTCCTGACATCTAACAGTGAATAATTTCAATGATATGTATCTCATTGGAATAATATAGTACAAGCATCAAAATATAAATAATCATAATATCGACATCTATCAGTAATCAGTAAAACTATACAACCATTGATAATTACTTTTTAGTCAATACTATTAATTATCAATATCGAAGATCGTATTACAACGTTAAAGAAAACTCAAAATTTTCCCGGAAAACCCCGTCCGATTTTTCTGGCTAACGAACTCATCCAAGCCAGTAATAAAAGAAAGGCACTTGCCAAGTTTAATCGAAATCGGTGAATTATTTTTTGAGTTATCAGACGCATACATATATATATATATATATATATATATATATATATATATATATATATATATATATATATATATATATATATATATATATATATATATATATATATATAAATTGAAACTGACCCCGAATATGGGTTCTAGGGGTCCTACCTAGTTCGCACTCATTTGAAATAATTAAGTCTCACCATCGATTCCTCTCTATTAGTGAATTTTTTAAAAATAAAAATTCACTAAAATGACTAATACAAGGTTTACATTTTACGTGGCTGAATAAGTTCACATCCAGGCTAGAACATACAAAAAAGGCTTACATTGTATATTATATGACAGATTTTTCCCTACAGTGTAGCCCTTTCAGAGGTAAAAATAAACTGATGTCGTACCGAAACGTAGATCACTTACAGTAAAAATCTTTATGAAAATCTACTGTGCTCACGTCACAAAAAGTAACATGACCTTACAATATTAATTCACGTTAAAAAATAGTGTTTCTTGTTTCTATTGTGCTCTAATATTACCTAGTACCGTTATTTTAGAAGAGAAGTTGTATGCATTCACTCTGGTCTAATCCCACAACTAAGAGTACAATGGTTCCTGTGCTACGGAACAATAACCTTCGTGTCACATAGCGTTTACTAAACATGGAAGAGATACGAAGGGTCACCAGAATAAAACCACAGCATATTACTTATGCTGTGATAAAACCTAACCTACATTATTTATTTTGCTGATAAATCAAATATCCTTTTCTTTTTATGGTAACTATTTCACTGTTGTAGAAATTATATTAAATTTTAAATTTCTTGGAAAGCTTTGTCTCTTAAAGTAATTTTATTACATATCTTGTTTTGAGGGCTTCTTTTATTTAAAAAAAATGTTTGTATTAATTTTAAGTTGTAAACTAATAGCAATGGCATTTTATGTCAACTTTATTTTAATAATACTCTGTTTGCAATTGCAAGTATTTCATATCATGAAGCAGATACACACACACAGACACACAGATATATATATATATATATATATATATATATATATATATATATATATATATATATATATATATATATATATATATATATATATGTTTATCGCTAAAACTATAAATAGAAAATGTTGTGTGAATTGACCACAACTGTACAAATAGTTGTTTGACTTGCTATTTTTCAAACAAAAGGTGCCGAAGCTATGTGAGAACAAGGATAACGGGATTTTAATAGAGACACATTCGGTAAACATAACCGACGAAAGTTTGTTTGAGATCCTCTTTTGAGGGTGTTGTTGATTGCGTAGAACCTAACATAGGAACAGTTTTAGTCTTTAAGCGTTTTGAACTTTCATCCTCTGATGACGCTTACATGTTAGTGAAACGACCGTCAGGTCTTAAAATTTATTGCGGTAAATTTTTGGTTTTGTGACGGTGCAAGGCTTCCACAGCAGCCTCCACGTAACAAAGTACAGCAAGAAAGAAGTTGTAAGAAGAAACGAGGAAGCGAAAACAACTACTTCTCTGGCTAATACAACGACGGGCATTGAATCACATCTTTCGCTAGCGTCCGTCAGTTTAGTCCTGTCAGGACTAGCGGTATGATACATAGCGGGAGACATACACCGGATTCCCCCTATGCTCCAACAAGTCGGCCCTAAGGCAGGTATTTCTGTAATATGGAATGTAGGATCTCTGGTTTTGTGGCGGTTTTACGCTTTCGCAGTAGCATTCATGTAAACACACTAGAGCCCGAAGCAAACTGTGAGAAAAAACTAGGGAGCGAAAACAACTACTTTTTTGGCTAATACCACGACACGCGTTAAATCACATCATTTGCTAGCCACCATCAGTTCAGTTCTACCAGGACTTGCAGTGTGATGTATAACAGAAAACATAGACCCGTTTCGTCCTTTCTGGGACTCATCAGTGTGTCCTTACATATACTACAACAAGTCACCCTTAAAGCCGTGCAATGGAGAAGGTTGTAAAGCGCCATCTTAGGTTTTATGACGGGTATCGGCTTCCACAGCACCTTCCACGTACATACAGTACAGCAAAAAGGAAGCTGTGGAAAATAACTAGCAAGCGAAAACAGCTACTCCCTAGCTAATACCACGACGGGCGTTGAATTACATTACTTGCTAGCCACACACACACACACACACACACACACACACACACACACACACACACACACACACACACACACAAACACACACATATATATATATATATATATATATATATATATATATATATATATATATATATATATATATATATATATATATATACGTGTGATTCAAACTCGAGTCTCACGATGGGGATCTCGCTTATTATCAAAGATAGAGGGTAGGTTTGAACTCGGCAAAAATGTTAAATTTTGTGTGTTTTAATATGCGGCAGAAAAAAAGTTCCTGCAACTGTCGTTAAAGAAATTGTCAAAAAAAAACTGAAAAATTAATTTCGATTTTCGTCTCCTATGTCATTTATTTGAATTCGTATAAAGAAACAAAAAGCAGTTTCCCATCTGATAGCGGACTCAAAATATTTCTTTGGGATATCATCAACTTTCTTATTTTTTCACAGCGGCATATTGGATTTTGGCGTCATATGATTCCCGTTTTTTTCACTCTGAATTCAGCAACGTGTATAACGTGTTGCTTATAGAAGTGCAACTAAGCTGTTTTTGTCGATTTTCCTTGTTTATTTCATTCCCCCAGGCCCTGTTCACTCCGGGTGTGCAAAATTACAAAAATTATTTCCCAACATGTTATACATTGTTGAATTCAGAAAAAATGGGATTCTTATGGTGTCAAAATCCAATATGTTGCTAATAAGAAATAAGAAAGTTGATGATGTCTCAGGGAAGGCGAAACGCTGTAAAAATATCTTAAGTCCGCTATCAGATAGAAAACTGGAAATAACTGTGAGAATGCGCTTATTGTTTCTTTATACGAATTTAAATAACCTACGCGTCAATTGAACTGGAAGACCTTAAATTTTGGATGCTATTTGATCGTTTGTAGCTCTAAATCAGGTTTACCGAATCTGCTCTATTTTTCACAGGACGACACATGTTTTTTTGGGGCTTCTGATCGGTAGACAATAACAAAATTTTCACCTACGTGCTACAAGATACATGGTGGAATATAGATAGATGTTTTCCAGCAATATTTGAAACGATGGCCATTAGTCTACAATGAGAGTTTTCTATCTCTCTCTCTCTCTCTCTCTCTCTATATATATATATATATATATATATATATATATATATATATATATATATATATATATATATATATATATATATATATATATATATAGTGTGTGCAATTTAGAAATATACCTTTATACTTCCGGACGTTTTCGATATTTTAGTAATATCGCAGCCCACTACATTTTTATAGTCAATTTTATATTTTAGGTCAAATCCACCCAAAGTAAAAATGCAGCACAAAAAGTTGCTGTGAGCAAATTTGCCTCTTAACTTTCTCATCAAAACGCGCCTCACAATAGTCGAGGATTTGGGTCAGGTGAATTTTGGATATGCAGTTGAGAACCATCAATACTTAGGGTCCTTTCTGAGATTTAGTTGATATCGCAGCCTAATAGGTTGGTATAATTAATTTTGAATGATTGCTAAAAGTTTTAATTAGCAACAATGCAAGCGGATCCAATTGATCCAGGAGGTTAGTTACGTTGATTCATGATTTGCATAACAACCAATTTCGTTGCGAATGGCAACAAACCAGTTTGGCATTTTACATTTGCTATACTGCAAATTTGTCGCTTATAATTTAATTTACAGTAAAAATATGGCGAGGCTACGATTATTGCCTCACGAAATAGAAACAAAATGAAGTATTAATTTACACAAAATTTTGAATATTTACAAGGCTGATCCTAAAGACACATGGCCGATGTTTATTCCAAATCCCAGTCGACAACTAAAAGGATGATAGACCGTGTCGCGAATACCGGCTGCTCTCAATACAGGCAAGGGGGTGGCAGAGAAAGAGTTACTACTAGGCGAGGTGAGAACAGAATTGCGATAACAGTACGCAGGAACAGGAAGGTAACTTCCTCAGAAATCCGATCAATTGTGGGAATTTCAGCTACGAAGTCGACAATACGCAGACGACTCCATACCAGAAATTTAAGAGCCAGACGACAGGCGGCATGCCCACTTTTGAGAACGATACACCACACTGGGCGCAGCAACTGGGCCAACCAGCACAGCCACTAGGAAGTAGCAGAATGGTAGAGATGTTTGTTTGTTGATTAATCAAGATTCACTTTGTATCAAAATGATGGGCGTGCATGGTATGGAGAGAAACTGGGGAAAGGTATAGCGAATAATGTATGGAAGTACGAGAGGCTTTCGGTGGAGGTGGAGTCACAGTATGTGATGGTATAAGTCGGAATGGGAAAACTGACTTGGTAATCTTGACGAGAAAAAGTATGAATGGAGAAAAGTATCGAGATTTGTGTGTGAGAAACGTTGTGATTCCCTATGCCAATAATTTCGGTAACGATATTATCTTAGTCGATGATAATGCTCGTCCTCCTCAAGCTCAAATCGTTACGGATATGCCTAGGGTAAACAACATACAGAGAATGGAGTGGCCTACAGATCACCTGAGATGAATCCGATTGAGCATGTATGGAATGAGATCAAATTTAAATTAAGTCAGCGAAAAAGAGGTGTTCGTGACTTGAATGTATTGACTACTGCGATTAGTCAGGAGTGGGAAGTTATTCCCAAGATTTGTTGAGAAGATTGATGGATAGCATGCCCAGACGAGTGGCAGATCTTATGAGCAATCGTGGTGGACCTACAAGATACTGATTTTTATGTTGCCTCATAACTATGGGGCTATTTATTTATTCACTTATCTATGTGTTAGTCATGTCTTGTGTAATGAATAAAATAAACATTTTGCTACTAACATGTTAGTTTTATTACTAAGAAGCAAAATAAGTGAGATCAACGTAGTAGACTGCGATATCAACAAAATCTCAGAAACGTCCCGAAGTATTGAAGGTTTCTCAACTACATACCCAAAATTAACCTACCCCAAATCCTCGACTATTGTGATGCGCGTTTTGTGAGATAGTTAGGACACAAATTTGCTGACAGCAACTGAAAGCGATATAAACAAAATTTTAAAAAATGCGAGGAGGTATAGATATGTTTTTCAGAATGGAATACCAAAAATCAGCGTAAATCTCTCCCGTCCAAGATTAAATGATTAAAAAAAAAGAAAAGAAATGATGATATAAACGCAGTGGGCTGCGATATCAATGAAACCTCGAACACGTCCCGAGGTATTAAGGTGTTCTTCTTAATTGCTTACCGAAAATGTATCTAACCCAACTCCTTGACTTTTGAAGTGCGCGTTTTGCGCAAAAAGCGATGAGGTCTAATTTGCCTCAAAGAGAAAAGTGATGACAGCAACGTAGTGGAACGCGATATCAACAAAATCTCGAGAAGGTCCCGAAGTATAGAGATAATCTTCAGCAGTGAATACCAAAAGCGAACATAAACCGCCTCACCGACCGATGGGGTTTGCTTGCATTTTTACTTACGGGTAGATCTGACCTAAAATACAAAATTGATTATTATAACGTAGTGGGCTGCAATATTAATAAAATCTAGAAAATGTATCGAGGTACCATGGTATATTTCTAAATAGCATTATATATATATATATATATATATATATATATATATATATATATATATATATATATATATATATATATATATATATATATATCGTAAACTAATGGCCATCGCTTGAAATGTTGCAGAAAAAACATCTACTTATATTCCACTCTGTAGCAAGTGCAAATTTTATTATTGCCTACCAATCAGTGGCCCCAAAAAACATCTGTCAACTTGTCAAAATTAGAGCAGCTTCGGTGAACTTGATTTTGAGCTACAAACGATTCAGCAGCTTCCAAAGTTTAAGGTGGTGCACTTCAATTGACGCGTAGTTTAAATGAGATAGAGACGAAAATCGAAAATATCATTTTTCAGTTTTTTGACAATTTCTGGAACGACAATTGCAGGAAATTGGTTTTCTTTGCGGCGCATTAAAGAGCACAAAATTTAGCAACTTTCCCGAATTAAAACCCAACCTCTATCTTGGATAATAAGCGAGATCCCCATGGTGAGGCTCGAATTTGAATCACCTGTATAAACACATACACACACGCACGCATGTGTGTGGCGACTACATGATACGACATAATTGTATTTATCTCATAAACGAGATCGAAATCGGCAATATTTCAAGATGTAACATTTAGCAGGTACTAAACGACTTACATAACTGTACTAACAAAAAAATTTCGGAACGCAGCAAGTGCATTATTGTAGTCAATTTTCATTAAATGCTTCAAATTTGAATAACTCAATTTTTTCTAAATCCAGAAAGTTGAGTTTCTGTGCGTAGTAAGCTCTTTAGTAGTGCAATACACCTACCAAATTTCTTTAAAATAACTTTGTTATTTTTTGTGATACGATTTTTTTTGTGGAAAACTTTTTTTTATAGAAAAACTGGTCCGATCGGGCTGGCTAACAAACTAATTCAAGCTATGAATATAAGAAAGGTAAAATAGGCTAATTACTTTTTGAGTCATCGGTTGGACACACACGCACACACACACACAAATATATATATATATATATATATATATATATATATATATATATATATATATATATATATATATATATATATATATGAAAAAATTTTTGCAGTCGCACCATCGGTGCCTCTCTAAAACCGATTTTTTAAAATACAAATTCGCTATACCTATACTTGCGTACAGGTTTTTTTTTAGAAAATTATTGCAGAGATAGCACATACGCAGGGCTCTAGTGAAGCTGTACACACTTTTTTAGCAGTAAGATATGCACTGGTTTAAATAACTTTCACCTTTCAAATTTGCTACAGTCATTTTGGAGAAATTTGGAATAAACCAAAAATAAATAATCTTCAACAGCCTGTAGTTACGAAACGAAGCAATATCAGACCTATGTTAATATAAAAAGTATTATTTTTGCGCGAGGAATCTAACTACGAGCGATGACACATATTTTTTGAAACAAGCCTATATATGTTTATTTATTTATTCATTTTTGACCTTTATAATTATACAGAATTCCTTATATAAGAGCTGACTCTTGTGCATGTATACAACATACATTTTGTAAATATATAGCCCCTTCCAATATTTTCAACTGCTAAATAATTCACTAGAAATATCAGTTTTTAAATTTTGTATTATTCTTGCTTCTTCATGTAATCTATTCATTACCAACACGTCTGACAAATCTGTTGAACATAATTTTGGAATAATAATTACTTTGATAAATAGCCAAATATTCCACGCATATAGATATTTATAAAACATTAGTGTTGACACTTTTCTCTTGACAGGAGAATATATATATATATATATATATATATATATATATATATATATATATATATATATATATATATATATGTATGTATATATATATATATATATATATATATATATATATATATATATATATATATATATATATATATATATAATCAAACTGATTGCAATTATTGGAAAATGGTGGACTCTTACTATTTACCATTCTGTCATGAGCAGTGCAGCAGGGATTAGTTTACAACTAGGCCGGTAAGTAGCATAGGTCTGAGTGGTTCTGATGTGTTAAACCAGATAATAGGGCTGTTAATAGAACGATAACAGGTGACATGAAAACATTAAATTGCATTCAAAGGTCAGCTATCGGAAACTATTGTTTCTGTCGAAACTGTTAAACCACCTATGTCGTATCTATTCTAACTCACAGGGTGTCTACGTGTAGCTAGATAATGTAATTGGACCATTTTTCCTTAATGAACATATGTTCGAATAATTTACTAATAATTTGCATAGTCCAAATTTCTAACATTACGGAACTGGTTAACAATAATTCGTTTGTAATTTACCAGTTAAATTGTCGAAGTATAATTTAGACATGAATACTTACATTTCGGGACAAACCATTTCACCCAAACATATAGATTCTATTTAAGTCGTTACTGATGAATAGATCATCGTGTTTAAATCATTCTGTAACCACCTTTAGAAATGTGTTCGATATATATATATATATATATATATATATATATATATATATATATATATATATATATATATATATATATATATATATATATATATCACGGATAACTCAAAAAATAATGGGCCGATTTTGATAAAATTTTCTGAGTGCCTTATATTTGTAAGAGACTTGGGTAAGTTCGTTAGCCAGGAAAATCGGCTCAGGTTTCCCGGAAAATGTTGTTTTCTTTTGGAAGAAATTTATATCTCCGGAAATAACAAAGTAAGGGGAACCAAATTTGATACGCGTGTTTGTATTATAAATGGTGACCAACCTAGAAGACGTAAAAGAACCAAAATATATAGGCATGTAAAAAAAAATAATTGGGGTTTTCCTGAGAACGTCAGGATGATTGGAAACGTCAAAATTCGCAACATTTAGGCAAAGAATCTGAAACAAATACAAACTATGTAAAGAAAATGTCGCAAGAAGAGTGTTCTGCAAACCCTTAAGTGTCAGCTACAATACAACCGTCATTGTCCTTCATTTTACTTAAATGTTTACAGAAAATTCATTTCAAGTAGACCCTTTCTCTGATGCTTTGGCTGTAGGTTTAGTTAAGTTCATGCTCTGGCTGTAGGTTTGGTTAAGTTTATAGTTTAATGGTCTATAATTCTTAGCTAATTTTCGTAGAAAAAATTCCTTAATGAGGAGACCGCGGCTTTTGAATTTTAAAAAGATGTTTTTAAATGAGCGCAAACTAGGCCCCCTAGAATCCATATTCGGGTTTACTTTCAGTTTTTATCTGTTTATATATATATATATATATATATATATATATATATATATATATATATATATATATATACAGGGTGACACATTTCTACGGTAAAGCTCAATATAATTGTTATTAATCAAGATACGAGAAAAAATTGTATAGGTAATTATAGGGTGCCTTAAGTTGCATCTTATAAAAATATTTTGACAATTATAGGATGATCAATAAGTCGTTGGTGATCCCTACAATTGTTTTTTTCGAACAGCCTTATATTAGTGCATTTTTGCATTTTTTATCGAAATATGTGTATGTTTGTAGGAAAAAAAATGGAGACACAATAAGTGCGTTTTGGTAGAGAATTTTCGTTAAATCCTTCAAAATTCAATAACTCAATTTGCTATTAACCTGAGGTTTGTTGGCTAGTAAACTAGTTTTATCTGAAACATTTAAAGTTTATTTTTGGAAAATGTTTGTACATTTTCAAACAATAAGTAATTTTAATAAAATATGGTACATTGTTTCTACTATATAGGCTATACCGGTAACCAGATTGATGCCTGCTTGCATTAGAGAGACATATTTGCTATTAGAAATCTTTTATGAAAATTCACTTCTATAATGCACTTGCTGCGTCCAGTCTTGAAACCACAAACCATAATAACAACCGTTAAGGTTTTGTAATGTATGCACGGTACGTTCTCAAAATTAGATATAACGGAGGATAAAAAAGAAATATAATTAGCCATGAAACACACGCGCTCTTTAAATATTTATTTACTGTAAGGCTGCTGCAAGTTTTCAACGAGTATCTGTTATGTTGCGCGTAAATAAATAAATTTTTGAGATTTCCTTAAAGCTGCGATTGCACGAAAATGGGCAATTTAGTGTAGGGAAAATAAGCATTTGGCCTTTTTAAGAAAATAATGCAATCAGCCAAAAATTACATACGAACGTATGACTGTTGTATATTGTGAAATTTGTCCATCATATTATTACATAAAATTCTTACCACTCGAGATGACCATAAAAGTCAACGAACTGTGGATGCAGGGACCGAAGACAACATTAATAAGGCGAAAGAAATTGTGTTACAGGATCGACGAATCAAAGCCTCCATTATCCCCCATGAAATAGGAATCTGCGAAGCTTTCGTGACGACAACTTTGCCTGATTTGACTGACACTGACACTTCAAAGATTATGCAGGCAAGAAATTTTCGCAGAATACTTGGTGGTTGTAGCTCGGGACTAAGAACTTTTATTTACAAAATTGTATGGGTGATAAGACACGAGTGTTCCACTGGGGGACCCCCCCCCACACCCCCCCCCACACTCAACAAACCAGAGTCAATGCAAGGGCTTTAAAAATGATCTTCACCACAAAAAAAAACACGCAAACATCTGCAGAGAAGTTGATGGCGACAATTTTTGAGATAACTAGGGCATTTCTTGAATCAGATGTATGCAGAAGAGGTCTACAATTACCGCATATCTGCAAAAAAACAAGTGCGAAGTTTTAAAATTTCTATACGCCAAATGGGGTTCCCAAATGTTACTTAGAAACCTTTATTGTGGCACAGCAGTTACGAAATTCATAAGGCTCGCAAAGCTCAGAAAGGAATCATCTGTTGCGAGTTTGTTGAGTTACGACGACTCCGTTACGGCCCTGTTCTAACTTTAATGGACTACTACCTCTTTCCTAAGCTGAAAAAACACGAGAATATCGATTGTTTTCAGCTGAAAAACTAAAAGTGGTAATTTTCAACTTTTTTGATGAGTTAGCAAAAGGCATTTTTTGGAGGGGATAATCGCGTTATTCAAAAAACGTTGTGTGGGTATTGAAGGTTCATGTGTCGCAGAAACATTTTTTATCTAAATACCATCTTTCCTGATTATATAAAATTATATATAACAGTTTGAAGTTGTGTTTTTTTTTCGGCTTACAAATTTGTTTCATTTCCAGGAACGAGAAGCGGGCTGTAGAACAAAACCACAAAAATCTGAACTGTTATTTATAATCTTCGAGATATTATAATGCTAATAAACGTCCCATGCAAATGCAATACCTTAGGTAAATCATGAACTAAAAAAGTCCGTTGGCAAAAAGAGCGTTAAGGAAACCTACTTTTATATACAATTTTAAATGTTGATAACACAGTTTTCCAGTTATGCAGAAACCTGAGTTTCGGTAGAAGATAAATTATCTGTAAAGACATCACATGTACCAGATATAATCAAAACTTTCTTATTTTCGGAAAGACGATCTTTTTGTTGCTGTCTGTCTGGATGCTCTACTAACAATCTTTGGTACCTTCAGTCAACTCAAATGTTCGAACATCTTCTGGTAATTGATACATTTATTCAATATTATGTCATTAAAAAATTCGCAGCTTCTGAACGTACAATGATAATCCTGTCGCTATTTCTGTGGAGGCCTTACCAAAGAGCTCTGACATTTGTGATTGAATAAACTGTTATTCATGATATATTCTAACAGATTTTGATACTAGATGCATTCGTCCGGTACAAAACGTGCCCTTACAAAATATTCACGGTTTATTGACACTAATAAATATGTTGCTATCTCTCTGGAGGCCATACCAAGAATCTTTGGCACCCGTAATTAAGTTAAATTGCTGACTATGACATATTCTACGATCTTCAAGTATAAATGGCATTTGTTCAACACTCATTATGTCCTCACCAAAGGTTTCCAGTTTATGAACGTACAATAATAATTTCTCTCAATAAACCTCTCTGAGGTCATACCAAGAAATTCATTGCGGCCGCGTGATTGCAGTTTGAAAAAGCTGGACAGGGGCAGCAGAGGACACCACAGTTTATAACCACTGGTTCTCCAGAAGGGAAAATTCCTTGTTTATATGTTTATAAACGTACAATAATAATGTTGTTTCTGTCTCTCTGGAGGTCCTATCAAAAGACTGATGAACCTGTAGATAAGTCAAGTCTGCGACTATGGCTGATTCTAACATCTTCTGGTATAGATGCATTTGTCCGGTACTTATGTGCTCACAAAATTATTAGCTTCTGCGCTTATAGTACTTATTTCTTTTTATCTCTGTTGACCCCCTATCAAGAACTTCTGGCACGTCTTATCAATTCAAGTTGTTGATTGTGATACTCTTAACATCTTCTGGGATTAGATACCGTGCTTTGATATTTATGTCCTCATAAGTAATTCCCAACTTCTGGCCGTAGAGTAATAATTGTGTTTCTATCACTTTGGAGCTTCTACCAAGGAACCCTGGCACCTATCATTAGGTCAAGTTGTTAAATATGATATGTAATAGTATTATTTCGTATCAGATGTATTTGTCTGGCACGTACGTGCCCACACAAATTTTGAAGCTTCTTGACGTATGGTAATGATTTTGTTTCTATCTTTCTGAATTCTCTACCAAAGGTCTGTTAGCATTCCAGCATTTTTAAGTACTAGATGCATTTGTCCGATACTTACGTTCTTATAAAAAATTCCTTATCTTCTGTGCCTATCAAAATTAATATGTTGCTTAATTTTTTAGGCCTTAACAAGGCACCCTGGTGAGTTTGTAGCATCAGGTGTCTAATAGTTCACGATGCTTAAATGTCTCATCACGAAAAAACGCCTGTCTACAAAACATGGCCTATTCATAGTTATTGAAACTTATTTGACTTCGAAACTTTTCAACCACTTCCACAGCTAATTTTATGGAAGTGCAGAGTCCCACAGGAGGTTTGGTAACGTATTCCCACGTCAATGCTAATAAGAAATTACGATTTCATATGTAGCTGGCTAGTAAAATTTGAAGTTTTGTAACTATCTTTTGTTTCTAAGATGACCCAGGCATTATTCATTCTATAGCTCATCAGAACTCAGATGAGATAAAACTATACTGCATGCAACAAGATTTAATAAAAAGAGAACTTGCATATTAACTTTTAATTAGTTTTCGGTATATTTTAGCACAATTTCCTTACCAATTTGCACCGATCTCTTGACGTCACGTAATTATAATTACTAAAATTACATAGTTTGTGTCGAACAACGTTCAACACTCATTACGTAGAGACGTGATAGCTTCTGTTATTGATTTTTAATGGCAATTCCACTCTCTTATATAAATGTTTTTTTATTTTTAAAACATGCTAAAAAATATTAGTCGATTTAGCGAATGGAGAGAAGCGTTTATGTATATACTTCTTTTTGGTCTTATAATAAAAAAGTCTGGACACCGCCAGTGCGTTATGGTAGTGAATTTTCATAGAAATGATCTACACTATTCATTATATACTATATGATCCGACAGCCGTTGTCCTGTACAAATTTCAATATGTCAAACGACATTTGCTCATATAGCGAAATAAATAGGAAAAAAATCACTTTCAGTTTTTACTGAATTTTCCAATTTTCCAGGCAATTATTTCAATTGTTCTTTCCCTAGAAACTCTACTCTGGTTATTACGAACATTTTGAAAATAAAATTAGACAAATCGGTCCAGACGTTCTCAAGTGATGGGCTTATCAACGAACAGCATTTAATTTGTATATATGTATGTATATATATATATATATATATATATATATATATATATATATATATATATATATATATATATATATATATATATATATATATATATATATACGTCACCATGTACCCAACTTCTATAAGTGACATTAGTACATTTCACAGTGACCCTGTTATAGAGAAAGGCATTGACCAGACATTGCTTAGTTTCCATTATTAAGTTTAAAGTACAATAAACTATAAAATGTATAATAATCATTTTACTTAGTATGCATATTTTACTTGCGACTGCTAAACGATGTTGCGTTAACAGTCGGTATTTGAAACTAATATAGTTCACATCTACTTGCTTTGTTCACTTCCATTTTATATTAATATTATTAGAATAGTAACACACTGTATTGTTTCCCTAAAATAAAGTTATATTTTTATGGAAACTTAAGTTTTGTGTTACCTAATTGGCGCTGCATGAACATGATGCCAAAACGGCATTAAATATAATAATCGCCGGTTTATTTCAATAATTTATTTGGCATTAAAGAACCCAAAAAATTAACAGTGTTTCAAACGCTCTAGTTTCAAACATTGTATCAACATCAAGTGACCAAAAGTAATCCAAGTTCCAGAAAAACTCCAAAAGAAGGCCTCTTAGGAGATGAATATCCTGTGAGTACCTTCCTTTATCTTTTACTGTGAATTTATGATTGCATCTCTTGTATTTTCAAGCATTTTTGCTTCGAAATACCTTGTCAATAATTAGTATTAAATCTACTGTATTTTCAAGCATTTTTGCTTCGAAATACCTTGTCAATAATTAGTATTAAATCTACTGTATTTTTCAAACATTTTTGCTTCGAAATACCTTATCAATAATTAGTATTAGCTATCGTATTTTCAAACATTTTGTTTCAAAATATTTCAAAAATTATTTGTGTTAAATCCCACGTATTTCCAAACCATTTTGGTTCGAAATACTCTAAGATATTAAAGAGTTCTTACGTTAATATTTTATTAATAAATTAAAATCAGACAAACCTATTTAGCAATAATACCTTTATACTGTGTATCAGCTTATTTGAAGATTTAAGTTGAAATAACGTTTAAAAATTAATTATACCCGATATCTGAAAAATATTAACTCGACAAAAAATAATAAACTATTTTAGTCATCATGTCACATAATAAAGGCGACATCTCCTTGTTATCTCAGGCATCTATGATGATCCCAGAATACAGTGGAGGTTGTAGACATTTAAATTATTTTATTAGACAATGCGAACTGTTTATTATAAATTACAAAAAAGAGAGTGCCGAACAAAATGCTGAGCATCACAATAGAATGATACTCGAATTTATTAAATCAAAAATTGTACAAGATGCTCGAGATATTTTATTATCTCTAGAAACTAGTTCATGGGAAAATATTAAAAATGGCCTTATGGCACAATATTCAGACCCACGCTCTGAAAATCTCTTGTTAACAGACCTCACTACCTGTTATATGACAAAAAATCAAACAGTTTTAGAATTTCATAGCAAAATTAAAGAAAAATTGAAAGCACTTTATGAGAATATCGAATTACAGGATTTAGGTACCGAAATTAAAATTTATAAGAAAAATTACTTTACTGAAATGGCTGTAACATCATTTAAAGTCGGCATACTAGAACCGTATTTTAGTCATTTAAGACTAGTAAATGTAACAAGTTTAGAAACGGCTTTACTTGAGTGTCACCGCATAGATAATGAAATAAAACAAGCAGATTTCATAAATAGCTTAAGAAATAAATCACATCCTTCTTCACCAAAACAACCCCTAACATTTTTAGAAAAAATTGCTTTACCAAAAAGACCGTTACCTCAACAAAATATTAATTTCGTAAATAGATTTCAACAACCACCCTTTTTACAACAAAGACCTAATTTCCCCAGTAAACCTATATCCAACTTGAGAGCTCTACCACAAAATAAAATTTGTCCGACAAATAGTCAAGTTTTCCGCCATCAGTCGCCTCAAAATTCATCTGTATTTAACAGAACAAAAAATACTTTTTCGACACCCCCACAAAGACAAAATCGACAATTTGATCAAACTACACCCATGGAAATATGTAATCTAGAATATCCGAATCAAGAAATGACAGATTATGTATCTGACGAATTACAACCCGAATATTATTTGCAATGTGTCGAAAACGAAAACCTTAATGATTATTCCGGAAATGAGCCAGAAAATCTGGATTTTCAGGAAGAAGCCTCGGAAAATCCTTTGTCACCCTAGATATAAACAATATTATGACACTACCCAAATTACCGTTTTTGGTCCTGCCATCTTTAAATTTGAAAATTCTTCTGGACACGGGAGCTTCAGACAGCATAATAAATCCGGGCCCTGCATATGAATTTTTTTCAGAGTACATTTTCAAAAAGCCCTTTTCCGTAAAATCTGTAGGAAAAATTACAAAAGGAAATGATAATGTCAGATACCCCCTGTTAAAAGAATACGGCATAAATTTTCCATTTTCATTTAGAGTAATAAAATGGCATGAGAGGTTTGATGCTCTTATAGGTTCCGAAGACTTTAAAAAATTAAAAACCAAACTAGATTATGAAAAAAGAACAGTAAAATTTAGAGAAATTGAATTACCTTTTTATTTTGAAATAAATCCCCTAAATTTTCAACCCTTTTCACAAACTTGTACTACCCATATTCAAATACCTGTAAATATTGAAGACGGAACAGTTTTAATTCCAGAAATGGAAAATGAATTAGTTCATATACCAGAATCCATAGCTGAAGCTATATCTGGGTTTTGTTCTATACCATGTACAGTAAAAAATAAGTCACAAATCGCTGAAATTAACTTTACAGAACAAATTGAAGTAGAACCCATCCAAAATTTTGAAGAAACACCTAAATTTCCCAACTCAGTTCAAGTCGACGTGAGACAACAATTGAGAACTGACCACCTCAATTCTGAGGAAAAACAAAAACTATTTAAATTATGTCATCAATATCGAAATATTTTTTATCACGAAAACTCGGATCTTACATTTACAAATGCTATTAAACATCATATTAGAACTCGCGATAATGATCCCATACATGTAAAATCTTACAGGTATTTATATCACCTAAAAATTGAAATACAGAAGGAAATTCAAAAATTATTAGACAATAAAATTATTAGGCCCTCTACCTCTGCTTTTTGTTCGCCCGTTTGGATTGTCCCAAAAAAGTTAGATTCCTCTGGAAAGAAAAAATGGCGATTAGTCATTGACTACAGGAAACTCAACGAAAAAACGATACTCGAAAAATATCCCTTACCTAGAATAGAGGAAATCTTAGACAACTTAGGAAAGTGTACATATTTTACTACTCTCGATTTAGCTCAAGGGTTTCATCAGATCGAATTAACCCCTGAAAGCATTGAGAAAACAGCCTTTAGCGTAAACAATGGGCATTACGAGTACGTTAGAATGCCCTTTGGTCTCCGGAGTTCGCCCTTAACCTTCCAACGCGTAATGGATAATGTTTTTAGAGAATTTCTGTACAAAAACTGCTTTGTTTATATGGACGACATTGTAATATTCTCCAAATCCCTTCAGGAACACCTTATCCACATTAAACAAGTATTTCAAAAATTACAAGATGTTAACTTAAAGGTACAGCTAGATAAATCAGAGTTTCTTAAAAAGGAAGTTGAGTTTCTAGGCCACGTCATCACAATTGACGGCGTAAAACCAAACCCAAGCAAAATTGAATGCATAAAAAATTATCCTATTCCGAAAACACAAAAACAAATAAAAGCTTTCTTAGGACTTGTTGGCTATTACAGGCGTTTTATAAAAAACTTTGCCAAAATTGTTTACCCCCTCACAAAATGCCTAAAGAAAGATTCTACTCTTAACTTTAATGATCCAGGCTAAAGAACTTATAATAAATTCACCCGTCCTAACATATCCGAATTTTGATAAAGAATTTCATCTGACAACCGACGCAAGTAATATAGCGTTAGGAGGCGTATTGTCTCAAGACAATAAACCTATCGCATTTTACTCTAGAACGCTTAATTCAGCTAAACGAAATTATAGCACTATTGAAAAGGAATTACTATCAATAGTGGAAAACACTAAACATTTTAGACCTTATCTTTTCGGACGAAAATTTACTATAGAAACAGACCATAAACCTCTAGTTTGGCTTTTTTCGATAAAAGAACCAAATTCCCGTTTAGTTAAATGGAGGCTTAAACTAGAAGAATTCGACTATGAAATAAAGTACAAAAAAGGAAAGGATAACGTTGTAGCAGACGCCCTTTCAAGAACAGAAATCAATGCGGTAGAAGATGATATAGATCTTGTGTCCCTTTTAGGCAACGCGGACCCTTCAGAACTAAGAGTTCTCGACGACAACGACCTTATAGAATTAGGAATCGACCCTCAACCTGACCAGAATAATAGCGAATCTCAAACCCAACATACTCTTTAGAAAATCCTGTATTTTGCTTACCTATATCGGAAGGCCCAATCAATCATTTTAAAAATCAAATTTTAATTTATCACGGATCGGAAAAACGTGAAATAACTACAAACCTTTTTAAAAATAAACAGATCAAAATATATTTACAAGAAGGTCATGAACTACAACAACTTAACACCTTTCTTAAAGAAAAAATCAATCCGTCTAATGTATACGGTATCTTATTCGAAACCCAAGAAATTGAGAGATTATTTATGTTAGTAGCCTCAGCTCTTTTTGACAGTTCAGTAAAAATAATAAAATGCAATAAACAAGTCGAAAATATTACATCAACTACCGTACAGAAACAAATTATTCAAAATTACCACCAAAATAACCACAATGGCATTAACGAAACTTACGAACAGCTTAAATTAAATTACTATTGGCCTAACATGAAAAAATCCATAAATGATTTTATAAACAAATGTGACATTTGTCTGCAAGCCAAATATGAGCGACGACCCTATAAATTACCCTTTTCCGGACCCTTGTTAGCCAAAAGACCTTTTGAAGTAATTCATGCAGATGTGTTCAGTTTTGAGAACCATAAATTTCTTACGATAATAGACTTGTTTAGTAAATATGCACAAGCTTATTACATTAAAGATACAACAGCTCTGACGATTTTAAGTAAACTCAGACACTATTTCTCTCATCATAATTACGTTTCAACCCTCGTATGTGACTCTGGCAAAGAATTTGATAATGCAACCCTTAAGGAATACTGCGACCTATTTAACATAAAATTACACATAACTACTCCTCAAAACCCAAACTCAAACTCCCCAGTTGAACGACTTCACTCAACTATATTAGAAAAATTAAGAACAATGAAGTTGGAGAATCCGTTAGAAAAACCTATTGATCTTATGATAACCTGTATTTTAATATACAATCAATCAGTTCACTCATTAACAGGTCATAGTCCCTTTTCCCTTCTCTACGGCCCTTATGACAAACTTGAACCTATAGACCCCCATAAAACATTGTATGAAGAATATAACCATAGAAGACTTAAAGAAATATTACCCTTTTTCGATCAAATATACAAAAAATCTAAAGAAAAGTCAGAAACTATTCTTAGAAAAAGAAATGAAAATCGTAATGAGATACCGCAAATACAAACTGAACAAGTAGCTATTAAAGTACCTTATGTAAAGAAAACTAACCCATTATATAAAATTTATCATAATCCAGTTCAAGTAAATCAAAACAAATTACTTTTACCTGATTCCCAAAAGAAAACAGCCCATTTGAAAAATGTAAAAAGAGTGAAAAAGACATTTTCTTTGCAGGAACATCATCCCCCTGATGATGGCCCTCAGCCAGGTCCATCAACTAGAAGTTAAACCCATAATCACTAACGGATACTTTAAAGATTATATAGGTATAGCTAGAATAATTAATCACTATCATAATTTCTACTTTTATTTTAATGTATCGGTTTTAGAAAATAATTATCGGGTGTTGACAAACAATACTATAAAAATTAACGAAAATTATGGCACTGCTATTAACAAGGAATACGTACAGATGCTTAATGACCAAGTTTCCAAAATTAACCTAGAACTTGAGAAATTAACGCACTCCAGAACGAAACGCGGGTTAATAAACGGAGCAGGGTCGCTGATCAAAACCATAACCGGAAATCTCGATCAAGACGATCTCGATAAAATAAACAAACATTTAAACACCTTATATTTAAATCAAGGTGAAATGATGGCTCAACTAGACTCTCTAAATTCATTTGCACATATAATTACAGAAAGATTTGTAGAAGAACAAAAAATAATTAACAAAAATCTTCAGATGATAGCTGACAGATTTTGTGAACTAGCGAACATGGAAAAAAGGAGTTTCATTCAATATCAAATCTCATTAGCCCAAAATTTATTAGAAAGTGTCAAAATTATTCAAAGAACTATATCTCTTAGCTTTAATGAAATTACAAACATTGAAATATTTACCTGGAAGGATTTAACACAAATAAGACAGCATCTTGAATTAATTTATAACAAAAATGAATTAATTAACTTTGACAGAAACCACATATTTAAAATTATTGAATTTACTAAATTAATAGTTGTATCAGCAGGAGACACAATCATTTGTTTACTAAAGGTCCCGATTTTACACCCTACACCAGGCTCCTACTTTCAAATAATTCCCTTACCAGAAAATCATAAAGTCCTTATACCCCCAAGTTCATATTATTTGGAAATAGCCCAACAAAACTTATGGACATCTGAAAGATGCCCATCAATAACAGAAGCCATAGTGTGTTCAAATCCACCACAAGAAGAAAGTTGCCAACTAAATCAACCCTCGAGTTGCCCTTCTGCAAAGGTAACCAATAGCTACACGACGTCCATCAAGATACGAAACAACAACGTGCTCATCTCAACAGATGTATCAGTCGAAGTTATAGAAGAATGTCCAAATAAAATCGACAGAAAAACAATACACCAAAATGCTATCGTAAGCACACTGCCTAACTGTAAAATCACAGTAAATGATGAGATATATACAGACGTATCAGGCAACATAACGTGGATTCCAGACCTGATATTACCACTCAAGGAAGAAAAATACGAAGTCCGCTTCAGTCCAGTTCACCTGAAAGATGCTGAAAAATTGAAGCAACAACTTTCAGAAGCTCCACAACATAAGATACTACATCCAATGCTGCATACAAGTCGCATAGGTGTTACCACATTTATAATAGTAGTCATCATCATCACTATATTGGTTTGGTCCAGAAAGAGATGGACACCCTTCCTAAAGAAGAAGAAATCACCCCAAGTTGAACACGAGGACGTGCTCAAGACTAACGGTGGAGGAAATACGTCACCATGCACCCAACTTCTATAAGTGACATTAGTACATTTCACAGTGACCCTGTTATAGAGAAAGGCATTGACCAGACATTGCTTAGTTTCCATTATTAAGTTTAAAGTACAATAAACTATAAAATGTATAATAATCATTTTACTTAGTATGCATATTTTACTTGCGACTGCTAAACGATGTTGCGTTAACAGTCGGTATTTGAAACTAATATAGTTCACATCTACTTGCTTTGTTCACTTCCATTTTATATTAATATTATTAGAATAGTAACACACTGTATTGTTATTTTATGGAAACTTAAGTTTTGTGTTACCTAATTATATATATATATATATATATATATTATGACAGTGAACGAATGAATATATTGAATATATACCTAGTTCACTGTTTTATGTTTACTACTTGAAGAAAAATGTCAAAGGTCTCGAAGTCGCGATCTCGTCATAAGCGAATTTTTTCTATGCAAATTCGATAAAAATGGGTTTTTAACAAAAATGGAAGAAAAAAATTTAGAAGAATGTGCCTAAAAACTTGTTTAAAAGTGCGCTAACAATTCTACTTCAAAAAATTTGCTACAAAAATTGTACTTCTACAAAAATTGGCTGAAAAAACGTTACGTAAAAAATCGATAAAATAATTTACACAAAAATTACCTTAAATAATTATTTTGCAAGAAAATTCATATAAACATTATTTTTCACGAATTTCGTTAAAAAAATCTATCAGAACTGCGCTTAATATTCTTTTACACAAAAACTCAAAGAAAAATTTTCTATTTAGAAAACTAGAAACAATTTTTTCTTTCAAGAAAATTCTCTACAAATTGTCTACAAGAACGTTTTTTGCATGAAAGTTCGGTAAAAAATAAATTAAAATTTATACAATGTGATCTAAATACAGACGTAGAGACTTCTTCTGCGGGCCCATAAAGCAAATTTTCTTTTACCTGACGATGCCCTAAAAAGCAAAACGCTTTGTAGAGAAGAAAACAAGTATACGAAGCACTTGTGGAGCCAGAAAAAGGTATATAATGCTCTATTGACTATGTAATGGTGTCACAAAATTAGACAAAAACAACCTGATCTGATATTAAAATTAAATTAAAAATCTTAATATTATCACCTCATTAAATAATTTTTTCTAAAAAATATCGCTGAAAATTCACTGCAAATGCATAATCTGATCATATAACGATAAAAAAAGAAGAAAAAAGGTTTAAAATTTTTTAAAGAAACTTCACACATCCTTAGAATTTGAACCCGCGCTTTCCTCTAGTTTCAGTTTCGTACCCTCTCTCTTACCAACCTGGCTATGGAGCATATGACAGAGCCCGTTATAAGCAGATTACAACAAAATTTATCTACATACGTTTTATTAATAAAGACAAATTTGCTTAAGCGCATCCACTAATTTATTATTGTTGTCGACCTAACTTGAAACGATTTCATAATAAATAGTTGAAATACAATCACATCTGGGTTTATGGTATTATTTTTTCCCCTCAGGGCTCGTCCGCGGCCCTGCCGCCCCGATAGCACTGTTATGGTATTATGCTCATTTACCACTTTCTAAACTTACACATGATTATACATTGAGTTGCATTCCCCCTACGTTGGCGAATGTTAAATACCCATACCTATAACTTTTTGAATATCCTATTTAAAGCAAATGATTTGTTAACAACCTGACTATACAGTTTCAAAGCTGTTGGATATAAAACTAAGTCACTAGCTCAAGCCCTTAGACTAATCATCGTGTTATAAAAACGTTTTACAGGCACCGGAAATTTTTAAATGCTGGAGTTTTGTGAAAAATCACGATTGGAAATTAAACTTGGCATTTCTCAATTCCACTTCTAAACACTCATTAACTTGAGATCTCGTCTAAAAATAAGTTCATGAATTTGCTTATCTAACATGATCACTAGTAAGTGAGTCGTGGACACGCACTAACGTGCCGCCACCTAGTTGCGGAACCAAGTAGTATGTTGTCACGCCAGCTCCAAATAACACAAAGTGTTAAAAAATAGAGACTGTATACAACCAGCTAACAATTTAGTAATTTGTCAGTGCTAGCCCATTTTACCCTAATATAGGGACAAAATATGTATGGTAGCCAGCCTTCCAACACTAAGTGAGTGGTGAGACACGCACTAACGTGCCGCCAGCCTGACATACTTTGTCCCTATATTAGGGTAGGAATGGGCCAGGGCTGACAATTTACTAAATTGTTAGTTGGTTGTATACAGTCTCTATTTTTTAACACTTTGTGTTATTTGGAGCTGGCGTGACAACGTACTACTTGGTTCCGCAACTAGGTGGCGGAACGTTGGGGCGTGTCTCACCACTCACTTAGTGTTGGAAGGCTGGCTACCATAGCCGTATTACTTAATAGGTGTATTTTCTCTGCAATTAGTATGCCGTACTGACGAGCTCTAATTAGAGCGAATTAATTTTCTTTTAAGTAAAAGTAGACATACCAAATAATTAAATGATAGGGAGAACGTATAGCCATCAGAGGATGAAAATGTGTGAAATTTTTCATCCTGTGATGACGCTAACTTTGTTAGTGAAGCGATCGCCAGGTTTTTAAAAAGATGTGTTGTGCTGATTTGGGTTCCTCCAAGTGTACTTATCAGTGCTCATCACAGGTTCCAATCTTCACTTAGCGCATAAAGCCACTGCATTTTTATAATGACATGCGCAAACTAGACTGGTTTTAAGCTTTAGAAGTAAGAAAGCACATACACGACAACTGATACCTTATTCTAAATGAGCAAACTGTTCTAATGGATTTCCATTTCTTGGAAATTCTTCTTTCTAATTAAAAACATTATACATAATAGGTATAACTATGTATTCACAAAAGCTGTCATAAAGTAATGAGTTGATGTGTGTCGATATTTTCATTTTATAGTCTGCTTTATTACTGTTATTCTTTAGTTATTTAATTGATGTAATTGTTGTTATAGTTATTTCTGTTATAAGTTGATTCTATTTTTATGTCAAATTTTTACATACATCACGTTGACATTTTGAAGATGTCATCCGTCATTTAATTTTATTTTATTTTATTTCTATTTTTAAATAGTTTTTTAGTGAATTGAGATTTTGATCCACAGAAATGCCAACAAATGAAGAGAACTCATTACTTTGAATAACTTGGTTGTTCACTGTAATAGGTCTAGGGCTGGTGTATCTCTTATGAGATATAAGGCAAGACTGAGATTTGGTGGAGTTGAATTGTACAAGATTTCTACTTCCCTAGTCTAATATGTTTTGGAGATCCATAGAGACAGAACCCTCCATGAGTTAGCGATCCTCATCTAATTGGGCTAAAGAGACAGGCTTGGAGTATTGTATATTTTCGTGGAGGGTGCTGTCGCCCGCGTAACTGTGAACTGGGATGGAGAAGAAACAAAGTGGGGGCTAACCTTGGGGACTCCTGCATTGGATACCGTTTAGAGGAATGGCCATCCACGACAACAGAAATGCTCCGGTTGGAGAGGAAATTTGCTGTCCAGGTACAGAGTTTTGGTGGTAGGCCATAGGCCGGAAGTTTATTAAGCAGTGCTGCGTGCCAGACCTGGTTAAATGCTTTGGATATGTCTAGAGCGACAATCTGGGATTCACCGTGTAGTTCCATAGACTTGTTCCAAGAATGGGTGACAAAGAAATGGAGGTCGGCAGTTGATCTGCGCTGACGGAATCCATACTGCATGTCGTGGATTGGACTGTGTTTTTCAAGAAATTTTAGTAATTCGGTGTTTATATACTTTTCCATCAATTTAGACACGACTGTAAGGAGGAAAAATAGGCCTGTAGTTGCTAGGAAGCATTTTGAATCCCTTCTTGGGGACGGGTTGTACTCGAGCAGTTTTCAACTTACTAGGGAATATGCGTTCTATTGTAAGATGTCTGAAACAGACGAGTCAGGACGGGAGCAAGTTCTGGTGCGCATTTTTTGAGAACAATTGCTGGTATCTCGTCAAAGCCAGAGGCTTTCCTGGTATCAAGAGAAGAGAGAATGTGTCGTACCTTTTTAGTTTCGAAAATGATATCCGTCATTTAATGCGCAACATTGGGGACTGTTGGTGGTTGAACATTTGGAGGTGGGTTGAGAGTATAATTGCCGGCGAACAACGAGGCAATAAGTGCAGCGTTGCCCAGGGCGGTAAAAGCGATTTCATCTCCTTAAACAAGGGGTGGGAACGTGCTCTTGCAGAAATTATTCCCAATAGATTTAACAAGAGTCCAAAAGGGTTTGCTGCTGTTGCAGCTTGAGAGGACTTTGTTTTTGATGTGGTTATTAAACGAGTTTTTTGTCTCAAAAAGAATGCGGATATAGCGGTTTCTTGCATCGTTAAATGCTTGACGGTTTTCTTGACTGGGATTGTGTACAAGCGTTTTGTGAGCTTTGACCTTTTCACACAGGATTTAGAGAACCAGGGCTTTTGAGTGACTGAAGAGGTTTTCTGTGTACGTGGGATAAATAATTCCATGCCCGCTTGGATAATTTCGGTGGCGTTTTGTGAGATATCAGAGGGGTCATGATGAGAGAAGCAGACATACGCCCATGGAAATGAGGAAAAGTAATCCTGCATTTCATCCCAGTTCGCGGAGTTGTAATGCCAAACGGTACCAGGGTATGATGACTGTGCGACCTCGGGTTGCATTGCGCAGGAAGCAGTGACCATGCCGTGGTCTGAACGACTAAGGGGGCGGTGACTGATGTCTTATACCATTTAGGTTTTGTAGTAAGAAGGAGATCCAAGTGATTTGAGCTGTGTGTTGGGATGCGAGGAAAGTAAGTAGTCTGCTGAACCATATTGGCCAAAGAATTGTTGACTGCAAAGGCCTCCGCTGCTCTGCCTTGTGGATCGGTTTTTGAAGATCATAGCCATTCCTTATTATGGACATCGAAGTCACCAAGAATAGTGACCTTGGAGGAAGGATATCCAGAAATCAGATGGTTGGTTTTTTCAGAAAGTAGTCGAAGAGCTGGACAAAGTTGTTGTCAGAAGGTGACCGCTAAATGCAACAGATGAACTTAGTTACAGCCCTGAGAGAGAGTTTTATCCAAAGCATGTCGTTTCTTCCAGCTTCTAAATTAGGGAGTCTGGTGCAGGGTAGATTGCTACGGACGTATGCGCACACACCTCCATGCAATCTAAAGGAAGTAAGGAGCTCATACTTCCGGAAATTAAGGTGATTAGTGGCTGTTTTGGCACTGATTTGGGTTGTATTCGAGAAGGATATGTTAAATCTTGATGCCGGCGCCCCCTGCACACCCCCTCCCGGAGACCCGAATGGGGGGTATTTTATCTCCGGAATCTTATGTACAAGGAGGAGCCATCATTATGTTTGTTTGTAAGGGAAACCGACTCATACACCAGAACCGGAAACGTCCGTTGGAACCTCACCGAACCCTTGATGTAAGGGGCTTCAAATTTGGTTCCCGGTATAACCTATATAGTAAAAATAATGTACTATATTTCATCATAATAACTTTATTATTTGAAAAAGCACAAAGAATTTCCAAAAATAAACTTGAAATGTTACCAGGAAACTTTTCTGATTTTCCTGACCAACGAATCTCTTTAAGCTATTTACTCATCTAGAAAGATATAATTATTCACAAAAAGCTTTCAAACGAAACTCCTAAAAAACTTTTGCATGAAAATTAGCAAGCAATTTTTTCACGAAAATCCGAAAACATTTTTCCTATAAGAACTTATGAAACATGTGTTACGAAAATGTTACAAAAATCTTACAAATAGTGATTTCTACGGAAACAAAAAATTTTCTGGGAAAATTGACTACTTTTTACAAAAAAAAAATTGCCTAAAGAATACATAACATTTAAATTATATACCTACTCTCTAATTAAGATTGAGAAAAAGGAAACGGAAAAAAATATTTCCAAAACTGGGGTCTGTAGGTATACAGTTTTTCATTTTGAAAAAATTGAGTAACGAAAGTTTGAATTTTTTCAAAGTCAGCCACCATTGAGACCGATCTGTATACGGCATCTCGATTTTTTCGATGTATAATAAAAACGAGAACTACTGAGACACACATGTAAAAAAAAAAAATTGATTACATGTCACTTTTTTAAGTCGATCTGACATTTGTCAAAATAATTTGTCAGTTAAATATCACATCAAAGTGACATGTATTGTTGCCATGAACTATTACTATGCACTATTCTATTACGCCTTAGAATCTTGTTTTTGTGGAGTACCAAAGCTTATTTTACAGTTTTAATATTTTTCGATCCCGTAAACCCGAAATGTTTTTTTTTGTCTATAGAATTACATCGATTGTGTTTATAATACAAAAATTTTACGTCTTGTGTCCTCATTTGCCCCCCAGAGCAACCGAAATGTTTGCATTAAATGGCTATAACTTTGTCTTTTAACCTAGAAATCTAAAATTTCGTAAATGCTTTTCGTTTTATGATCTAAACCAGCGTACCAATTTTGGCTGCCATAGCCTTGTTACTTCCGGATATATAAAATTTTTCCGAAGGAAAACATATAAGCCTCAAGGTGAGTGGTTATTTTATTTATGATGTAATGGTAAAAAATTAAACACACAAATAAAAATCGAGACTCAATTATGATTACTTATTGATAAAAATAAATCTATATAATGCAAAGTGTAAATTAGTAAAATGATTGTCTGCAGCAGTTATTATGATATTTTAAAATGAACAAGATAAAAGAAAAACAGATGAGCCAGGTATTTAGCTTTGTTTCCCAGGTGATGGTTCATGTGGGCCCCGTGAAGACACATGGATTGTTGCTGTTTAGGGCCAGCAGGACCGTTCAGAATATTGCGGGGCTGGTCACGGTAGACCTTGACTGAACTCTGTCTGTCCTTTGTGGTCCCAAGTTCTGGATGGCTCATTGTTGCTAGTTACTTAACCCTTGTCTGATGGTATGGATGTTTCCAGGAGGAGTTTCTGATGGTTGCTGGATAGTTAAGACCCCAAAATAAGAAGGCTAGTTGCAAACAATTCAGGTCGCCTTATTATTCTGTTGAATTCGAGGTTATTTGCAGTTATCGTAGCTTGCTAGGTCTTGCATAAGGACTCGGATATTTGCATTTTAATTTTGAAAAACTATAACTTTATTATTGATTAAAAATTACTCGAACATTACCGCAAGCTACCATTAAAAAGAAACAAGAGAGATATTACACAGCGCAATTTACTAAAGCAACCTACATCACAATCCAGTCAGCGTTTAATTAACAGCTAATTTATTCGACTTATCGCATATAGGCATGCTGCTTCCTCTTTAGCCCATTATTATATTGATCATCTTAATTTTTAAAATGATTTTCACGAAGAGGGCTTCATTAAAGACGGTAGGGTTTATATAGACGTCTTATCGAAGGCACGAACATAAACGACGGCCGAATTAGTTAGTTGCTATCGGGAGCCTGAAGAGAATAGCTATATTTCTATGGTCTGAAATTGAGAATATTTTAAAGTTCATCGAATAACAAGGATATATTTCATTGATTATGATCCTGGTAAATCGCGTCGATGGTTATGACGTCAGCTTATGTTGGCAAAGTCCTTGAGTAAACAAATAATATAATGATGTATTAATGAACTCTATAGCGTGGGCGAGGTTCTAAAACGTATAACATGTTACAAACACAAAATTTTCCTGGCTAACGAACTTATCCAAGCTACTTGCAAAAGTAAGGTATATACCAAATTTTATAAAAATCGGTCGATTATTTTTTAAGTTACCAGTTTGACACATCATCATTTTAAGAAATTCTTTAATAATTCAAAAGTGGCCATCTCCCTATTAGTGAATTTTTTTTAACGAAAATTCACAAAAAATATTTAAAATCTGATCTAAATATAGAAGTAGATACGTACTTTTTCTGTGGCTTCACAGAGAAAATTATTTTCCCTGGATTTTCTGTAAAAATATAATTTGACAACTGTAAGTAAGCCTAGTTCTTGAAAAAAAAGTTTTGATGAAGGTTGATTTTAATATTGTGTTATCAGTTTTCTTTATATAAACTGAAATAATTTAGTTATATATTGTTCTGTGACAAAAATTAGGTATGTATGTTCGATAAATTTGCATATTAGCGACATTTCTGCTGTCTGAGTTTTTTTTTTCAGAAACATGAAAAGAATAATACTGTATGCGTAAATCATAAAAGAAATATTATATGAAACAGCTAAATTAAACTTCTTCTATAAGTTGCGTTTTCACATTTTGCGGTTATACTTCCTTTAAATGAAGTATAAACCAGATTATAAATTTATAATCTTGTTTACCCAGCACAGCACCCCTATTCATACCGGGTTGCCTAACTTTCTTGGGGGTTGAAACATCAAGATTTCTCTTGTAGTTTATCTATACAAAGGTGGTTCTAAGCATATTTCAAATAAAAGGTTTAGAAAGAACACATCACGCCACACCTCCTCCCATTACACCTCGAAAGACGCACGGTTAGAACAATTTAAAAAAGCTAGGGGGTGGAAAGCGGCACCGTTATGCACCCCGTAGAAGTTAGAAAGAAGAATAAACTCCCCATTGACTGTTTCCACCCTCGATCAACCACATTACCTACCGCAGAGGAATAACCCCAAGGTAGAAATAGTATAAATGTGCATGTAATGTAGTAACCTTCATCTATCAGCAGCCAGTTTATCTAAAAGTGGCATGTCACTCATCTGCAAAATGACCGTATATTTTTTACTATACTAGTATTCTTATATGGAATTAGGACGTTTAAAACTAACTACATGTGTATGTATGAAGTTAAAATTATGCGTAGACTATTTGTTGAACAAAAACCAAGAGTAACGAAACAACTACCGATTATACTTACTGTTTGAGGCATATTATTCCTTGTTAAAATAAATTCTTGTTCTTCTTGGTTAATACAATACATCTATTCTTAATAATTCTAATGCACGTAGCTTATTAACACTTTCCTTTGGTAGCATGTTAGAACCAACATATACTACATACATTGGAGGGTATTTGTCGAAGCTAGAGTTAACAATCGGAATTACTAATTATTATTAGTGAATTTTCTTAAAAAAAATTCACTAATGAGGAGATCCCGACTTTTGAATTTTGAAAAAATTTCTTCAAGTGAGCGCTAATTAGGCCCCCCAGAACACATATCCGGGGTCAGTTTTAATTTTTATATGTTTATATATATATATATATATATATATATATATATATATATATATATATATATATATATATATATATATATATATATATATATATATATATATATATATATATATATATATATATATATATATATATATATATATATATATATATATATATATATATATATATATATATATATATATATATATATGTATCACACCGATAACTCAAAAAATAATGGGCCGATTTTGATAAAATTTGGTGAATACCTTCCTTTTGCAAATGGCTTGGATAAGTTCGTTAGTCAGGAAAATCGGCCCAGGTTTTCCCGGAAAATTTTGGGTTTTCCTTCAAAAAAAATTTATATCTCTGGAATTAACAAAGTAAGGGCAACCAAATTTGGTACGCTGGTTTATGTCATTATGGGTGAGGTGCGTACCAAAATTTAGCTCTGTAGGTCAAAAGACAAAAAAGTTATGGGCATTTAAAGAAAAATAAATTGGGGGTTTCCTCAAAACGTCAAAGTGACAATTTAAAACGTCGAAATTCGCAACATTTAGGCAAAGAACTTGAATCTAATACGGGCTATGGAAAGAAAATGTCTTAAGGAGAATGTTTTACAAACCCTGAAGTCTTAGTTTCAACCGTCATCGTCCTTTATTTTACTAAAATGTTTCCAGAAAATTCATTTGAAATAGACCCTTTCTCTGATGCTTGGCATTAGACTTAGCTATAGAATTTATCGTTTAATGGTATATAATTTTTGTAGAATTTTCGTAAAAAATCAATAAAGCTCAATATCTCCGTTATTATACAAGATATGAAAAAATATTGTATACATTAATTATACGGTGTCTTGAGCTACACCTTAAAAAATTATTGCTACCATCACAGGGTGGCCCATAAGTCGTTGGTGATACAAATAATCTTTTTTTTTTAGTGGAAAACGCCTTATGTTTTTGCATTTTCCATCGAAATATAATGCATGTTTGTAAGTTAAGAAATTCTGGACGCAGCAAGTGCGTTATAGTATCGAATTTTGATTAAATGCTTCATATTTGAAAAGCTCAATTTGCTATTAACCTATAAGGTTGACCAAGAAACGGATTTTTTCGGTTACATTTTAAGTTTACTTTCGGAAATTTCTGTACGTTTTCAAACAATAAAGTTATTTTGATGAAACAAGGCACATTGTTTTTACTATATAGGTTATACTGGTAACCAAATTTGATGCCTGCTTTCTGAAAAAAAACACACATATTTGCTATTAAAAACATTTTTATGAAAATTCACTACCATAACGCACTTGCTGCGTCCAGAGTTTTTTACCATTTATATTTCTACTTACTACTTTGATTTCAAGGTTATATTAGTGCATGCGTCACTATTGACTAGACATGGGCATGACATTTTGACACAAATGTCATATCAATATATCGCTTTTTCTAGTGTATCGACGTGTTACCATGAAAACAGTTCTATATTATTCGCTGATTTGTTTCTGAACGGCAACCAAATAAAAAAAATTATTCTAAATCCAAACTTAATTCATAGTCATAAACCAAAAAGAACTTGTCTAGCACTATACGCCTTGCATTAGGGGACCTGAAGTTATTTTTTTATTTTAAAATAACTACTGCATTTTGTAATCATATTAATAAAAAAATTGGTATACGGATACATTTATAGATATTCTTCTCAAATATAAGTTTTACCTGAAATCAGTCATCACCTTAAAAATATTGCTTTTTGAAAAATGTCTGCGTTTTTCTTAAAGAAAAACTAGGCGTTGGAGCTGATCAACCAATTCATCCAAGCTATTAATCAAATCAAGGTAATTGCCGAGTTTGGTCTCAGTCTAAGTCACAGTAATAGTTTTTGACTTATCGGTTGGATGCATACATACATACACACAGATATATATATATATATATATATATATATATATATATATATATATATATATATATATATATATATATATATATATATATCATCGGGTTACTCCCAAAAACCGATAACTTACATTTTTGTAATTTTGAGATATTGGGGTTTAAAGCTTTATCATCAAACGAAAAATTAGGTACAAGAAAAAGCACGTACTTTTCAGTGAAATATGAACCTTGATTACAAATTCTTGGAGAACGATCACGAAACTAAGAATACATTCTTAAAACTAGAGATATTAAAAAAATATTTTTAAGCACTTATCTTGTCTTGATGTATTTTCCTTCTTTTGAGTGAGAATACTCAACAGATGGCTCCACAACTGGATATTCTGCCTCTTTTGAGGTTGGCAACGACTTGTAATCGATAACGATGATATTCGTTAGGAATAACGTCAGTTTTGCATAGCTTTAGCAAATCCTTTCTTTTTCTTGATAGAAATTTTTTGTATGTTTTTTGACATTTCAATTTCGTTTAAATTTTCACGCCGGTGTTTACCAAAAACATTCATATCAATGTATTCAGATTCATGGTCATATCTATGTTGAAGAAGAGGCACTTTACTTTGAGCCAATTCACTGTTGTCCCCCATTTGTGTTCTTGACTTTGTTTTTCATTAGTAATTTTGATAAGTTTTATAAATCGAAAAAATGGTTTAATTTTAACTCTTTAATATTGTATGGTTTTTTTGTTAGATCTAGATGTTCTAGCAGTTCAGAATATTGTTATCTAGTCGTGAATGATGTACACGGGAACAAACTTCTGTGCCTTTTCGATAGTACTATGCATACTATCTACCTCCATGTAAGTATCTCCACTTTGTAAAAACTTCTGTTTTATTATCTGTAAATTGGGATTGTTTTAAACCAAATGGACGAGCAAAGCACTCATATTTTAATTGCGGTTTTGACCGGCACATGTGTCAGAGAATAGAGAAAGTTATGATACCTCATGATGTTGATTTATACAATTATGGAAGCAGGTGCCAATTTCTGAGCCCATTCAATTCAGACCAAACATAGCAAAATGCAGGATTGCGAAGATCTATTTCATAAATAGTAAGATTACAAGTTCATAATTTCCTACTATAATACACGGGGCTTACATTACTACTGGATAATTGTAAAACACATTGAAAATGGAAAGTGCAACATACAAACTTATTTCCCTTGAGGCGATCTCTTTGTCTCTTGTTTTAGCTGTGTAACAATCTTCTTTCCTTGTAACATGTACCTGGTAATGTTCTTATAGTTTTTATTTATTTTCTAAATCTTTGCAAGTTTTGAATTGCCTGCACACTTAGCAATGGTCTTTTTTGCCTGTGAAATGAAAGATTGTAATTTCCATAAAATTTTCTAGGTGTTATTAGTGACACCGGTTTTACGTCATTCTCCTCACAAATTTCTTTATAAAGTGAATTCGGTGCCTTCCAGCGACTTCTTTTTTTATCGTGATTTTCGGCAGTTTTCTCACTATGTGTAGGTTCAGTGGCAACAATTTCTAAAATGAAGAACATACAGACATCTCGATGTCTATAATATAGACATTTTATATTCTTAATAGTTCTAAAATCTACCCTCTGCTGAGTCTACATCTGAGTTCGTATCTTTTATTGAAAAATTTAATCTCCCGAAAATTCCCATATTCCAGCGAGAATGCGTTCTTGTTCTAAGTTTAGATCTGACGAATTATCCAGGAGGTTGTTCACACCCGGTGGACCCACTACTTCCAGATGGTGCTCTCTATTATCTACATTGCCACATGTTTCTTTGGAATATACATTCACCGTCACCAAAGAAGATTGTGAACGTTAAGGCTCTTAGGTTATGTTATGTATTATGTACTACTAAAGCAAAACAAGTGCTGATTTCACAAGCACCAACTGAATTTACTGAGGAAAATATCATAAACAATACAGGTAAAGCAAGTTAAATACCAAATAACTAAAAAAGTAATCCATTTAGAACTACGAATGTACAGCCAATACCCGATATGTGGTAGTTATCTTGTTTTAGTTTCAAGAAAATATGTATCACTATCAAAGGTAAACTGACAAAATAAGATAAATGCCACTAAACTTGTTGGCGGTTCAGGAATATGAATATTGATTTTTAAATCAGTCACAGTTCAGAACAAATGCACTTGTCTTGTTTTAGCTGCTACCTTAATAGTCTTTAATGCACTCAGTTGTTTTGAGCACATGCGCATCACTATTTTCTGGTTATAATACAGTTGTCTTGTTTTGTCAGATCGTAGTTTATCTAATTTTAGGCCAAGAGCTTAACTTAACTAAAAAAATTATGAAAATGCACTTGTTTTGGCGATATAAACATTTAAAAATTTTAACGAAACTTGGATCTGAGTTTTGAAGAAATTTTCCGAAAGTCTTAGCATTGATACCTCTCTATTAGCGAACTTTCTTAATGACATTTCGCCAAAACACTAATATTGTATATTATGAAATATGGATAGGTACTTCATCCCGACAACGTTATTTTTAGCGGGGTGGGATACCTTCTGACTTTGGAAGAAAAGTGAGGTCATTTTTCAATTGTGTTTTTTAAACTCATGTTTTAGAAGTAGTGCATTATGAGATGGACAGCCGAATTTCCCGATTTTACCTATTCTAAAAATATTTTGAGTTAACTGACGTCGATAAAGGAGACCATCAAAGTAAAATTATCGATATTAGTGAAAATTATTTTTTGTGTGTGTTTATTCTAGAAGTTGCGTTTTAAACTTGTAATCTATAATCAAGGCATACAATACTAACATTTAGTAAAAATTTTATGATATTAGAGCTGTTAGATTTAGTAAGAAATATATAATTTTAGAGTTGCTCTAGTCTACCTACTTTAGCATGTTAAATGTCGACGAAAACATTTAATAATAAATTAAATTAATAAATAAACTACACGAGCTACATTATGCTAATAATAGCTCATAAATACTGAACATAAAATGTTTACGTCATGTATTTCACAAGCCTTTAAAATACTTGCTAAATGCTTATTGATCTCGACTACGGGCTTGCTCAGCAACCGAGTCAGATGTCATGCAAATGTGACGTCAGCTTTCAGACTGTTACCGAATAACAAAACTATAAGAGAGTTCATGAATGAATGAAATACTCCAACTCCAATGTAAATCATTAATTTTACTCCGTTGCATCAGCAATTACTGGTAAATGTGCTCTACAATGGAGCTCTGCGTTACTCTTATGTAAAAATGATTACAAAGCAAGTGCGCCAAGGTAGCGATTTTCAGAATTTAGCGCCCATTTATAATATAGTTTTTTATTTACGACTAATATATTGTAAGTATTATACTTGTGGTTTTTCCAGTATAATATCATATATTATTCCCTTAGGGAATAATGTCGAGGGATTAGTAGTCATTATTCCCCCTTGCCCTTCAATTACAAAATTACTCAAATTAAATAATACAATGGAAACAAAGTAGACAAACTCAAAACTGCCAGTGTCAAACGCGTAGTATTTGTGTATTTGTATTGATATGGATGATAATGAAGAGTCTTTTACTTGTACACCTCCAGAAATTGTGGAATTAGCTGCAGCAACAACATCTACCTTGATACCGGAAACATCAAAATCCATTTATAATAAAACGTACGTAACCTTCAACGAATAGCGTCTTCGAAAGAACGCAAATTCATTTTCCGAACAAGTTCCGCTGTCCTATTTCGCTGAATTAAGTGCAAAATACAAACCATCCTCATTATGGTCATTCTATTCAATAATTAAATCTATGTTAAGAATAAACCATGACGTTGATCTGGAAAATTATGGCAAACTACGATCGTTTTAAAAAAGAAATTCTGAATGATTTCAAGCAAATAAGCCTTCCACTCTAACCCCGGAACAAATTAGGAAATTTATTGATGATGCTCTTGATGAAATGTTTCTTTTACATAAGGTGAATATACATATTGATCTTATCTATTCAAAGACTCATATTCTTGTTTGCTTCAGGTTATATTAATTATTGGAATTATGAGCGCATTCCGCTCAAACGAGCTTTATCAATTGAATATTCAAGACGTGAAGGATCTCCAAACACACTTATTAATAATAATACCCAAGACTAAAACCAAAATTGTACGAACATTAATCATAAACAGTACTTTTTACAATATTGTAAAGAAATACATCAATCTCCGTTCGTCACATGTAAAAATCAATTCATTCTTTCTAAATTATCAAAAATCCAAATGTACAATACAACGTATAGGAAAAAACAAATTTGTAGACATTGGTAGACAAATTGCCAAATATTTAAATTTGCCAAATCCTCAAAATTATACCGGCCATTGTTATCGCGGATCATCTGCCACTCTGTACATTGATGGAGGAGGCGATATAACCGGATTAAAGCATCATGGGGGCTGGAAATCTATACAGGTAGCTGAAGGTTACATTAATCGATCTATGAGAAGCAAGACAGCAACAGCAGATATTATTGCCAAACAGATAAATAGTAGTGAAGCATCTTCTTACTTTACAGCAGCCAAAATTCCAAATATTTGTTTTGAAAAGTCTTCCAAAGTTATTGATAGTTCACGACCAATTCAGTTTATTAATTGTAGTATTACAAATTTTAATATTATTAACAAAAAAAGTTGTTCATTATAAGTTTCAATTTAATGAATTAGTCGTAGATAAAGTTGAGTATACTACTCTCAATAATGGATATTATTACCTCGGAATGTTACTCCCTCGCCGTTTTCGCGGCTCGGTTCGTAAATATGCCTCGGGAATAATAGCATCATTGACTCGTGGTATAATCTACTATTAGTAAATAGAACATTAAAATATGAAAAATTTACCCAGTCTTTTTATGCCCAGTTTCACAAAGCTCGATTAAGTAGTTAACGGCCGGTTAGTTAATCAATACTTAATACAACAAATCACAACTCCAAAACATTGTATTTAGACTATATTAATTTACCCTCTTGATACATTTGTCATTTACTCTATTATTTGTAAATGTATTATTAAGAAAAGAAAATTAACCAAATCAAATAATTCCGAGGATACTAATCAAGGTATAATAATTTAAGTTCAATTTTTATTATGTTAAATTATTTTCGCATTTTTTATCCAATCTGGCAAGGGAGGAGTTATTATATCATAACGCAGTATCATCACATTGTAAGGCACACGTGTTGCCTATTCCCTCTAGGATTCTTGGTGGTGGTGGTGGTAAAAAAGATGGTATGCCTTTTGGTAGCGAATTTTCGGTAAATTTGCAAATAAGCTGCCGAACGCTTTAAAAAAAACTGTTTTCAGAAACCTGCCTAGGCCCCCACTCCCCTGGATCCACAAACCCCAAGAAAATTTTCTTGTTCACACTCCCCAAGGAAGTTACGGGGCCAGGAGTGAGTAGGGGTGTATAATTTTTTTTAGCTAATTTTCGTAGAACAAATTCGTTAATGCATTTTTGCATTTTTTATCGAAATACGATGCATTTGTAAGAAAAAAAATCTGGGCGCAGTAAGTGCGTTTTGATAGCGAATTTTCGGCAAATTTGCAGTTTAGTTCCCGAACGTTTTTCAAAAAACTGTTTTTAGAAACCTGCCCCGCTCCCCCCATGAATCTACAAACCCCAAGAAATGCACACCCCCCAAGGAAGTTACGGGACTAGGAGTGAGTAGGGGTGCTGAGCGGGGTAGGTAGTAAAAAGGAAATATGAGCAGAAAATTCGAATAAAGCGGGCTTGAAAGCTGTCTTTTTCACAGCTTGAAGCCATATCCCCCTTACAACCTGCCTACCCCGCACACCACCCCTATTCACTCCCAGTCCCATAACTTCCTTGGAGGGTGTGAACAAGAAATGTTTCTTGTGGTTTGTGCATCCAGGTGGGGTCCTAGTTATGTTTCTGGAAACAATTTGTTGAAAAGCGTTCGGGAGCTAATCTGCAAATTTACCGAATTTTCATTAAATCCTTCAAATTTCAATAACTGAATTTGCTATTAACGTAAGCTTTGTTGGATAGAAAACCAACATTTAAGTTTATTTCCGGAAAATGGTTGTATATTTTCAAACCATAAGTAATTTTGATAAAATATAGTACATTGTTTATACCACATAGGCTATACCGGTAATCAGATTGATGCCTGCTCGCATTTGCTATTAAAAACATTTTTATGGGAATTCACTTCCCTAACACATTTTCTGCATCTAGACTTTTGAAAAATGTTTATATATTTTCAAAATATTTAAAGAAAATTCGCTACCATAACGCACTTACTGCGTCCAGAGATTTTATTATAGTAGCGTGCTGATGATGAGCTGGGACGGTTCGAAACTGCAGTCCACGTAACCAAATAAAAAATCACAAAAAGTACAGCAAATATATATATATATATATATATATATATATATATATATATATATATATATATATATATATACAGGGAAGTGTCATTGGCCCACTTTTCTTTACACTGTATGTAAACGATTTGCCGCAATTTATACAAGACGGAAAAGTCTTCATGTACGCCGATGACACTTCTATTGTTGTCTACGGCAAGACGGTGGAGGAAACTGAATTAAAATTAAAATCAATCTTTTGATGAATGGTGTTATAGAAATCGACTAATTTTAAACTATGACAAGACTTTTTCTCTTGAAATGCATAACTGCCACCGAAGAGAGAGGATCTGCGACAGCATTATTTTGGTTAACGGAAATGCGGTGCAATTCAAAAAGGTGAAAAAATTGTTGGGTGATAGAATTGACAGTAGCCTGTTAGATATAGACCAGATCGATCACGTGTGCAAGAAATTAAATTCCGCGTTTTATGCAATTTTGATGCTTAAAGATTCCTTAAGCTTGGAACATCTGCTAAAAGTCTATTCCTATCTGAGTTACGATATAGTTATCTGGGGCCAATCTTCGGACCTCCATAGAATATTTGTGCTACAGAAATGAATCCTGAGATTAATAAACAAACTACCTTATGGGCACTCTTGTCGTGACATCTTTAAGAAAAATAACATTATGATCAGTTTATTTGTTCCATCTGTTAACTTATATTTATTAAAACAAGAGAAAATTTGTAATCAACTCGGATTTTCATGGGTACAACACTCGTGAAAAAGATACTTTTCACCTTAATAAATGTCACTATTTTTTTTAAGAAGTCGTCAGGTTATGCGGGTTGCTTTTTGTACAACCAGCTGCCTTGTTTTCTGAAGAATACAAATTGTACACAAAAATTTAGAAAGCAACTGAAGGTTGCTTTAATTAATCATAGTTTTTATAGTTTGAGTGAATTTTGTGAAGTTGCACTGTGAACGTATGTTTTTTGTTGTGATGTGAAGCTCGTTAGATTTTAGATTTTTGGGCACGTACCTTTGATAAGTTGTGATACGTTTTTTATCTTTTTTATCTTCTAAGTTTTTTGACTTGTCCGATTTACAATAATTGTACCAAAGGACTAAATTAATAATAATATTATTATTATTATTGTTATTGTTATTATTATTATTATTATTATTATTATTATTATTATTATTATTATTATTATTATTATTATTATTATTATTATAAAGTGCAGGTGTTGCAGTTATTGGATTTTGAATTTGACACAATTCGCCAGTTTCTTTCACTGTGTACAACTTTCACTGAATATCACAAATTAAATTTAATTAGGTACAATTTGATATTTCTTGTCCACCTACGATCGGGGATATTCATGTTAAAAACTAAGAAAGTCAGAATCCCTATTAGGTTTGTTTTTTCTAAAAATTTTGAAGTCGAAATATCTGAAAAATGACTGAGTTTACGAACAGGGTACCGGTATAAAATTATCTTCAAAATTTCACATGGAATTCAAAAATCAAATAAAAGATTTTAAATTCTATTTGAAATAAGGAAGTTCATGTCAAGTCGCATCTAACGCAAATATTTTTAATCGAGAGAACTCTGTGAGTATCCCTCGTATACAAATTTTCAGACATGACGTACCGTGAGTTCTGTCCATACGTCTAAATAGAAGGTCCCCGCGCCGCTCCTTTATATATTATGTCTCCGCGCACTCATCAAGGCTTTACCTCACTATATTTTTACTTCCACACCGTAACAACGTGTGGAAGTATCTCATCGATGACAAACATCTCAAATTTTTTTTTTCGCTTAAACGTCGTAAAAATTATCAAAACATACATAAATCATGATTTGGGAACGAAATTTTTTTTGTCTGTCAGTCTGTCGGTCTGTACGTCTGTCTGTTTGTAGCCACGATAACTTTAGAACGAATTGAGACATCGTCTTCAAATTTGGTATACAGTTAGCAATCGACAAACGAACGGTTCTGATTGTTTTTGGGTAAAATCGCTTTAGGGGGTAGGGGATGAATGGGGGATGATTTCGTGAAAATTGACATTTTTTCGTTAAGACTCTAGTAATATAACGTTTTAGGGTTTATTTATTAGAAAAGTTTTAATTTCATCAAACATCTGGTATTCTGTGCTGAAATTATTGTTGACAAAACTTTCGATTTTTTTTTGTGATGAAATTGCGTAAAAAGTCTCAAATCACGTGGAAAACTTGATTCTGGAACGAATTTTTTTTGTCTGTCAGGTCTGTCGGCATGTACGTCTGTCTGTTAATAGGCACAATAACTTTCGAACGAATTGAAAATCAATGACATGAGATATCATCTTCAAATTTTGTATCCGGTTAGCACCCGACAAAGAAACGCATCGAATTGTTTTTGGGTAAGATCGCTTCAAGGGGTAGGTGATAAATAAGGGTTGATTTGGTGAAAATTGACATTTGTTCAGTCAAACTCGAGTAATATAACGTTTCAAAAGTTTATGGGTATAGGAATACAAATATCTTCTTTGTGGTCAAGTCATGGGCCCTAAATTCATTCCGTGAGAATGTCTTTCTGCAGAGAATAAATTATCACAGCTCTGTAGAAGTTATGATTCAATTTGTAGCACTATTTTTATGAAAATTCTTTAGAAGGAACAATTGTATTTTATATGTTACATAATATGTGATCGTTAGTACATACTGTAAAATAGTATCAACCGAGGTTTGTATTTGAGCTACTTGAATATCTGCACGTTCCGCCCTTCGTAGGGGGCGTAAATCCGTCGACCGCGTGCCCATGCGATGTTACGAACGTTAACGATCCCTGCACTCCTTACAGAAAGGCAGGGGCTCGGAAATATTTCCAGGACAGTGAGGTCAAAGTGCTCCCTGGCGTTAGCGATTGGCGATTTTCGCAGAAATAAACTGACGTTAAGAAACAAAACACAGACACATAAACATAATTTTTTATTTATTGTGGTTTTGACTTTGAGAACTGGCTCATTCAGTCACTGTCAATCTTCAAAATGAACAAGGATGCATCTGACCTTGCTTTTCATAATGGCAAAACCTGTCTTAAGAATGTTAATCTAACAAGCTCTTTCATTTTTTTCTTTTATCTTCTTTTATCTTCCTAAACACTTGCTAATTACTAAAAATATATATTAAAATTAAAACTTACATACATATCCACCCACACACATACGCGAGCGCATATACATGTATACGCACTCACGTCAATAGGCTTTATACGTCCAGTACTTAACACTAGGTGCAGGACAGAAAATGCACATTATTTATTCATGTGCACATACACACACATACATATGCAAGCACACATCTACGCTACAAGTTGTTGCAGGAGAAACACTGGGACACTTTTCACACCAGTGGAGCCTGTCATGGTGACTTTTTCACATACTGGGGAGGCTGATAAACATAATAATGTTTTATTTTCTTTGGGGATAGTTTCCTTGCTGGTGTAAGGTGATTTAAACAGTTTATAGATTATGCTTATCACAGTATAAATAACTTTTGCTGATGATTTCGAAATTTCACCAAGTTCATTATGACATTGATTATTATTTACGCAGACGATAAAATAAGGTTGAAATTCATATAATGTGGAATGTGTTTCAATATACATGTAAACAGCCGTAATTCTAGTTTAATGACACATACCTACATAAAAAATGATGCCTAACTGTTGTTTTATTACAAAAATTGTTATTTCAGCTATATATTATGGTTTTGCGACACGTCTGTTATTGATTAATCAGTATGTTGGTATGTTTTATTTTATATCTTTACAACGAAATAAATAAAGTACATCACATCTTTTTATAAAATAAATGTCCGGACGCAGCAAGTGCGTTATAGCAGTGAATATTCATAAAAATGTCATTAATAGCAAATATGTCTTTTTTATAAAAGCACGGATCAAATTTGGTTACCAGCAGTATAACCTATATAGTAGAAACAATGTACCCCATTTCATCAGTGAAACACACTTCTAGCGACGTTTTCTCTACATAACCCGGATTTGTTTTATGTTATTTGCCTAAAAGTTATCAATTTTTACGTTTCAAATTCGCGGATTCGCTGTTTTAAGAAGTGTTTTAGGAAGAAAAACTAAAATTTTCTAAAAGTATTTTTTAGGATATATCTTGGCCCTTTTACAGCAAAGAACTTAATCTTTGTTTGTAATATACAATATATTTTATTAGCCATACAAAATATTTTGTTGTGGTTGAAAACTAATCTCGAAAGTTTCCTTGCATTTGCCACAGATTTTTTGTTTACAAACTATTTTGTTTTTGTGCATATATCTGGTCATCAGTTGCACCCAATTTTTTTCTGTACCTTTCTTTATTTTAACTTTTAGATCTAAGCGTTGCTACATGGTTTACTCTTTATAATATAAGTTTAAGTTATAGAGTTTGTGATGAAATTCTGTTTTATTTTTAGTGAATTTAGAATTTAGAAAAAATTAGCTATTGAGGGTATCGCGACTTTCAATTTTTGATCTTCTTCAAAACAGCACTATTTCTCAAAATAACATCCTTGGCAGCTTCGACATAACTGTCTCTATCTGAAACTATCAACATTTTAAAAAGAAACAGAACAATCCTGTAGACACCCAAGCCCTTGTAGAACATTGTATGACTAACACATACTTTCTTTTCCAAATGAAACCATACAAACAAAATTGAGATGCTCTAATCAGTTCACCGCACTCTCCTGCACTGGCTCTCATTTTCATAACACATTTTGATACAGAATCCCTAAATGTTCTAAACTAAAATCAAATGCTGGCTAAGGCACATACGGTAAATAATCTTTGAACGAATTGCTCCTTGATCCAAATAGCAACAAGCCGCAAATCCAGTTTGCCATATATGTAGAACAAATGCTCTTCTTTACCTTTCTTAGTTGCACGTTTTACCAAAAACCCACTCTGAGGTGTCTCTCACACTGTTTACCGAAAACCAAGCCACACTAATCGCTATCATAACACCGAATTCCATCATGATCCATCACAACTAAATTCTGTGGTTCGAATCCTAGTAACATGAACTCTTAGACTAACGGACGATAACAATAAACAGACATGACTAGAAAAGGGATACGACAAAAATCACATGCTAAGAAACATTCGAGACGTCATAAAACCAAACCACAAACGGAGTCCTCTCAAAAGCACAAAGTCTTCTTATCATATATGAAAGGTGTCACCGACAAAATCAGCAGAATTTTTAGAGGCCATAAGATCAAAACCATCTTCACAACAGAACAAAAACTGCCAAGTCTAATAAAAATTACCAAGGATACGATTCCAAACCAATCCCATGGAGTTAACAAAATTCCTTGTTCCGACTGTTCCCGAACCTATATAGGACAAGAATCGAGTGAAGATGGGAACCTGTGGTAAGCACTGATAAGTATACTTTGGAGAGAGATGAATAAACCGAAATTTATTCCTTAAACGTTTATATTAATTTTAGCTTCTTTAATAACATTTTTATTATTGATTTATTATTGCTATTATTATTATTATCTATTATATTTACTGGTTGAAATCGTTAAATTTAATTATTATTTTTAATAATAGATTGTTACCATTTTATTAAACAAATTTGTTTTAATTGGCTTTAGTATATCTGTATTTATGAAAATTTTTAAATGTAAATAATTCACTTATCTAAGTGAATTTAGTTTTATTTTCTTTGAGTATTAGCTGCCAAACTAAAATGTAAACAACACGAAACTTACAAGGGATACTTATTTATATCACAGCTTATATAACTCGATTCCTATTTATGAGTTATCTCTATGCACATTAATACCCTTTAAAACCTTTGGCTCTTGTCTATTATATTTAAAAAAAATCAATGGTGATAATAACAAACCTAAAATTATTTTTCTGAATTAAAAATTGCTTCTATTATTGCTTCAACGTCATGTTCTTATTGATTTATCAATAAAGTTATTTAAATATCATATTGTAATTTCATTGAATACTTGCATTTTACTATATACTCTGCATCGATAAGACTTAGTTAAACATATTCTTCTTCTTTCTTTGAGTGGATTGAAAGTTACATCATCAATCGTTTATTCTTTTAACCATGCTAGCTTAATCATGTAACTACACTGCACTAAAATTCACTTTGTGGTGTTACTATAAGTTGGTTTACGTGGAAAACACCTTCAACACATTCGACCACAAACTTATATTTTTTTAGCTGTTGAGCTAAGGTAAACCATTCGTGAATTATTTGTACAATTTGGCAAAATTAAGCTTAACTTATAAGTACACTTGGAGAATCCAAATCACCACAACACATTTTAAAACTCTGGACGCAGCAAGTGCGTTATGGTAGTGAATTTTCATAAAACTATTTTTTAATAGCAATAATGTTTTTTTTTAAGAAAGCAGGCATCACATTTGGTTACCAGTATAATCTATATAGTAAAAACAATGTGCCATGTTTCATCAAAATAACTTCATTGTTTGAAGATTGAAAATTTTCGAAAGTAAACTTAAAGTGTTCCCGAAAAAACTCGTTTTTTGGTCAACCTTATAGGTTAACAGCAAATTGAGCTGTTCAAATATGAAGCATTTGATCAAAATTCGCTACCATAACGCACTTACTGCGTCCAGAATTTTATTTCGATGGAAAATGCAAAAATGCAATAACATAACGCGTGTTTGAAAAAAAAAAAGAAAATTTGTATCACCAACGACTTATGGGCCACCCTGTGATTGTAGAAATAATTTTTTAAGATGTAGCTCAAGACACCCTATAATTAATATATACAATTTTTTATATATCTTGTATAATAACAGATATATTAAGCTTTATTAATTTTTTTTAACGAAAATTCTACAAAAATAATATACCATTAACGATAAACTCTATAGCCAAGACTGCTGCCAAGCGTCAGAGAAAGGGTCTATTTGAAATGAATTTTCTGGAAACATTTTATTAAAATGAAGGACAATGACGGTTGAAACTAAGACATCAGGGTTTGTAAAACATTCTTCTTGAGACATTTTATTCCCATAGCCCGTATTAGATTCAAGTTCTTTTCCTAAATGTTGCCAATTTTGACGTTTAAATCGCAACTTTGACGTTTTGTGAAAAACCCCAATTTATTTTTGTTTAAATGCCTAGGTAGTTGGTAGGTAGGTAGCTTGCCTATAATGATATAAACCCGCGTATAAAATTTGGTTGTCCTTACTTTGTTAATTTTGGAGATATAATTTTTTTTCGAAAGAAAACACAAAATTTTTCAGGAAAACCTCGGCGGATTTTCCTGGCTAACGAACCTAACCAAGCCACTTGCGAAAGGAAGGTACTCACCAATTTTGACGTTTAAAATCGGGATTTTGACGTTTTGAGGAGAACCCAAATTTATTTTTCTTTAAATGCCTGTAACTTTTTTGTCCTTTAACCTACGGAGCTAAATTTTGGTACGTAACTTGCCTATAATAATATAAACCCACGTAATTTGGTTGCCCTGACTTTGTTAATTTTGAAAATATAAAAAAAAATCGATTTTTCTCGAAAGAAAACACAAAATTTTCCGGGAAAACCTCGGCGAATTTTTCTGGCTAACGAACTTATCCAAGCCACTTTCGAAAGGAAGGTACTCACCAAGTTTTATCAAAATCGGTCCATTATTTTTTAAGTTATAGGTGTGACACACACACACATATATATATATATATATATATATATATATATATATATATATATATATATATATATATATATATATGTATATTTATATATATATATATATATATATATATATAAATATACATATATATATATATATATATATATATATATATATATATATATATATATATATATATATATATATGTATAAACATATAAAGTCTGAAACTGACCTCGGATTTGGGTTCCGGGGGTCCTAAATAGCGCTCATTTGAAGACATTTTTTCAAAATTCAAAATTTGGGATCTCCTCATTAGTGAATTTTTTAAGAAAATTCGCTAAAAAGACCTGACGATCGTTTCACTAACCAAGTTAGCGTCATCAGAGGATGAAAGATTCTGAATGTTTCATCCTCTGATGACGCTAACTTGGTTAGTGAAACGATCGTCAGGTCTTTTTAAAATGTGTTGTGGTGATTTGGGTTCTCCAAGTGTACTTATCAGTGCTCATCACAGGTTCCAATCTTCACTTAGTAAGCTTAACTTGAGATACGTACCTGACTTTGTAAGGTCTCTCTTGACTAAACATTTTTCCGCTCTTATAAGTGTTTGACCTCAAAGTAATCTCTATCCAAAACTTTTATATTTTCCACACTAAATGTCAAAGGGAACTTCAATATTTCTTTCTGGATTGCTGTGTAATGCCATTTCTTTACGCAATGTTTGTTTTGAATAATGTTTTAAAGTATATTACCCATTAATTGTTGTTGCCTTCCTAAATATATATGCAGTTTTTTCTCTGGGCTTACAGTTGCTTATTTTCTTTTTGTAACCGGCTTGGCCGGTCTCTTCATCTGTATGAAGTTTATTATGCTTTCTTAATGTTCACCCCTACCAATGCTCAGCCCGCTATCGAAGGTTATAAGAATGAAAATAAGCGATCGATAATTCAAAACCAGCGTAAATGTATAAAAATTCGGGACGCAGTAAGTGCGATGTGGTAGCGAATTTTCATTAAATGCTTCAAATTTTAATAATTTCACATTAATGTAGAAACTGTAATTTAGGTGTTTAATAGGGCTTCTATCAGAACAACATGTATTTAAAAGCATAAACAATGATGATTAATACAAGCAAAATTCAAACAAAATGTGAAACTGACCACATATCTGCATGTAGATATTGGAGCTTATACTTCTGTTACATTAAGTTCTAATTAAACAGAATTATTAGTTTATTAATTTTTACTACCTTTACTTGGCGAAGCCGTTGTATACTAAATACAGATGTATAGAAAACTTATTTGGCTTCACAAGCGTTTTTTTTTCTTATCTGTAACCAGTTTTCCCTTTTAGGATATCTTACATATGTACTTAGAATTATTAGGTCACCCACGCATAACGTGGTAAACGTAAGTACATTAGATAAACTGCTAAAAGTGCTAACCATCGTTATCGAGACAAACTTCCAGTATTCTTTGTATTGACTTATTAAGGTATCACTTGTCTCGTCTTATCTAGCCGCAGTTCTTTTGGAGATCTGCTAATATGTTATATAAAAAATTCAAGTGACCCACTGTTTTTAAACGAGGTGTTAAAATGTCACATCCACTGAGGCAGTCATTTACAAAACCAACGCAGGGTTTTCGTCTAATCAAACCTGTATAATATGCTTGTTAAAAAACGATCCTCTTACGGATTCCTAGTGTCAAGCGCAGTGCGGACGGATCAACAGTCCCTAAATGAATAATTAGTGGGGCTAATATAGTCACTTTCATCGGATTGCTTGAACACGAAACATGGACAAACGTACCCCAAAAGACCTCCCCTTAAGATGCGTATACTATTTTCCTGGCAACGTTCAGCAACCATTTCAATGCATGTTATCAATTTAAAAATTAGAATAGGTAAGAAACATAGATCTCCTGCAACGACAGAAATTAAGTTGATGAAACATGTCGTCGAACCATATGGTGAGTTTGCCCAACATTTTTCAGTATTTAAGCCTATGTTCAAAACAATATATGCACAACATAAACAACTTACCGCAGATGTAGGGAAGACCGAACTTGATAAAGCTAATAGCAGCAGCAACAGCAAGAGCAAAACTATGTGGAAAACCATTAACGAACTAACAGTGTGGAACCTAAAATACCAAACTGAATGCCCTGCCATAACCTTCCAGACCAGTTTGTCAATTTTTTCTCATCTGCTGCTCAAAATTCAACTGCTCATATGCCTGCCACGGTAGATATATCATTTGTTGAGGAGATAACACCGCAAGTGAACACCCAATTTAAATTCTCACCTGTTACACAAGAGGATGTTCTGAACGCAATAAATACCCTCAAATCATCTAGTTCTGCAGGGCCGGATGAGGTGTCAAGTATATTGCTTAAGCGCTGCAAGTTTGTTGTTTGTTTACCACTGTCACACATATATAGCATGTCATTGGCCTGGGGTATTGTATCATCGAAAATGAAAGAAGCACATATAATACCGACATACAAAAAAGGTGATCCCACCAAGCTATTATTCAAGCTACAGACAAATCAGCCTAACATCCACTTTTGCAAAAACCTTCGAAAAAATAGTCAATAACAAACTGACAACTTATCTTACCGATAATAAACTTCTTTAGCCATATCAACATGGCTTTCTGCATGCACTGAAACTGCAATTGTTAAATTTGTGGGGCAAATTCTTGAGCACATTGCCAAAAAAGAGGTAGCTTTGGGGTTTTTTGACTGTGTAAATCATGAGGTTCTTATAAGTTCATTGTTAAAGAATGGAGTGACGGGCACTGCATTGGACTGGTTTGGAAGTTATCTTACAGGCAGAACACAAATAGTTGTAATATCTAACTCTACCAGTACCTACTCATCTAGGACTTTCAGAGTGACTGTTGGGGTGCCACAAGGAACGGGTTTTGGACCTATGCTGTACGTTATTTATGCCAACCGCCTACTTCAGTACATACCGCATAATCTGGAAACAACGTCAATCCAGACAACAAAATGACAATCACCTCTTATGTTGATGATACCAACTCTCTGATGGGTGGACCTAATGTTCATTACGTTGTGGCTGATGCTGACAAAACTTTCAAAAGGCTTACCAACTGTGTTGATAACAACAAGCTTGCACTAAATAAGGGTAAGACATCATGCGTGCTTTTTAAGTCCTCTAAACCAAAATAATATATTGGACAAGATGTAGAACTTGATGGCCAAACCGTAACTCTACAGACCTCTACGAAATTACTAGGACATCATATCGATAGTGAGTTAAAGTGGCATGTCCACATCGATGTACTCTGCTCGCGAATCTCATCCATTTCGTATGCAATAAGAACACCAACCCAACGATGCAGTACTTCTATTGTATTGTCACTGTATTATACGTGCTTCGACTCACAAATAGGTTTTGGTATTATACACTGGGGATTAGCAAGTGAAGCAAATGGAGTTTTTAAACAACACAACAAGCAATGAGGATCATATTCAATATCCCTCATAGACACACTTGCAGAAACACTTTTAGGGAACAGGGTATCGTTAGACTCCCCAGCATCTACATCCTGGAAGTGCTAGCTCATGTTTTTAAAAAGAAGACCAAATACACTCGTAATGCAGTTAAACACGGCTATGCCACCAGAGGTAAATATAACCTGCAAACTGACAAAAATCGCACAGCTCTGTACCAAAAGTCACTGTTGCAATAGCTACAAGTGGTTTAATGTATTGCCAGCAGATGGATGGAGCAGTAGATGTACCGCATGTAAACACTTTACCAACTTTCAGGAAGAGAGTGAAAAAAAATCTCCTAAACAAGAGCTGCTACTCTGTGAACGATTTTTACATATAAACTACCACTAACTACGTTAACCTTGTGCACCTGGTGTTTCTAAAAAAACAGTATTGAATTTAGATCTGTATTCTGCAGCTTTTCTTTTGAACGCTATTGTGTGTTTTATAAGTAGTTTTTGTTTTGTTTTTATGTGTTACTTAAGAAAAATTTTCTTAATTGTTGTATGATTGTATGCGTTATGTTATTTTTATTGTAACCCGTAGACATACATGAACATCCCTGTGTCGTTTAGGTGACATTGGCCTGTTTCATTGTATATATATATATATATATATATATATATATATATATATATATATATATATATATATATATATATATATATATATATATATATATATATGATTTGGGTTTTCCAAGTGTACTTATTATTAATAACGTTTTATAAAAGGCAAAAGGCACTTACAATTTCAAAAAAAACTGGACCAATTTTTTTTTTAATTCGCTAATGAGGAGATCTGTGCTTATATATATATATATATATATATATATATATATATATATATATATATATATATATATATATATATATATATATATATATATATATATATATATATTTGTGTGTGTGTGTGTGTGTATTAGCGCAATGGGAAAAATAGCATATTAAAAAAAGCTAATGATATACAGATGTTGCATTTAAGACATGCTTGTATTTTAAAACCACGATGCCTAATTTTTATTGTAAATATATGTGGATCGAACTTGAAACCAAATTCTCTACAAAGTACGATTTTGTTCCAAACCAAAGAATAAAAAATTTAACGAGAGCTATATACATCACGTATATCAACTTATCTTCAAACATATAAAAGTAGACATTTCAATGAATTGGAAAGATATGTTCTAAATGATCTAATTCGCGTTTATTTAAATACATTTTTCAAGTGACCTTTTCGTTTGGAATTTTAATGCATTTTTATTTTTTTAAATCACTAATAGAGAGGTATCAATGGTGAGACTTTGCAAAACATTTTTCAAATGAGCGCGAACTGGGACCCCTAGAACTTAGAAAAATTGAAACTGACCCCGGATATGGCTCCGCGGTCAGTTTATATATATATATATATATATATATATATATATATATATATATATATATATATATATATATAATGATTGACGTTTAATGTCAGTTTTGATGTTATATAAAATTAAAAATATTGGCAAAAATATGGTATGTGGAGGTAGAGTGATAGTTAAGATGGTGTATTGAAGTGGTTTAGATCTATCATAAATGAAAGCAATGTGTGAAGCATTAGATTAAGGAAATAAAAGTGAAGAAATTTTTTTACCTGGTTTGTCAAGATTTGAAGTTTGCTGAATTTGATATATAATTGTCACATTGCTTTAGATATAACTTTTAAAATTATGCAAATGTACTCCACAAGTCTCAAACTTATTCTATAGGCATACTGTATAATTTTTATCAATGAATAAATTATATATATATATATATATACCTATATATATATATATATATATATATATATATATATATATATATATATATATATATATATATATATATATATCTGTATCCAACTGATAACTCAAAAAATAATTAACCGATTTGGATGAAACTTATAAAGTACCTCACTTATATTAATGGCTTCCGTTAGCGAGGAAAATCGGAAAAGGTTTTCCGGAAAAAATTTGAGTTTTCTTTCAAAACAATTTTTTCTCCGAAAATTACAAAGCTATTTTAATGAAATTTGGTGAATACGTTTCCTTGGGAAAGTCCTTACTACACACCAAAATTAAAATTTATAGGCTTATAGAAAATTGAGTTATTAAAATTTGAAGCATCTAATGAAAATTCACTACCATAACGCACTTGCTGCGTCCCGAACTTTTATTTTTACAAAGATTTTCTGAAATTTCACAATACGAGTCCTAAAATCGGTACGGTAACTAAATATCCTCCCCTGGAATTAGCATTTATGTATTTGACAAATGACCATTCCGGCACAATTTCACTATTAATTTAATAGTTTGCGAAAGCAATCACAGAACAAGAATAAAGTTGGAACTACCGACATAAATCTTGATATTGTGCAAATGAAACAATCTAAGATTATTATGTATTCCCCGCGCCTTCCTCAGTCCACCTCCCTTCATATTTTTCTTTTAATAATCATTCAAATTTTGATGTCAGTCTGAAAGGGATGCCATATGAAATATTTATTGGGGTAGCGTTCCCTAGAGGTCCAACCGAATGCTTTAGAGATATTTTTAATAAAATGGAAAATTACTTGACTTCGTTAGAAAGTAATATAGATGTGGGCGTATCAGAACTAATCAATTTTAAGGGCTCTGATCTTAAATTCTTATAACAATTCTGCGGGCTCGTACAATATTCAATAAAATTCAATGTAATTCTATTTTTTAAATTACCAATTATGAGTTTTTTTAGTATAACCAGAAATCTGACAATTTAGAAAATTTTGACTTGAAAGAAACAGAATTGATTACGTATATTTTTTATTACAAAAACTGTTAACTTGATTTAACTTTAATTTGGGTAAAATTCTTTATTGAAAATCAAAACCGATTTTCGCTTCGAGAATAATCTTGCAGGCGGTATTTAATTTAAAGTAAAGTATGATTATTTGTAATAATATGTTACCTTTGACCTTTGCCTTAGCTTAACTACTAAGTAATTTTATGAGCAAGAACTCCATCGAATATTTGTAAAACAAAATCTTAAGGTATAGTTGAAAACAAATTAAAATTAGGTAATTTTTTTTATTATAATTTATTTGTTTAATATCATGAGTTTTGGCAGTATTTTTATAAATATCCACTTATAGGAAGGTAACGATTGTGAGGCCTTTAAAGAGGCTATCAAACAAACGCGTCTTAGAGCCCCTAGATCCATAACTAAGTGTAAATATATATATATATATATATATATATATATATATATATATATATATATATATATATATATATATATATATATATATATATATATATTTAAATGGTTACGAAAACCTCACATACACTCACAAAAAACACATACATCTAAAATACAAAAGGAAACATTCAAAATAAATGTAAATATAGAACAAATAAAGAGTCTTAACGAAATCTGGTAGCGGTCTGCATCTTTATTATTGTAACAAATGGGTCCAGGTTTTTCTCATTCTGTTTGATGGAGACCTGTGAATATAAAAAAGCCTGGACGCAGCAAGTGCGTTATGGTAGTGAATTTTCATAGAAATGATCTGGCACAAAATATTTTATTATAACTTCTTTTTCTTGTAACATAGAAATCTAAATTTTGGTGAATAGTTTACGTTTTATATCGTAAACCTACCTACCAAATTTCGTTATGATAGCTTTTTTATTTTTTAAGATAAATTTTTTTTTCGAATGAAAACTCAAAATTTTCTTGGAAAACCTCGTCCGATTTTCCTGACTAACGAGTTATCGATGTGATCATTATATATATATATATATATATATATATATATATATATATATATATATATATATATATATATAAACAGAAAATAAAAATTGAAACTGACCCCGGATATGGGTTCTAGGGGTCCTAGTTTGCTCTGATTTGAAACATTTTTTTCAAAATTCAAAAGTCTGAATCTCTCCATTAGTGATTTTTTTCTATGAAAATTTACTAAAACGAAAGGACGAACTAAAACATATTTACAAAATAATAGGGGTTAGAGCGATAAATAACGTGAGTGCTTAAAAAGCTCGACCACAAACTAGAGAATTAATGAAATATACATTTCTCTCTCTCTCTCTCTCTATATATATATATATATATATATATATATATATATATATATATATATATATATATATATATATATATATATATATATATATATATATATATATATATGCGTGTGTGTGTGTGTGTGTGTGTGCGCGTCTTTTACGGAAAAAACAGCCTAGGGGGAAAAATATTGAAATATTAGAAAATATCATAATAACGGAAGAACAAGAAATGACACCAGTTTCTCAGAAAGAAAACTCTGGACGCAGAAAGTGCGTTATGGTAGTGAATTTTCATAAAACTATTTTTTAATAGCAATAATGTGTTTTTTTTTTATTTTAAGAAAGCAGGCATCACATTTGGTTACCAGTATAATCTATATAGTAAAAACAATGTGCCATGTTTCATCAAAATAACTTTATTGTTTGAAAATGTACAAAAATTTCCAAAAGTAAACTTAAAGTGTTCCCGAAAAAAACTCGTTTCTTGGTCAACCTTATAGGTTAATAGCAAATTGGGCTTTTCAAATATTAAGCATTTGATCAAAATTCGTTACCATAACGCACTAACTGCGTCCAGAATTTTTTTCTTACAAACATGCATTATATTTCGATGGAAGATGCAAAAATGTAATAACATAAGGCGTGTTTGATTAAAAAAAAAAGAAAATTTGTATCACCAACGTCTTATGGGCCACCCTGTGATTGTAGAAATAATTTTTTAAGGTGTAGCTCAAGACACCCTATAATTAATATATACAATTTTTTTTATATCTTGTATAATAACAGATATATTGAGCTTTATTGATTTTTTTACGAAAATTCTACAAAAATTATATACCATTAACGATAAACTCTATAGCTAAGACTACTGCCAAGCGTCAGAGAAAGGGTCTATTTGAAATGAATTTTCTGGAAACATTTTAGTAAAATGAAGGACAATGACGGTTGAAACTAAGACATCAGGGTTTGTAAAACATTCTTCTTGAGACATTTTATTTCCATAGCCCGTATTAGATTCAAGTTCTTTTCCTAAATGTTGCCAATTTTGACGTTTAAATCGCAACTTTGATGTTTTGTGAAAAACCCCAATTTATTTTTGTTTAAATGCCTATAACTTTTTTGTCTTTTGACCTACAGAGCTGAATTTTGGTAGGTAACTTGTATAATGATATAAACCCGCGTATAAAATTTGGTTGCCCTTACTTTGTTAATTTTGGAGATATAAATTTTTTTCGAAAGAAAACGCAAAATTTTCCGGGAAAACCTCGGCGGATTTTCTTGGCTAACGAACCTATCCAATCCACTTGCGAAAGGAAGGTATTCACCAATTTTGACGTTTAAAATCGGGATTTTGGCGTTTTGAGGAGAACAGAAATTTATTTTTCTTTAAATGCCTGTAACTTTTTTGTCCTTTAACCTACGGACCTAAATTTTGGTACTTAACTTGCCTATAATGATATAAACCCGCGTATGAAATTTGGTTGCCCTTACTTTGTTAATTTTGAAAATATAAAAAAAATCGATTTTTTTCGAAAGAAAACACAAAATTTTCCAGGAAAACTTTGGCGGATTTTCCTGGGTAACGAACTTATCCAAGCCACTTGCGAAAGGAAGGTACTCACCAAGTTTTATCAAAATCGGTCCATTATTTTTTAAGTTATAGGTGTGACACATAAATATATATATATATATATATATATATATATATATATATATATATATATATATATATATATATATATATATATATATATATATATATATATATATATATATATATATATATATATATATATATAAACATATAAAGTCTGAAACTGATCTCGGATTTGGGTTCCGGGGGTCCTAAATAGCGCTCATTTGACGAAATTTTTTCAAAATTCAAAAGTCGGGATCTCCTCATTAGTGAATTTTTTTTAAGAAAATTCACTAAAAGGGGGAAAATTTAGAACAGATAATAGGACAAGGAGTACAGGAGAAGGGGGAAGGTATTGCAACTGAAGTTATTTCGTAAGAAAGTATAAATGTGGATGAATTTGATAATATTGGAAGAGGAGAAGAAGATGAATAAAAGAAAGAAACTGGAAAGCTAACAAGTCCAGGTAATGACATGCTATTACAATATTTAACAGACTTAACACAGAGGTATATACCCCTTTAGACAGTCAGGCCGTACTAAAGACTCTGAAATCATTTAAAACCGAGTCTAAACTGACCTGTAAAACTTAGAAGCAACTGGCTGCAAACAGCAAAGTAACTATGATGTGGATACCAGGGCATCATAGCATCGAGAGAAATGAGGAAGTAGATAAATTTGCAAAAAGGGCTTTAACAACACATTTCTATGGTCGAGAGTTCTAATGTGTCTTAACAAAACTTCATTTAAGAAATGACCTTGATATTTGGGAGAGGAACCTAGTGCTGTTATACTGGAGCAAAACGCCAGGCATAAGCCGGTTACACGGCTCATCACAAAACCAAGAGAGAAGTGTGAACTGCTCCGTGAATTAAACAGGAACGACTTGAACATAATCACAGGACACGTCCTAGTAAGGTGCAAGCTTATTAAGATGGGTAAGCTGGACAGTGAAAACTGCAGATACTGTACTGAAGCAGCGGAAACAACAGAACATTTGCTATGGCTCACTCCTGCAAAGGCTCAAATACTTAAGAGGGGTGACTTTAACACCTCAGGAAATAGGTAAGATAGCTCCCCAAAGATAGTATTTCAATTTTTCAATTTCAATTTATTCAATCCAACAATACACGAGATGATACACAGAACTTAAGATCATAAACACTTCTAAATACCAGAAATTTCTTAATGCAATTAAAATATATTTCCTTGGATACCTAAGTCAACATGACTTGTTTGTATCCTTTAAAGCGAATTCTATATAATCCTCAGTACATTAATTAAACAGGTTAATCCATAACATTTACTTTTTTTCCTTATTCTTTGTGCCCCAATCTAACCAGATGTGCCCTGGTCCTCAAAAGATGAGAGATGCGACTTTAAACCAAAACAATCTCATAGGGTTAACCTCAGTAGGTGAATCAACAGCATATTCTATACTAAATATAGTCCATTTCGACAACCCTTTGTCTCCCTTTTTCATATTTTTCTTTTTAAACAACTCCATATATGATATCCATACAACCGACACCTCTATACCACCCACAACCAAAATGTTCATACACATCATAGTACTTACCCACCTACTCCTCCATTCATGCATATTATATTTACACACACATCTGCACGCACACACGCACTCACGACAACACACTCACACACAGCACACACTTACTTTACCTGCACCTTGTCCAGGCAACACATCCACTCCACTTTCGCTTCATGTAGCAAGACTACATTCTCCATACCACTCAACTATCATACTGCTCTCTACTTTAACATTTCTTTCTGTTCGACCTGCTTCAATATAACAAAGCTACAATTTCTTTCCTAAATTTAGATTTAGATAAACTCCTCAAATTTTCTGGTAATTGATTATATAACTTTGGACCCCAAAAATAAAACCGATCTTTTATAAACGCTCCTATTTACCGGTGGAAGTGTCAAGTTTTCACCTATTCTACAACTTGTGCCATATGTGTGGTCCACTACATTTATTACCGAAAATGATGATGCACATGTTTTAGTACATTTAATATAAGCATTGCTCTTATACCGAGTAGTTTAATATAGTCGTTATTATAAAGAAAGTTCGTACTAGACCTATAATCCCTATAAAGAATGACTCTTGATATACTATTTTGAGTAACTTGAAGCGCAGCATTTTCATAGCACGAACCCCAGAAAATAATATCGTACCTTATAAAAGACCCCACGAGAGACCTGTAAATTAGTATTTAGTTTTTTGTTGTTAAAATATTTTGTAGGGTATATAATTTGCAGACAATCTTTTTCACCTTTGCATTCATATATGCATGTTCTTGCCACTTTAAATTATTGTCTACCAGCAGACCAATATATCTTACACTTTGAGACTCTGTTAGTTTACAGCCATCATCATGTATACTAATTGATAGACTGGATGATGGTTTTCTGGTTGCTGTCGGTGAGAAAGCCACATATGATGTTTTTGTTAGGTTCAACGCTAGTAAGCTACTTCCTAGTACCTCTTTCACATAATTGATTGTTCTCTCCGCTCTTTCAAACAGTTTTTTCCATTGACAAACACCAGAACGGTATCATCTTCATAAGTAATAAGTATACAGTCCAAAGTAAATTCTTCAGTTATATCATTTACGTGAATAGAAAACAACATTGGACCCAATGTACTTCCCTGTGGTACACCACACAGTCACTCACTCTCACACGCTGTATTCTCTCATGAAGGGAGCTACCAAAAAGTGACAACGTATGTCCTCTTATCCCCATCAACTCCAGTTTAGCCAACAGCTTTTCATGACAAACTGTATCGAACGCCTTTTTTAGGTCCAAAAACACAGCTAGAGGTTTCATGTTACTATTAAAGCTTCAGAGAACAGTACTTGTCAATTCATACATTGCATCCTGAGTAGATAGTCCTCGTCTAAAACCAAATTGTCTTTTGGACAACATGTTATGTTTATCCAAATATTCATTTAATCTGACATTTAATAATTTTTCAAAAATTTTTGCAAACACTAAGTAGACTAATAGGTCTATAGTTTGCAACGTCTTTATGAGCACCTGACTTATAAACTGAAGACACTATAGACTATAGCTGCCCGAAATATTGTGTTCATTAAATGAGTCAAAGGTTTAGCCAAAAACAGATGACAATTTTTTATCGTGTTGGCCGAAATACCATCGCTTCCAGCGGCAGAGCCTGACCTCAGCGAAGAGATTATGCCGATAACTTCGTTTTCTGTCACAGAATGCAAGAAAAAGGAATCTCCATATTGCTTGTTTGCTCTAGTTTTTACATTTCGCTTTTTAATTTTCTGAGATATACCTTTTCCCACTTCAACAAAATAATTGTTAAATTCCAATGCAATATCCCTCGCTGAATTCATAACACTCCCTTTTTCTGTTATTATTGTTTTAACAACATTAGAACGTTTATTACTGTTTGTGATTTCATTAATAGTTTTCCAAATGTTGCCAAAATTTCTCTTGTGTGACGTAATCAAATTTTTATAATAGTCATTCCGTGTCACTCTTATCAGTTTTGTAAGCATATTTCTGTAGTGTTTAAATGCTACCTCCGACTCTAGGTTTTTTCCCTATTCCATTTCTGCTTTAAGGCGTCTCTATGTTTCATGGCTGTTATAAGCCCGGCAGTTATCGAAGGTTTTATTCTTCTGTTATTTAACTTAACTTGTATGCTGTATGTAGAGCTATCTATATGCTTATTTAGGATATCAACAAAATAATCAAAAATCAATTGTGCATCTGACTCAGAAAACACAGACTGCCAGGTTTCATTTCGCAGTCTCTCATGCAAGTTATGAAAATCTATCCTCCTTAGCACTCTATGTCTTGCCATAGTTTTTTCAGTGGAATTAATAAGACCAAAGTTTAATAAAATAGCATTATGGTCTGTAATATGCGAATGAAGGTTAACAGACCGCAACTCAAAAACTGTATTCTTGTTACGAATAGTTGGATTTATTCTAACAAATATGTGACCAATACATGTTTCGGCAGCATCACTTATTCGTGTCGGAGAGCGAATATAAGGCATAAAACCATATCTATAAAAAGTGGCCATGTAATGTGAAGACATCGGATCTTTGTCACAATTTTTTCCGAGATGTCAATATTTACATCTCCTACAAATATGTTAACATCCCCTGCAATAGCAGCACGTAAATACGAGTCCAGTTCATCGACAAATAATGCTACGTTTGTGGGGGGTGACCTGTAAACACAAATAATATTGACTGAGATGGAGTCTATATCCATAGAGACCTTCATTAAGCGCACATCTGTAATATCTGTAACTATCATATCTAACACTACTATATCATCTCTCACAAAAACTACCACCCCGTCATTTTAGTTATATAAAACCTCATTATAATGACCTGTAAAACCCTGTATACCAAAATTATCCATACTATCAACTTGCCAAGTTTCGGTTAAAACAATTGCTATGATTGCTATCAATTCCTCCAACATTCTCATAAATTCATCACATTTTTTTCTTAAACTTTTATGTTAAGGCTAACAATACTATACTTTAATTTATTTATTTTTATCAACTTAATGTAGTCATCTGTGTTATAGCACTGTCGTTCTTCCACATTACAATAATTATCCAACAAATTAATTAATTCTGCCACATCTCCCATCCCGCGAAGGTACGAAACTACACCAAACCTCAATTATATTATAAGATATCAATACAGAATATTTACCCCTAATAGCTAGTTCGCAGGGCAATCCACTGTAAACAGGTATACATTTAAATTAACCCACCTATATACAAATACTAAATCTCTTATATAAATAATTAAACGATAATAAATACGGTACAATTATTATTATCTTTCAAAATAACTTAAAAGTTTTACTGACAAGCTAAACAATTCCCTCTTACTAATTGCAAGATATCCAAAATAGCTCTACCGTATCAATCCAATTTAAATCTCAAACTTTATTGAACAAATTTTACGTTAATTTCTCCACTACCACAATGCAATTCGAAAACAGTATATCTATGTACAAAACAAAATATAACGAATATGTAGATTGAACAAAAAAGACAAACAAAATTTAATGCACTTATAAAGCACGTAAAAAAAACTAACAGACTATAAAAAACTTTTTGAGCAGCTATTTGGAAAATAGAGTCATTCACAAAAGACCCATTGGCGTCGCAGCACTGAGAGGCCAAAGGTCTATACGAGTCATTAAACAATCAACAATCTACACACACACAAAAATTAAGCAAGCATTTTAAAAATATCAATAAAGCGCAAATAGGCAGTTCATTAATTGTTGTTGTCCTTACTTAGTGAAACCCTTCCATATTAAATACACACGTAGAGACTATTTCACTGGCTTTAAAAATGTCTTTTTTTCTCGTGTTTCGCTGCTTGACAGCATCATCAGACAGGAAAAAATTGAATTCGTTGATACACATTCATGATCACTACAAATAAAAATAGACATTTTGAAGACGACATATATTATAACGTAGCAACGGATTTTTACTTGTAGTTGTCATGAATTCGTCTAAATGAATTTATCACTGTCACGCAGCGAAACCGGCTACAGAGAAGAAAACGAATATTTTTGAAGCCAAATAAATAGTCTCTACGTATGTATTTAGTTTAGTACAAATAAGCATCTCAAATCCACAATTTAGAAGAATGCAATTAAAAAAAAGCCTGAAGTACGTTTTAAGTTTTAAACACAACCTACATGTGTTAAATTGAAATATTATCGTACCTGGATGAAACTGTTTTTCCTTCTCCCACCCTTTGCACATTAATAAATCAAATTTTAATTGGAAAAAGTTATCAGGATCGTTTAGGTATTTATAGTCTTCAAAGACAATGACGTTACGAATTAGCTTTCAACTGCCTAGCTGTCTGAGCCATAGATCAATTGTGACTCAATGAAATGAAGCAGTATGACATCATATATATTACAGTTACTTCTATGATTAATAGAAAGTGTAGCTCGAGTTAGGACGACTTTACATATTTACGTACAAGCAAAATTAAATAAAAATGTTACAAAATAAACGTTTAACATGGGGCTAAATGAATGAATTTACATAGCTTTATCCTACTTCCTAAAGCTGTATCTGTTTCCAGTAATTACTTTGATGGTAATCCTGCTTTATTGCAAATTGTATTCGACAACAACTGCCAGTAAAATTAGCATACAAATATAGGATAAAGTGTTCTTTGGGATTTGTTTGACGCAGTAAGTAATGATAGCGAAGTAAACCATTAGTGAGTGTTAATGAAAATACTTTTTAATAGACGTTATGTAGGCATACTCCATTAATTTATTTTTCAGTTTTTCAGGAAAATTTACCCTTTCCTTTCGGAAAATTTGTGCATCATCAATAATTACAAATTGCCTTTATAGAGGTTGCATACCAAATTTTCAGCTTCTAGCATATAGAAAAAGAGTTATATAGGCATTCATTTCCCTTTCTCGTGAGGAGACCAGAAGAGAGCGTAAGATTAAACATTTTTGTCCAACTTGACTGACCAAAGAAAGAGATTCCACAAACATTCGCTAAACAAGTGCTTCCCCAGAAATTCGCCCAGAAAGCGTGTTCTTCGAAAATACTAAAACGTTTTATTTTTACAAATGTTCTAAAACATTTTATAATGTTTTTTAAAATCCGCTAGGGCATTTTTGTCATTAAAAGTCATTAATAATGAAAAAAAAATGTTTCTGGAAAAATCACGATTTTTTGTACGAAAAATCACGAAGTTTTTCTTTCAAAAAATCACATTTTTGTTACAAAAATGAGCTTTTAAAATGTTTTCCACAAAAATTCACTTAAAATTTTTTCTACAAATATCAGACGAGATGACAAGCTACAAATTGACGTTGCTTAACTCCAATTAAGTAACGCCAACACGTATTCGAACTGCTATCTTCGCATATAGATTTCTGGGGACGTAGTGCATTCTCATTTAAAGAAATTATTTCAATATTCAACAATCTAAGATCATTGGTGAATTTTTTATGCGAAAGTCCGCTGGAAATTATGAGATAAAATAATTCATAGTTGCATTTTTTAAGTAAAGGTAACGTAACCAGAGATAAAGTCTATTCAATACAATATTATAAAAATAATAATAATTTATTAACATACTTGAAAAATTTAACAAATTTAGACAAGCAAAACAATAATAATAATACAATACTTCACAAATTTAAAACTCTACTCGTATTTGACCTAAACTGCTTATATGACATGCCAAACATATCCAACTCTGAATAAAAGCTGTTGCTACTATTAACTACTGTGCTGAGAGTGCTATATTTGCAAAGGTAGTTCGGTGGAATTCACTACCCAGCATGTCAGGATTACGAACAGTACGGGGACAAACTCTTATTCTGAATTAAGATAGGTCGCATCTATAACTCTTATATCTTCTATTTTTGCGATTTGTTACAAAACTTATTTTCAACGTTTTGGTAATATTTAGCATTTTAACCGGAAATCATATTCCGCTGATGTATGCAGTTGAATAAGTTGTTTTTTTTTCATGCAAAAGCTTTAGGTAAAAAACATCAAGAAGACTTGGTGAAGCTTTACACAACATAGTTTTTTAATCGCAGATGCAGTGTTTCGGTCTGACCATCATTCTCGATGAGCACTAGCTCATCGAGAATCGTGGTGAGACTGTCGGGTCTAGGCTTAATAGACTTTCTTCCGTGATTTTGTTACTTTGCAAGATGCTTTATCAAGAGCCAAGCGAACATTCATTTTCGTTTACTAAAACTTTTCTTATGCCTTTATTTGGCTACACAAAGGAACAAAACTTTGTTTTCAAAAGCCAACAACTTAGTTTTTCATAAAACTAGAAACTCATAATTTGGTACATAATGTTATTCCTGTCCAAAATAGTTTTAATATTTTTGGAAGCAACAAATTTTCCCAAAGTAAAATCGAAATTTCCACGGAAAATTGGTTTAATTGGGCTAGTCAACGAAGTCCTCTAAGTTTTAGGAAAGTAATGACAAATGAACCAAATCACATTTTAATTATAATTTTTTAAAATATTTTTATCCAATAAGTTTAGCAGCTTTGGTCATTAGCGTAATAAATGATAGAGACGGATGGAACACAAATATTTTACTGCATTCTCAATCAGAACAAATTTATTTTTGTGAGAATAGACGTGTTAAGTGCAAACCAACGTACAGCCTTTTGCACACCAAGTCAAAATGCGTCTTTAGAACTTTAGTTTTTTTTTTGTCTGCTTATTTTGCGTTTAGCATATATGAGCATATACGTGAAATTCTTGTCGCGTAGGTTTTTTTGTGATGAAAGAAATCCCGACGCAACAAGACTTTTCGATAGTAAAAGCTGTCACATTATTTGTTCAGTTACTAACGTGGTAAAGATTAAGAATGAATAACAGTAGGGTAAGGATTTTAAAGTGGTAATATCGGCTATTTGAAAAACCGCTTGGAGTATTTTGCTTAAAATTTGGTGAGTTGAAAGTAGGCTGGGGGACACATTTTAAAATATTTTTGACACTGACCCCTCCTCCTCATTTTAAAGGGCCGTTGTCACTTTATAAATGTCAAACGGAATTGTGTTTTTTTTTCAAAAATTCCATTCTCCGTGAAGAATTGCGTACGTATATAGAAAATCGTTGCATTTGCTTTACCGGTCGCATACTTATGGATTTTTCAATAAATAAACTGTTTTTTAAAGGCCACCTAAATGGGGAGATATATGATGATTTTTTAAGGCACAAGTTACCCTAACTTCTGAAAAACGTAGAAAATCAACAAGAGGTGTGGTTTCAGCAAGACGAAGCCCCGCCGCACTTTACGTGCCAAGTCAGTGACACTCTAAATAACATGTTTGGAGATAGATGGATTGGTCCTGGTGGCCCGGGAAACTGGCACGCAAGGTCTCCTGATCTCAAGCCTTAAAATTTTTTTTTTTTGGGATTTAATAAAAAGAAAGTTATGTCTATAACACTAACCACGCCAGAAAATATGAGCAACTGGATTAACAGCATGTACGTCAGTAACCCCAAAAATGTTAAATAATGTGCATTAATCTTGCCAAAAAAGAATGTTTTAATCTTTGGAAGTAAATGGAAGACGTTTCGATCACTTTTTAGAACCCAACTGTAGTTAAACTTAAAGTATTTTATGCTGGTTCTTTCTCTAATTTTACTTATTGGAAAATTCATAAGTATGCAACCAGTGGAGCAAATGCAAAAATTTTCTACGCACATACGCAGTTCTTCACAGAGATTCGAATTTTTTAAGAAAAAAAAAACCACACAATTCAATTTGACATTTATGACCTGACAGCTCTCCTTCAAACTGACGAGGAGGGTAATATCAAATATATTTCAAAAATTTTAATACCCACCCCTCCCCAACCTACTTATCACCTCATCAAATTTTTAGCAAAATACTACTGGCAATTATTCAGCAACACTAAAATCCTCACCTGTATATCATAATATAACCTCTCACCCGAGTGAGATTACCTCAATTTGAATTGGTAGATAGGTACTATATTTTATCACGAGTATAATAATGCCTGGTGTATATTTTGCTTATAAGGAGTTAACTAATAAAGATAATATGTACCTAATAAGAGTAGATAATTTTAAAATGTTTAATGCAATTTAACTATATCTGCTTAAGCATTTTTATGAATTTATTTATTGGATTTGTGCACAAAAGCTTAAATAATTTCTTGTTTTGGCTATTGTATTTAAAACCATTCCTATACGCAGTCCGTCTAAAATTATTATGTATAAAACTTCCGTCTGGATGCCAATTCCAAAGGGGCCTAATCAAATGTTTCGCTTACATTTTTAATAAAATCCCTGGCTCATATGAGATTACACTCGAAATATATTGAAGCGAGCGAAATGCGAATCTCTAAATTATGATTTGTGGTTTAAAAAAAATTCTAATTAAAGCAGAATAAGTCAGTTTTATTTAATAACTTGTAATACATTTTTTGCTCCTAAAAGGTAATACGTTCGTTACTCAACTAATTTAATTAAAAAGTCATTTATGTTACCAATGTAATAAAATAATGTTTGTAGTGAGGTAATACCATATTTAACGATTAATAAATTTCCAAATTTGGTATCAACTGGTATAGCTATTGTTTGATTTTTCCTAACAGATGATGTTTATGTGAGGGATTACTAGTTTGCAAAAACATTATTTGAAATTACAAGAGTTTTTGGTAAAAATTTAAATAGTCGTATAGATGACATATAGCATTCAACTGTGGAATTAATTGCCTACAATACCTCTATTTGGATAATATACTGTTATTTACTGACTCTTAGATAACACGTGAATTAGTTGGCTTTAGGAATTACCAAACCTGTGCTGTTAATTTTTTTAAATATGATTGCCCCCTTTTTCCCCGTCTGCATGCCAGGTCCCCCTCGAACCGCCCCATTTATGCAGGTGTTTCTTGACAGAGCCATGTGTCCCGTCAAGAATCCTGTTATGTCCCTGAGCTGTCCTCTGCTAAGATTTTGCAGCTCCACAGTTCTCTTTGCATTGGGTTGCCCAATTAATGACTTCCCGTGTTTGAGCCCTGGCAGTCTGCACAGCACACCTTATGTTCATTTCTGACCCAGGACTTGATGGATCCCCTGGCAGTGCTCTTAGTCACGCCCAGAAGCTGACAGTCTCGCGAAGAGAGCGTCAGCAGAACCATTTATGCGACCAGAACCGGTTCTGGGCGTGACAAAAAGCACTGCCAGGGGAGTATTTAAGTTCTGGGTCATAAACTCACACAATGTGTAATGAGCAGATTGTCCAGGGCTCAGACATTGGATGTCAGTAATTGAGGAACCCAGTTCAAAGAGAGCTGTGGAGCTGCTAAATCTTAGCAGGGGACACCTCAGAAACATAACAGGACTCATGACGGGACAGATGGCCATCAAGAAACACCTGATCTACGGTCAGCCTAGACCGGAGACAGAGCAATATAAAACTTCACCCTACCAATTGCTGTGCAGACTAGTTCAAGGCACAGTAATTTTGGAATGGGTGAAGTAGAAAAGACAAAGGGCATGCACAATAAGCCGAAGGCTGCGGTGCTATCGGGGTGACAAACACGCGGACGAGCCCTGAGGGAGAAAAAAATTCCTATAACTTTTTTGTATTTTAACGTACAGGCCTAAATTTTGGCACAAAGTACAACCCACTTGTCAAAGGAAGGTACCCACCAATTTTGAACAAAATTTGAGTTATCGGTGTGATACATACATACATACATATATATATATATATATATATATATATATATATATATATATATATATATATATATATATATAAATTGAAACTGTTCCCGGATATGGGTTCTAGGGGGCCTAGTTCGCGCTCATTTGAAGACATTTTTTCAGAAAAAAATCACTAAAACTAATACTTTAAATCTAAATGGACCTTGGAGATCGCTTTTACAGTCCCAATTCGCAATTATTTACAAGAAATTTCGACTTTTTATGAAGCTAGAAAATTAAAATTTGGTTGTTATATGTAAGTACTGCAAGTCTCTTTTTTTGAAAAATGTGTTAGGTTTTACTATGTTTCAAGATGAAAGATTCTAGCTTAATGGGAAACTGAGTTATCCCATTTGAAATATTTTTACGAAAATTATCCACCATAACGCCTTTGCTGCACCCAGGCTCTTTTCAGCACATATTTACTATTTGTGTACCTATACTTTTTGAAAATGATAATATATTATAGCTTTTTGTGTGAGACTGACAAACAAGGCAACCTTAAATTCATTTTTGGAGTAGCCTTTTAGACAAATGAAATGAGATAGCAATTTAAACCAATGTAAGAGCCTATCAAATACATGTCACGCTATATTTTGGTCCCCAGACGACATAAGTATTTGTTTGAGAATCTTGGTATCCTGCACGTCGTGGGGTTTTTCCTTCCCATTCTGCATGCCTACAACCACTCCCAATGGATAAACGAGAAAAATGCAAGCAAGACAAATTTCTTGGAAGCAACCCCCAAAAAGTAACAGGAGCTGGATTATTCTGGATGATTTGAAGGGTCTTGATGTGTGTGTCGGCCACGGTGGCTTATCCAGGGGATGCATATGTCAAGGCTGGCCGGATTATGACTTTGTACATGAGCAGTTTATTGTTCGTAGACCATTTGGAATTTCTAGATGAACATCGAAGCTTTCCGTCGGACATGTTGGACATCGGTGCGCCGTGTTAAGTGTTTGTCGAGTAAAACCCCGAGGTATTTGGCGGAGTCTTGCCAGGGAAATATACTGTTGCCTAATGATACGTGTTCGTGTGGTGTGTGACTCCCCTTGGAAAATAGAACTGCTGAACATTATCGGGGTTTATGGCTACACATGATTTCCTATAGCAGCCTTGCAGCTCGTCCACGGCGGTCTGCGGACGTTCGGTTATTATGGCTGAGTGGAGCTGCTGAGGATGGTGGTGTCGTCTGCGTATAGTGCGTTTGTCAAGTTTAGGGGCGGTGACGGTATAGCTGCAACAAATATATTTTACCACAGAGGAGAGATAGCAGAACCCCGCGGGAAGCCAGCCGTGGCTGAGTAGGTTCTAGTTAGTTAGTTAGTTAGTTCTCAGGGCAGTATATGGCTGCGGCAGGTTGCCATTTGCACATTTTTATGTAATTTTAAAAAATATTTTCGGGATATATCTGTCTGAGCAATACTTAGTGGGGTAATACGAACATATATAAATATGGATTGTTTGTTTTTTTCAGATCACTATGTATTTCAATACATAAATTAATCTGACAGGCACTGTATATATATATATATATATATATATATATATATATATATATATATATATATATATATATATATATATATATATATATATATATATAAGTTCGTTATCAGATCAGTTTTTCCGGGAAAATGTGGATTTTCTTTCGGAGAATTTTTGTATCTCTGAAAAGAACAGAGCAATGGCAACCAAATTTGGCATATGCATTTGTACTATGAAACTTACCCTACGTGCCGAAATTCAGATCTCTAAGTTAAAAGAAAAAAGTTATGGACATTAGTTAATTATATATATATATATATATATATATATATATATATATATATATATATATATATATATATACAAACACGGATCTCCTCATTAGTGAATTTTTCGTTTTACGAAAAATTCGCTAAAAACTTATCCTATGCAAGAAATAAAATCATTTCTTGGGTTGATAGGTTATTACAGATGTTTTATTAAATATTTCGAAAAGTCGTGTTCCCATTAACAAAATTTCTTAAGAAAGATTCCAATATTGACATACCAAATACCGAAGAAACACATTGACGCCTTTAATAAAGCAAAATAACTGATTCCCCAATATTGACCTACCCTGACTTTAATAAACGTATTCACTTAACTACATACGCTAGCATTACCGCTATAAGGGGTGTCATCTCACAAAACTACAAGCCCATAGCTTATTATAGTCGTACTCTAAATTCTGCACAAATAACCTAATCAACAATAGAAAAAGAACTTTTGGCACTAGTTGAAAATACCAAACACTTTAGGGCCTACCTCTTTGGCAATAAATGTAATTGTATTGTTATTTTCTCTTAAAGAACCAACTTCATGTTTAGTAAAATGGCGGTTAAAATTAGAAGAATATGACTATGTTATAAAGTTGTTAGAAAGGTAAATAAAATGTTGTAGCTGTTGCCCTATCTCGTGTCGAAATGAACGCAGTCGAAGACGATGTCTATCTAGCGTCAATATTCAATAATTTAGATCCATCGGAACCTAGGGTATTAGCTGATAACGATCTTAGCGAATTAAGAATTAACATTTAGGAGGACGAACAATCTTTTGACTGTCAAACACAACACACCTCTGCCGAAAATCCTATTTTAACATGCCTATTTCATAAAATTCCTTAAATCATTTTAAATATCAAATAGTTACGTATTATGGCGTCAGTAGCAAAATAAAGTTAGATACCGTGATTAAAAATAAACGCTATAGAGTGTACATTCACCGCCAACATGAGTTACAGCAAATACCTGAATTTTAAAAATCTTATATTGATCCAAATAATAATTACGGCATATTATTTTTGGAGCCACAACTTTTATTTTTAGTTTTTTTTTATATTATTTACAAATAATTACATTGCTTATGCATTTAGTTCATGCTTTCTTATAAATACATAATATCTTAGTATCCTAACAGTCACTCAGGCAGTCCTCAGGACTGGTATAAAGAGTAACTGAACATTACTTTAGAAAAATAGCTTCCACTCTTCTCAATAGTCCTGTGAAAATAATTAAATGTACAACACACTCAAAAGACGCAACGAAAATTCGAGAACGAAAAGGAAAAATTCAGGATTATCAAGAACAAAATCATAACGTCATCATTAATCAAACGTGTGCACAATAAAAAACTAAATTTTATTGGCCGAACATGAAAAACCAAAATAATGACTTCATAAATATGTCAGATATGTTTACAAGCAAAATATGGCCGAAACTCCTATAAACCCACATTTCAAGGACCTTCGACGTTGTACATCTTGATGTATTCAGCTTCGATAATTGTAAATTTTTAACAATAATTGATTTATTTCGCAAATATCCACAGGCCAACTACATCATAGATCCTACGACACTGACCATAGTCAATAAGCTCCGTCACTTCTTTTCACATCATAATTATCCTTCTAAAATGGTCTCATACATGTCATTAAAATCAAAAATCCTAACGAGAGTCCCCAATATTTTATGGTCACAGCTGTCCTAATCTATAATCAGTCGATACACTCTTCAACAGGTAATTCTCCTTTTAAACTTCTGTATGGCCCATACGATGATTTACCATCTATTGATCTCCATCAAACGGTCTTTGAAGAATATAACAACAAACGTTTAAAGGAAATCGTTTCGTTTTGTACCGCCATTTATCAAAAGGAAAAACAAAAAGCAGCATAAAACTGATTTTTTCTGTACTATAATATGTTGTATGAATAAGCATAAAGTAGAACATGGTTTATCAAATTTTACTGTATAATAAAATCGCCCTCTGATGTTCACAAATTTCAGGCGCCCCCTGTAGGGTTAAATTTTCGTTGCGAATACATTTTTATCGAGTTTGCATAGACAAAAATCGCTTATGACGAGATCACAATTTTGAGACATTTCAAAAATTTCCTCAAGTAGAACTTATAAAACGGTGAACTATATATAGTTAAGAGTCATAAAATAATAATAATAATAATAATAATAATAATAATAATAATAATAATAATAATAATAATAATAATAATAATAATAATAATAATAATAATAATAATAATAATAATAATAATAATAATAATAATAATAATAATAATAATAATAATAATAATAAAAATAAAAATAATAATAATAATAATAATAATATATTTATATAATAAATGTAGATCAATTCTATGAGAATTCACTACCTTAACGCACTTGTTGCGTCCAGACATTTTTAATGTATTAGAAGATATTGAAAATTTACCTACTTTGTGTAAATTAAATGTCATTCACCCCAGTGCAATGAAACCACATAATAATTTTCAAAATTACAAAAGATTTCCTTATGTTACAATGAACAAGTTTGTTATAAATAAAATATAAAACACAAAATTTTGGCGGATATTATACATTAGAAGATGGCGTAATACATTATTTTCTTTCTATACCCATTGACTATGAAGAAATATGTGATCTTCTTTGTTTACTCCACATTCTCCAAAATACAGGTCTGAATTGGTAACGATAATTCCTGATGTTTGATATACAGGCTGTCCAGTATAAAAGGTTGCACCAGTGTTTTCCGGAGAACTGCTGAGAATTTTGAAAAACTCTAAAACCGTCAATTTTAATTGCGAGGGGGACCCTTTTTTGAAGCACAACAGAATTTATAGCATTAAACCCTCAGCGGGGTGACACTCGCCTCCTTAATTTGAATAGAAAGGTAGGTCAAGGCACTTTTTTGAAAAACTCTTTGAAGCCCTATCCAAAAATGCAATTTAAAAATCTATCGAAAAGTTTTTTTAGATATTTGCTTTTAAAACTTCAAACTAAAAAAATCTAATATAGTAGTAATCATTTTGTGTTTAAGCCATCCATTAGCTTTCGACAAATTATAAAATCTTTGGTGGCCACAGGGTATTGAAAAAAACTTTTTTAGTTGTTGTGTTTTCGTTGATAAAGTGGTTGGTAAAAAATAATTAGAAATGATGATATTCCGTAGGTAGGTTTTTGATAATTTTCTGTCATGTTTGCTTTTACTTAAAATTTCATCGTGGATTGTTTGAATAACTTGTTCTACTAAAATTGTTTAATTTTGTAGTTTTGAGAGCAAATATGTGAATAAACTAATCTGTAGTTTTAAAAATTACAGCTTAAATTTTGAAAGCAAAATTTAAAAAACTAATCGGTAGATATTAAAATTGCAGCAGAGGATCAAAAGATCCCCGAAAAAGGTGTCTCGCCCTACCTTACCGATTTAAATTTAGGTGGTGAAACTCACCACCGCTGGGGGTTGAATGGTACAAATTCTGTTAGGGTTGAAAAAGTCTAGCAAGTAAAATCGACCTGTTTTAGAGTTTTTTCGAAATTCTCAGCAGTTCTTGGGAGAACCCTGGTGCACCTTTTATAATGGACACATTATGTATATTGAAATAGAATAAAAATTATAATACATAATATCGTAAAGTTCCCAGCGACGTATGTAAGGAAGGTTAAATATTTCACGACTTAAAAAAATTACAAACTAAATGATTATTTAGCAATATTTCTTACAGAAGAACCTCTTACAATTAATTGCAGAAAAAAACATTAGGACAGAAAAACAAAAGTAATTTATCTACAGAAAGAAAGGGGTTACTATATATTTTTCAAACGACAAGAAAAAAACACAATATAGTATGAATATAAGCTAACCTAAATGTTTCTAGAATGATGCGACACTAATCTAAGGTAATTTGTATCAACAATCCGGTAAGTCAATGCTAAAACTTGCGGTGCAGCAAAGCAATAACATATTTTGCGGCAACCATAATATATTTCGTAATAGATTTCCAAGTTAGCACCTCTAACACAAAAAACACAAGTTGTATTCTATAGGTGTTTGATTTCTGTTTGAATTCAGCTGTGTATTTTCCTGAAAGAGGAAGTACAAGCCTAAAACGGGCGACATATGGTACTGTGTTATTAAAGATAAAACGTGACAAGCAGGACAATAATATGTGGAGAACGTAGAGGTCGAATTCAGTTACTTCCATCTAGTATCACCCAATGAAAAGAAATTTATAACAAAAGAAAAAATATTTCAGATATCTGATACATATTATTGTTAAGAAAATGATTAATAAGTTCAAAGAAGATAATATACTTGATAATCGTATAACACAACTAAATACTAAACTGTGAGATTTATACCAGTTTTAGTATACCTAATTATGTATTTTCTTATTATTCTATACACAGTGTGTCCTACTTAAAAGTGTAGCACCCTATTATTTTTTATGTTTTCATCCGATTTTAGCCAAATTGATTATTGAGTACTGCTTGGTCTACTTATCGCCGAAAAGTCACTCCCCCATTTAAAATGCAGTTACCTCTAATCTTAAAGTAACTAAAGAAAATTAAAAACACAGTGAGAAATTTTTATGAAATATTTTTAGTTGTTTAAATTTCCCTACAACCGTAAATAGTAAATACAGTGGATAATTATTTGCTGCAAATATACTATACTGTACTATACTATACTTTACTACTAATAAATATATTATTTTAGTTCCTTTTACAAAATTACACAAATAAACTGCTGCCACTGCACGTATAGCTCTCTTCTGAATGGAGTCCCGGATAGCGAGTGTAGAAGTGGCAGCGGCACCCCAGATGTGGGGGCAGTAATCGAGGTTTGGTCTTATTTGTGAAGTATATAAGGTATAGAGATTAGCTGGTGAAAAGTATTTGCGAGCCCGAAAGAGGAAACCTAATTTCTTAGCAGCCGCTTTTGCAATTGATGTGACATGTTGGTGCCAATTGAGATTTCGATCCACAGAAATGCTAACAAGTGATAAGGACTCATTACTTTCAATAACTTGGTTGTTCATTGTGATGGGTTTAGGGCTGGTGTTTTTCTTATAAGAATAAAAGCAAGACTGAGATTTGGTAGGGTTGAATTGTACAAGATTTCTACTTCCCCAGTCTAATATTTTTTGGAGATCCACGGAGACAGAACCCTCCATGAGTCTGCGATCCTCATAATTGGGCTAAAGAGACAGGCTTAGAATATTGTATATTTTAGTGGAGGGTGCTGTCGTTCGCGTAACTGTGAACTGGGTTGGATGTGCTACAGAGGAGGTCATTGATGTGGAGAAGAAACAAAGTAGGGGCTAAAGCTGAACCTTGAGGAACTCCTGCATTAATTGGATAGAGTTTAGAGGAATGGCCATCCCCGACAACAGAAATGCTCCGGTTGGAGCGGAAATTTGCTGTCCAGGTACAGAGTGTTGGTGGTAGGCCATAGGCCGGAAGTTTATTAAGCAGCGCTGCGTGCCAGACTGGTAGAATGCTTTGGATATGTCTAGAGTGATAATCTGGGATTCACCGTGTAGTTCCATAGACTTCTTCCAAGAATGGGTGACAAGGGAAAGGAGGTTGGCAGTTCATCTGCGCTGACGGAATCCATACTGCCTGTCGTGGATTAGACTGTGTTTTTCAAAAAAAAAAAGTAATTCTGTGTTTATATACTTTTCCATCACTTTAGAGACGACTGAAAGGACAGAAATAGACCTGTAGTTGCTAGGAAGCTTTTTGGATCCTTTCTTGGGGACGGGTTGTACTTGAGCAGTTTTCCAGTTACTAGGGAATATGCCTTTATTGTAAGATGTCTGAAGCAGACGAGTCAGGACAGGAGCAAGTTCTGGTGCGCATTTTTTGAGAACAATTGCTGGGATCTCGTCAAGGCTGGAGGCTTTCCTGGTATTAACAGAAGATAGCATCTTTCGTACCTTTTTAGTTTTGAAAATGATATCAGTCATTTTATGCGCGACATTGAGAACTGTTGGTGGTTGAACATTTGGAGGTGGGTTGAGAGTAGAATTGCCGGCAAACAACGAGGCCAAAAGTTCAGCCTTACCCAGGGCGGTAGAGACAATTTCATCCCCTGAAACAAGTGGTGGGAACGTGCTCTTGCAGAAATTATTCCCAATAGATTTAGCAAGAGTCCTGAAGGGTTTATCGCCCTTGGAGCTTGAGAGGACTTTGTTTTTGATGTGGTTATTAAACGAGTTTTTTGCCTCAGAAAGAATGCGGACATAGCGGTTTCTTGCATCGTTAAATGCTTGACGGTTTTCTTGACTGGGATTGTGTAGAAGCGTTTTGTGAGCTTCGACGTTTTCATGTTTGGCCTTGTCACAGGACTTAGAAAACCGGGGATTTTGAGTGGCTGAAGAGATTTTCTTTGTACGTGGAATAAATAATTCCATGCCAGCTTGTATAATTTCGGTGACGTTTTGTGAGATATCAGAGTGGCCAGAATGAGAAAAGCAGACAGATGATCATGAAGATGAGGAAAAGTAATCCCGCATTTCGTCCCAGTTCGCGGAGTTGTAGTGCCAAACGATACGTGGGTGTGATGACTGTGTGACCTCGGGTTGCATTGCGCAGGAAGCAGTTACCATGCCGCGGTCTGAGCGACCAAGGGGGGCGGTGACTGATATCTTACAGCATTCAGGTTTTGTAGTAAGAAGGAGATCCAAGAGATTTGAGCTATGTGTTGGGATGCGAGGAAAGTAAGTAGGTTGCTAAACCATATTGGATAAAGAATTGCTTACTGCAAAGGCCTCCGCTGCTCTTCCTTGTGGATCGGTTTTTGAAGATCCTAGCCATTCTTTATTATGGACATGAAGTCACCAAGAATAGTGACCCCGGAGGAAGGATATTCAGAAATCAGATGGTCGGTTTTGTTATTATTCAAGTGTATGTTTATAGGACATGTGTTTTTCATACTCTTTATTTGGGGTCATTCCCGTTGAGTATTGTACCCAATAGATAAATAAATAAATAAATAAATAGATAACTAAATAAATCAATAAGTAAGTAAGTAAACAGATAGATAGCAATGTTCCCAGTTTACATTGTATAATCTTAAATAATAAATGGATATGTTTTGAAGAAGGCTTTGAAATTACTTTTATCGAGAACGTCATTAGCATAATATCCTTTATATTTTCTAGGTAAATCAAAAAGCCAAATTTAAATCCAGTAAACTCGCTTTTTAGTGAATTTTCTTAAAAAAATTCACTAATGAGGAGATCTCGACTTTTGAATTTTGAAAAAATTTCTTCAAATGAGCGCTAATTAGGCCCCCCAGAACACATATCCGGGGTCAGTTTGAATTTTTATATGTTTATATATATATATATATATATTATATATATATATATATATATATATATATATATATATATATATATATATATATATATATATATATATATATATATATTATATATATATATATGTATCACACCGATAACTCAAAAAATAATGGGCCGATTTCGATTAAATTTAGTGAATAAATTCCTTTTGCAAATGGCTTGGACAATTTCGTTAGCCAGGAAAATCTGCCCAGGTTTTCCCGGAAAATTTTGTGTTTTCTTTCGAAAAAAATTTATATCTCCCGAATTAACAAAGTAAGGGCAACCAAATTTGGTACGCGGATTTATGTCCTTATATGTAAGTTACCTACCAAAACTTAGCTCTGTATGTCAAAAGACAAAAAAGTTATAGGCATTTAAAGAAAAATAAATTGGGGTTTTCCTCAAAACGTCAAAGTTGCGACTTAAAACGTCAAAATCGGCAACATTTTGGCAAATAACTTGAAACTAATACGGGCTATGGAAATCAAATGTCTCAAGAAGGATGTTTTATAAACACTGAAGTCTTAGTTTCAACCGTCATTGTCCTTCATTTTACTAAAATGTTTCCAGAAAATTCATTTGAAATAGATGCTTTCCCTGATGCATATATATATATATATATATAAATTAAAACTGACCCCGGATATGTGTTCTCAGGGACCTAATTAGTGCTTATTTGAAGGAATTTTTTCAAAATTCAAAAGTCGAGATCTCCTCATTAGTGATTTTTTTCACTTAAAAAAAGAGAATTCACTAATACCCTTTGAGTTGTGAGAGTCATAAAGGCGGGAAATTTGAAATATCGATACATATTTTAAAATATAGTATGCAACTAGTTATACATTTATTAGGAGGTGATATAAATAAATATAGTAAAAAAAATGTGTCATGTTTCATCAAAATAACTTTAATGTTTGAAAATGTACAGAAATTTCCGAAAGTAAACTTAAAATGTTGCCGAAAAAACTCGTTTTTTGGTAAACCTTATAGGTTAATAGGCAATTGAGCTATTCAAATATGAAGCATTTGATTAAAATTCGCTACCATAACGCACTTGCTGCGTCGAGAATTTGTTTTCTTACAAACATGCATTCTATTTCGATGTAAAATGCAAAAATGCAATAACATAAGGCGTGTGATTAAACAAAAGAATTTGTATCAGTAACGACTTATGGGCCAGCCTGTGATTGTAGAAATATGTTTTTAAGATGTGGCTCAAGACACCCTATAATTAATGTATACAATTTTTTTTTAATATCTTGTATAATAACGGATATATTGAGCTTTATTGATTTTTTACGAAAATTCGACAAAAATTATATACCATTAAACGATAAACTCTATAGCTAAGGCTACTGCTTAGCTATAGAGTTTATCGTTTAATGGTATATAATTTTTGTCGAATTTTCGTAAAAAATCAATAAAGTTCAATATATCCGTTATTATACAAGATTTGAAAAAAATTTGTATATATTAATTATAGGGTGTCTTGAGCTACATCTTAAAAAAATATTTCTACAATCACCGGATGGCCCATAAGTCATTGGTGATACAAATTTTCTTTTTTTTTTAATCAAACACGCCTTATGTTATTGCATTTTCCATCGAAATATAATGCATGTTTGTAAGAAAAGAAATTCTGGATGCAGCAAGTGCGTTATGGTAGCGAACTTTGATCAAATGCTTCATATTTGAATCGCCCAATTTGCTATTAACCTATAAGGTTGACCAAGAAACGAGTTTTTCGGGAACACTTTAAGTCTACTTTTGGAAATCTTGGTCCATTTTCACACAATAAAGTTATTTTTATGAAACATGGCACATTGCTTTTACTATATAGGTTATACTGGTAACCAAAATTGATGCCTGCTTTCTTCAAAAGAAAACACACATATTTGCAATAAAAACATTTTTATGAAAATTCACTACCATAACGCACTTGCTGCGTCCAGAGTTTTTCACTTTGACGTTTATTTTATCAACTTAAGTAACCTTTAACAATAAAATTTCATAAAAAATGTGTTATTATATTTTTCTTCTTTTACTACTGACGGCTAACCGCACAGTATGTATGTATGTATGTATATATATATATATATATATATATATATATATATATATATATATATATATATATATATATATATATATATATATATATATATATATATATATGTGGGTTAGTCGTCAGTAGTAAAAGAAAATAATAATAATAACAAACATTATTTATGAAATTTCAGTTTCAAAGGTTACTAAAGTTCATAAAATAAATGTCAAAGTGCTGGATTTACATTTGGCATTTTGATTTATCTAGAAAATATAAAAATCTCGGGACGCAGCAAGTGCGTTATGGTAGCGAATTTTCTTTAAAATATTTTTAATAGCAAATGTCTTTCTTTGATGAAAGCAGGCATCAAACTTGGTTGCCTATATAGTAGAAACAATGTATCATATTTCATTGAAACAAATTTATTGTTTGAAAATATATAAACATTTTTCAAAAGTCTAGATGCAGCAAATGTGTTATGGAAGTGATTTTCCATAAAAATGTTTTTAATAGCAAATGCGAGCAGGCATCAATCTGATTACCGGTATAGCCTATGTGGTAGAAACAATGTACTATATTTTATCAAAATTACTTATGGTTTGAAAATATACAAAAATTTTCCGAAAATAAACTTAAATGTTGGTTTTCTATCCAACAAAGCTTACGTTAATAGCAAATTGAGTTATTGAAATTTGAAGGATTTAATGAAACTTTGGTAAATTTGCAGATTAGCGCCCGAACGCTTTTCAACAAATTGTTTTCAGAGACATTACTAGGACCTCACCTGCAGGTTTCTGAACAGTTTTTTGAAAAACGTTTGGGAGCTAAACTGCAAATTTACCAAAAATTTGCTACCAAAACGCACTTACTGCGTCCAGATTTTTTTCTTACAAACGCATCAGATTTCGATAAAAAATGCAAAAATGTATTAACGAATTTGTTCTACGAAAATTAGTTTAAAAAAATTATACACCCCTACTCACTCCTGGTCCCGTAACTTCCTTGGGGAGTGTGAACAAGAAATTTTTTTTGGGGTTTGTGGATCCAGAGGGGTGGGGGCCTAGGCAGGTTTCTGAAAACAGTTTTTTGAAAAGCGTTCGGGACCTAAACTGCAAATTTATCGAGAATTCGCTACCAAAACGCACTTACTGCGTCCAGATTTTTTTCTTGCAAACGCATCATATTTCGACAAAAAATGGAAAATGCATTTACGAATTTGTTCTACAAAAATTAGCTAAAAAAATTATGCACCCCTACTCACTCCTGGTCCCGTAACTTCCTTGGGGAGTGTGAACACCAAATTTTTCTTGGGGTTTGTGGACCCAGGGGGGCTCTAGGCAGGTTTCTGAAAACAGTGTTTTGAAAAGCGTTCGGGAGCTTAACTGCAAATTTACCGAAAATTCGCAACCAAAACGCACTTACTGCGTCCAGATTTTTTTTTAAGATAAACGCATCATATTTCGATAAAAAATGCAAAAATGCATTAACAAATTTGTTCCACGATAATTAGCTAAAAAAAATTATAGGCCGTTAAACCATAAATTTCACTAAACCTACAAATAAATATCCAAACAGCTACCAAACTTAACTAAACTGACAGCCAAAGCACCAGAGAAAGGGTCTATTTGAAATGGATTTCCTGTAAACGTTTTAGTAAAATGAAGGGCAATGACGGTTGAATCTGAAACTTAAGGGTTTGCAGAACACTCTTCTTGCAACATTTTCTTTTCACAAATGGTATTTGTTTTACATTCTTTGCCTAAACATTGCCAATTTTGACGTTTAATATTGCAAGTTTGACGTTTTGGGGAAAACTCCTACATTTATTGCTTTAACTGCCCATAACTTCTTTGTCTTTAGAGCTATGGACTTAAATTTTGGTACAGAGTTCACTCTTTATAATACAAACACGCGTACCAAATTTGGTTGCCCTTACTTTGTTATTTCCGGAGATATGAATTTTTTTATAAAGAAAACACAAAATTTTCCGGGAAAACCTGGTCAGATTTTCCTGGCTAACGAACTTATCCAAGCCACTTGCAAAAGGAAGGTACTCTGCAAATTTTATCAAGATCGGTCCATTATTTTTTGAGTTATCGGTCGGATATATATATATATATATATATATATATATATATATATATATATATATATATATATATATATATATATAGAAACACAGATCTCCCCATAAGCGAATTTTTTTAAAAAAAATTCGCTAATTAGGATACTATGTTAATTACTAAATTGCTAAAAGTAATTTCAAAGCCTTCTTCGAAACATTTCCATTTATTATTTAGGATTATACAATGTAAAATAGGAACATTTCTATCTATCTATTTACTTATTACTTACTTTATATATATATATATATATATATATATATATATATATATATATATATATATATATATATATATATATATATATATATATATATATATATATATATATATATTGTTACAAAGCACTTCAATAGATGTAGGTGCGGTGTTGCCAAATCTCCAGAACTTCCCCAACATCTGGGAATTTTTGCACAATCTGGCAACACCGACCCCCCCCCGGGGTGCCTGGGGTGACCCCCTTCACAGGCAAAGTCTCAACCCTCTAGGACCAAAAATAACGAAGTTACCAACTTGTACTCCGTCGGAACGGATAACTGAGGTCTGCGCATTCCGAACACCCTGTATATACCCTGTATACGCAGAGAACCCTTACACTCTGTATACGCAGAGATATATTATATAACGAGAAACACCTCTTGTGTAACATAGGAGTGATGACCACATTTGGATCACCTGTATATACATCCCCCTGTATACACACGGGGCCGATCTGTATTCACAAAACCTTCTAGCAAAAGAACGTCCTTGAACATTCTGGAATAGAACGCTCGAGAAACGAAGTGGAAGGTGCGACGGCTATATAAAGATGGAAGTAAGCCAGTTCAGTACAGTTCAGTTAGAGAATGTTGAAGTGACTCAAAGAAGCAGTAATTAGTGTGAAGTGTTATAGAGTAGCGACTGTAGTTTCAGTGTATTAGTGACTTTTGTCCAAATTAGTGATTGTAAGGCCAGATAAACTAAGTGTTTTGTGAGAGAGACATTATAGACTTTTATTATATCTATATTTAGACAGTAAATTAAGTGTTTTGTGAGAGAGAAACCCTAGAACTTTTATTGTATCCATATTTAGAGAGTAAATAAAGTTGTTTTGTTAAAATTAAAAGTCTCACTTATCCAGAACCCGGAGAAAACGCAACAATATATATATATATATATATATATATATATATATATATATATATATATATATATATATATATATATATATATATATATAGAGAGAGAGAGAGAGAGAGGGAGAGAGAGATTTTAAGAGGAGTAACAGTGAGTTACCAAAACTACAGATCCTCCAATAAGGGCAATTTGACCAATGAAGTTGTAAGTTGCAAAAGAATTCATGTGTTGTGCTATAACGAGCTCTATATATTTTGCCCTGTATTTTAAGGCATCATCACGAATGGCCTGCATTCGTCTCGAAAACGTTTGTGAGGCTTCTAATACATTAACTGTTGTTTTATAAAGTGACCATGTAGTTTGTCCGACCTGATTGTCCTATGATCTGGGTGCTGTGGTACCCTCTCAGTAATGTTGAAATACATGTTAACATGTTGCTTGTGCATACTAAGCTGCACCATCTTGTTCAGCTTCCAGTTCCTGATGAAGCGCTACAATACAGTGTGAAATAAAGAGCCCGTTTCACTGATCGAATTGCCTAAATTGCAGTTTCTGTATATATTTACACATAAATACATACATATAGCTTGCGCTTATATAAAGAAAATTTTCAAAAATGTCAATGCCGTGATCTCGCCATAAGCGTTTTTTCTTACTATAGAAATGAGGTATACGAAACACAGCCCTGAAATATATAAGATTTAGAAAACCGGATAAGGCAAGCTTGCAATAACATTTGAACTCTAACTGCTCGAAAAAGTACAAAGAAAAAAAACAAACGAAAAAACGAATCGAGTTATGCATAAGAGCTGATGGAGCCCTAATAGTAGCGCTGAGTGTTCACACTTTTGCACCATTGTTAATGGTTAAAAAATATAAATTTGAACATAACTTTGCATTTTAACTTTTAGAGTAATTCTAAGCAATTTATTAAAGTATAATTTTTTGACAAATAATGTCTACCATGTTTTTTTTCTATAAATTTTGGGATCACAGGTAAATTTGAATTTAAAATAAGGTCGCAATTTTTTGGCCATAGGTAGACCATACTGTATCCTATAATTTTTGATCAATTTAGTTTAAATCGGGTACAAACTAAAGAAAATATTAGGGTGGGACACACTGTATGTCGAAAAAGTAAGTCTCTGAAAATGGTTTAAAGATTTTCACAAATCGACCCATTTAGTTATTTAACTACTTGCAAATAATATCATGTCAGTTGCGCTCGATTGACACGAAAGACAAATACCGGTTGTGTTTCAAATAGAGTTGAACAATTACAAGTTTTAAGATGCACTTTGTTTCAGCTGGTCCAGCAGAAGAAAAAGGTTACTTTGGGCCTTGGAGGACATGCAAATTATTACTTTATCAAAGAGAAAGGTGTGGTGAAAATGTATCAAGATTTAAGCCGCGGGGTAAGTGCTGTAATAAAATAATTTATTTTACTTAATTTTTTATTCTCCCGGTCAACGTCTTCTGACTGCAAATTGCGGCAGATCCAGATGAGACCTTGAGCTAGTTACGTATACAGGATCTGTCCATGTCACACGTTATTTAACTCCAATTACTGAACGCACAGATTTCCACTAAACTGCTGCCCATCACAATAAACCTCTAGTAAATTCAAAAGATATCTAGTTCCTAATATATATCAGAAAATTAAAAGAAACCTGAAGATCTAATCACCTAATCGCTCTAAAATGTGACAATTCCTTTGAATACTTACTCTTAACTTTTTCGTGTCTGGTTTGTTGGAACTTTTCATAAAAATGAGAAAAATTCGGTGGAGTAAGAGTGTTGCCAAAGATAGCGAATTTTGTCTATCTGAAAAATCACACTCACAAAGAAGTTATATGAGCTAACCAACGAGTTATAAATTAATTGCTAATTCGAACGAACTCATCCAAAATCTAAACAATGGAAGTTACAATCGTTGCAAGATGATATAATGTAGAACATTGTGAAATGTACGGCAGGGACGCCATCTCGGTGCAGAACCAGGTAGTATGTCGTCACGACAGCTCTAGTTTACACAAAATGTTATAGATGAAGACTGTGTACAAACTAACAATGCAAATTGTCAGCTCTAGCTCATTTTTCCTCATACCGGGACAATGTTTGCGTCCAAAAGCGCTGAATTTTAGCACGCGACTGCAAGCGGCTTGACGTTCCTTGCAAGTATAAAAACATGCCTACAGAATAAAAACGGTATTCATAGATAAGTTACTAGATCAATCATTTTTATTATCGATGATTTGGTAGGTTAGTTGGTCAATATTTTTTCTTTAATAAATAGCACTTTAAAGCATATTTTTGGATTTCTCATATTGTATGTTTCAAACAGATACAGTCTCCCGCTTAAAATTGGACATAGCTATGTTTGTTAACCGTCCAAGGCTATCGAGCTTAATTTACAAGCGGCTTGCTTGCGGTCGACCGGATTTCAGTGTAGTCTTGGACAAAAGCTAAATTCATACCATTGTGAATTGCAAATTCGCCGCGAAACATATTCCCATTGGTTTATTTAAAATAATATCGTTAAACTTGCTTTTTATTAGATTTTATAAATGTATTTTAGTAATTTTTGTGTGCATACAATTAAACACGATCTAAATGTCTTCTCTACTTTTAAGCTTGTGTAGCCCCAATGTTAACTAAGACCTCCCCCCCCCCCCTATTATACTAACTTAGCATGTGATTATATATGTAATATGAAAGTAAAAAAGAAGTGAAACAGCAAGTGAACTTATTTACTTTAGTGCTGTATTCGATATTATCTGAAAAATACATTATAGGCGATGAAGTTGAATGTAATTCGGTAAATTTACAGTTTACTTCACGGAGCGTTTTTAGAAATATTTTTCAGAAGCATGTTTAGCAAGAAAGTAAAGGGACCAAGAATGAATAGTGATGCTGGGCGGGCAGGAAATATGAGCAGAACATGCTAAAAAAACTTTAGGACTTTGAAAATATGCGTTTTTCACATTTTGCAGCAATACCTCCTTTAAACCTTGTCTACCCCGCACAACACCCATAATCGCCCAGGTCCAGTAAGTTTCTTGGCGGTTGCTCCCAAAAAAAATTTCTTGTGCTTTATGCTTTGAGGGTAGTTGTATGCATGCACAAGGGGAGAGAGAACCCCCGATGTTTTGAGTGAGGGGGCAGAAACCCTCTGTCCTGGGGTTATTCTTCCTCTTCTGCATGATACAATCACCCTCAATGCATGAACCACGGGAATTTTTTTATGTTCAGCTTTCCGGTGTATTTTTTTGTGGAGTATATTTCCTGTTCATCAATTGGTTTGTTTGACTTTTGTATCCAAATTACTGTATGAATATTTATGTTAAAGATCATATTTTTGTTTGCCCTTCTTTATCCTATTTTTTACTGTTTCTAATTAAATAAAGTAATGTTTTATGACTTTTAATATAAGGCTAAATCACTATAATATATTATTCTTATGAAAATTCACTACTCGCACTTGCTGCGTCCCGAAAAAAATTTTACATGCTCTCTTTTTTTTTCAAGATTAATTTTTTTTTCAAAGTGGTCATAAAATTGTGTTATTACAAAAATGGCTTTAAAATAAAAAGGAATTAGCAATATTAGACCCTTAATTTGTTTAACCTTATGTAGGCCAGTTAAAAAGTCATCGACGCCTTGAACAAAGTGAGTCGTACAAAATGTTCCGTTTAAGAAAACTGATAAAATTTAAGCTCCCCTAAATAGAAACAGCCCTGTAAGGTAAATGATGTAAATTACGAACCAGTTGTGTAAAAAATGCCAGAAAATATAGACATTTACAAAAAAATTGGCAGTAGGAAAAAGTTAACGTTCCATGGCTAACTAAAATTATGCAATTTTTTGGGTCCATAGTTGACAATCTCCAAGTCATTTTTAAAAATTGAGTAACAAAAATTATATTATTATATTCAAGAACTTGTTTGCTATGGATTGGTGATAAAAATTACGGGTATTCCACTTGCCCGGAGAGGTCTACTAGTATTCATATGCCCGGTTTTACAAAGCTCGTTTAGGTATTTAATGGACGGTTAATTAGTTAATCATTGCTATACAACCAATCACAACTTAAAAATATTTGGTTGGCTTGGCCAAAACCCGAATGATAGTCTGTAACTGGTCATCTTAAGCAATGATTAAGTAACCGCCCGTTAAATATTTAATCAAGCCGTGTGAAATTCGGCATAAGTCTTTTAAATATAAATATATATATATATATATATATATATATATATATATATATATATATATATATATATATATATATATATATATATATATATGATACAGCGTGTCCAAAATTTGAGATACGACGTCAATGATAATGGCGAGAAATAAAAACTTGTTACAAAGTCACAAATTTACAAACTCAATTGTATAAAAAATTAAGCTCACCATGGTACCCACAATGGCGAATTATGTTCCTGTACAAAAATTCAAGTTGATGGGCAACATAGTTTTGGAGATACTGAAGAAAGAAAAAAATAGTTTTTTGTATTTCGCTTCTATCTAGGAAGCTATGGAATCTATGAGTACCTTCAAGTTGTCCTTGTAATTGTGCGACTTTTGTCTAACTCAACCAAGTTTGTAACGGTTTTTTGGTTGCCAATGATGTCGAGTGTCAAAATCCAACACTATATATATATATATATATATATATATATATATATATATATATATATATATATATATATATATATATATATATATATATATATATATATAGTGTACAGAGTGTGGCGTCAAGACTTGTAGTTAGCCGTTTCTCAATAATTACTCCGATTTGAAATTTGAAAACTTACACACATACGATAGAGACAAATACCAGTTTAGTGGAAATAGTTTACTTTATGTCAAACTTCCGGTTTAACCGGAAGTGACCATCAACTTGCTTATTTTAAATACAACATGGTAATTTTCATTATATTTTCAAATTCTACATTGAATTTAAGATAAATTATTGGTTATATACCATATGTCAAAAATCAAGCGTTTTCGAAATTTTTTGATTTTTTTGAAAATTATCGCGAAAACCAATGGAAATACAACTGAGAAGACTCAGTTTTTGTACAGATTACCCTCAGATTGGCACCTAAAGGAGACATTTAATAGCATTTCATTTAAGTATACATTTGAAAAAGTAAAAAAAAATTCTAAAAATAAACTTAAAAAACTTCCAACTATTCACCCACCTGTCAAGATATAATTATTCACAAAAAGCTTTTTGACGAAACTTCCAAAAAAAAATGCATGAAAATCTCCAAAAAAAAATTTTCCCGAAAATCCGAAACCATTTTTACTTCCACATCATCAATACGTGTGGAATTATGGCATGTGTGAAATTATGGCGACAAAAATTTCAACCAATTTTTTTTGCTTTATAGTAGAAACAATGTACTATATTTCATCAAAATAGCTTTATTGTTTGAAAAAGTAAAAAAATCTAAAAATAAACTTAAAAAACTTCTAACTATTTACCCACCTGTCAAGATATAATTATTCACAAAAAGCTTTTTGACGAAACTTCCAAAAAAAAATTGCATGAAAATTTCCAAACAATTTTTTTCCCGAAAATCCGAAACCATTTTTACTTCCACATCGTCAATACGTGTGTAATTATGGCGAGAAACATTTCAAACAATTTTTTGTTGTTGCTTAGACGTCGTAAAAAGTGTCAAAACATATAGAAAACATGATTGGGGAATGGTTTTTTTGTCTGTCGGTCTATCAGTCTGTATGCCTGTTTGTAGCCACGATAATTTTAAAATAAATTGAGATATCGTCTTCAAATTTGGACAGTTAGCACACAACAGACGATCGGTTCGGATTGTTTTTGGGTAAAATCTCTCCAGGGGGTAGGGGATGAATGAGCGGTGATTTGGTGCAAATTTACATTTTTTCGTTAAATCACTCGAGTAATATAACGTTTTTGGGTCTGGTTATTAGAAAACTTTCAATTTCATGAAGCATCTGGTATTCTGTGATGAAACTAAATTAGGGGTTGAATGTGTGGGGTGGAATATCGGTGACAGAAATCTCAAATTGTTTTTGTTAAAACGGTGCAGAGTGTCTCAAAGCACATAAAAAACTTGTGGAACGAAATTTTTTTGTCTGTCGGTCTGTGACACTGTCTGTTTGTAGGAGCAATAACTTTCGAACGAATTCTTTCACAAAATTTGGTATCCAGTTGGCACCTGACAAAGGAACGCTTCTAATTGTTTTTGGGTATGATCGCTTCAGGGGGCAGGGGATAAATGAGAGGTGATTTGGGGAACATTGACATTTTTTCGTTAAAACTCGAGTAATATAACGTTTCAGAAATTTATGGGTACAGGAATACGAATATTTTCTTTGTGGTCAAGTCATGGACCCCAATTTCATTTCATGGGAAGGTCTCTCTGAGGAGAGTAGATTATCACAGCTATGTGAAAGTTATGATTTAAGTTGCAGCACTATTTTTGCAAGACCTTATTAAACATTTACTACTAATCACCAAAATTTCTAAAAAATCTCACAAAAAATTATTTCCACGGAAACACAAAAAAATGTGTGACTAAATATTTTTTACAGAAAAATTTGTTAAGAGAATACATAAAATTCAAATTTTATACCTACCTAATCTGTACTTAAAATTGAAACAAAGATAGTGTAAAGAGTGTTTTTAGCTTTTGACGGAAACATGAACCAGTGGAAGTAAAGAAAAATATAAGCAGAAAATACTCATATTTTTATGTCGCAAGCTGTCACATATCAGAACGCTACTTAAGTCTTTAAAGTTTCATTTGACATTTGTGAAAACAATTAATTACCTACTTATATATATATATATATATATATATATATATATATATATATATATATATATATATATATATATATATATATATACAGTGTGGAACAGCCAAATGGAATAAATTCGATAACGGATAAATGAGGGCGTGTTGGGAAAAACGCTTGGACACGTCGATTTGTATTTTTAACTGCGCATCTTTTTCAAGAAAAAAAAATTATATAGGGTGCGTCATGTGACAGTGGCCAATACCAACTTTCTTATTTTAAATACAAGCCCCTGTATATTATTAATTTTTTGGATTCTTCAGAAAATTCTAGACATAATTCATGTACAATGTCCTATACCTATCTTCAACTGTTTCGGAAATATTAAGTATTTTCAGATTTATTACAAAAATTAACATTAAAAATAGAAAATTATTTTATTTCACAAATTCGCTACATTGCATTCAATACTTATTTCCCATTCAGCTCTTGATAATGAGAAAGTAAACAAAAACCATTCCTGCGTTTCTTTTTACTGATATGAAATGAAACAAAAACAAAAACAGTTTTCTTTCTGTTCGTATAAAACTCGTAGCCTTAGCAACTTGTTGTCTGCCTGCATGACAGTAGTGATTAGTGTCAGTGCTATTGTCGTTTGAATTTCGTTAACTGTACGTAATAATATCAGAAAAATGGTTCATTTAACAGAAATGCACAAAATAACCATTCTACAAATGATTGGTTATGGAGATAACACACGGACACAGATGGAAGTGTCTCGCTTGTTTCACGAAAAATTTCCAAATTTGCCGCCTGTATCCCAAGGAACAATTAGCAAAATAGAAAAGCAGTTTCGCGAGCTTGGTCATGTGAGACAGATAAAAAAAGTAGCTGCCAATGCAGTAAGTGATGATACGAAATTGGATATTACGCTTGAGTTTCAAGAAAACCCACATACTTCTGGTCGACAAGCAGCCCAACTATTCAACGTTAGCCACACAGCAATTTTTCGAACATTAAAGGAAAGTAAAATGCATCCCTATAAAATGATACCAACTCAGGAGCTCATGGAGGACGATTTCGATAGGAGAACGTATTTTTGTGAACAAATGATGGCAATGTTAGATAACAATGTGATCCAATTAGAAGATGTTTTGTTTTCTGATGAGAGCACATTTACACTTCACGGTCATGTTAATCATCAAAATTGCCGCTATTGGTCTAATGAGAATCCTCATTGGATGAGAGAGGAACATACGCAATATCCTGAAAAAGTTAATGTTTGGGCAGGAATTGTTGGAAATCATATCGTAGGTCCCTTTTTCATTGATGGCAACTTGAATGGGGATAAATATTTAGAACTGCTCCAAAATAATGTCGTGCCAACTTTGACAAACTTATATCCAGATCCAGCAAACCCACAAGTTCCTGCCAATAAAATATGGTTTCAGCAAGATGGAGCACCGCCCCATTACCAAATCAATGTCCGGCAGTACCTGAACCAAATTTTTCCAAATCGGTGGATAGGGAGGCGCGGATCGATAGAATGGCCAGCACGATCTCCTGATCTGTCGCTATTAGACTACTTTTTGTGGGGATATGTCAAAAGTATTGTATACAAAACTAAGCCCCTCAACTTAGATGACTTAAAAAGACGAATCACGCTTGCGATTAGATCAGTCACGCCTGAGATGTTGAGTAATGTTAGAAGACATTTCTATACCAGATTAGCATGTTGCCAAGATGTTCGTGGCGAGCATTTTGAACATTTACTACATTGACATTAATTTTTTTTTTGTTTTTTTAAATTATTAAGAAATAATCAGTATTTATTATTAGAATTTGTGAAATAAAATAATTTTCTATTTTTAATGTTAATTTTTGTAATAAATCTGAAAATACTTAATATTTCCGAAACAGTTGAAGATAGGTATAGGACATTGTACATGAATTATGTCTAGAATTTTCTGAAGAATCCAAAAAATTAATAATATACAGGGGCTTGTATTTAAAATAAGAAAGTTGGTATTGGCCACTGTCACATGACGCACCCTAAATAATTTTTTTTCTTGAAAAAGATGCGCAGTTAAAAATACAAATCGACGTGTCCAAGCGTTTTTCCCAACACGTCCTCATTTATCCGTTATCGAATTTATTCCATTTGGCTGTTCCACACTGTATATATATATATATATATATATATATATATATATATATATATATATATATATATATATATATTAGAAAATGTAAACATATCGAATTAATTATTTCTCACCTTTTTTGTACGAAATTTAATTTAAATATTTTAATATTGTTCTTTGAAAATTCGCCAACTAATCAGATCGGTTATTAGGATTAAATAAAAAACTGATTTTTTAAAAACTGATCCCCTACATGAATCATGATATGCGATTATAAATGTAAATATATCCAAACCATAGTTTGTAAGTATAGGAAATGTTATACAAATAAAGCAGAGGGCAGACCTTTTACTTCTGAAACAAAATACAGGCTATTCCATTTGAAAAACTGAGTTACGGAAGTTCCGATTCAGTCAATATTTGAGGCGCCTGTATACGCCATATCGATTTTTTCGACGAATAGTATAAACAAAAACCTCTGTATGGGTAATTTTCATGGAACTTTGCTATATATTTGTAAAAACGCCGTATAATATTTTTTGATATGTGTCAAAAATGTGAAAAGTTGCAAAATAATGGAAACAATCGAAAATACGAAACGCTATCAAGTTTTTATCTGTTACAAACATGCATTATAATTCAATGGAAAATGCAAAACTACAATAATACAAGGGGTGTTCAATTATAAAAAAGGAAAATTTGCATCACCGACGACTTATGAGCCTTCCTGTGATTGTCAAAGTTATAAGATAATAAGATGCAGCTCAAGACATCCTATAATTTGCGTTTGCAATTTTCGCTCTCATCTTGTATACCTACTAAATAACGTATGTATTGAGCTTTACCTTAGAAATGAGTCTGTCTGTATATATGTAATCAAATAAAAACTAAAAATAATTCCGGATATCGGTTCTAGGAGCTTAGTTCACCCTCTTTGAAGAAACCTTGTCAAAATTCACAAGTCGCGGTCTGCCTAATAGCAAATTTTTCCTACGAAAATTCGCTAAAAATTATGGACTATTAAACCGTAAACTCTATCACTAAGTAGAACTACTCAAAGGATCAGAGTAAGGATCTATTTGAGATGAATTTTCTGCAAATATTTTGGTTAAATGAAGTTGAAACTTAAGGCTATGTAAAACATACTTCTTGCGACATTTCCTCTAAATAACCCATATTTGTTTCAGGTTCTTTGCCTAAAAGTTGCCAATTTTTACGTTTCAAATCGCGGCTCAGACGTTTTAAGAAGAAAAACTATACAATTTTTAAAGTAATTTTTCTGCCTTTGCTCCATCTTTTTGCTCTAAAAAACTTTAATCTTTGTCTGTAATGTACAAAATATTTTGTTATCTTGGTTGTGTGAGTTTTTCTGGTCGTCAGTGGTACCCAATTTTTTTTATTTAAATACCTATTACTTTTTTCTTTAAAGTCCAATTTTTTAATATAGTACTCTTTTTATAGTTCCTGCATACCAAATTTGGTTGCCAGAGCTTTGTTATTTTCGGAGATACAAAAAATGTTCCAAAGAAAATCCAAAATTTTCCTTTGAAAAACTAGCAGCGTTTTCCTGTTTAACGAGCACATCCAAGCCATTAACAAAAGGAAGGTACCTATTTAAATTCATAGATAGATAGATAGGTAATAAGTATATAGATAGATAGGTATTTATTGTACCAAAAATGTTATAAAAACAGTTGTACTCGACAATAAATATATATATACACATATGCACCAATGATTAAAAACACAAACAAATATGTACCAATAATATAAGTGATAAAAAGCAGGCAAAAATACACATCTTAACAAATAAAAATATAAATCGCTAGCATATAAATCTAACAGGTACACCATCTTAAAGTTAAGACATAATTGCAGTGGACACTACAATTTAAAAGTCAAATATTCCTTAGTAGAATAAAACAATTACTTATTAAAAACTCTTTAAGTTCGCGTTTAAAATGGCCGATAGTGACTATTTGCCTAATGATGATAGGCATGTGATTATATAAACGGGCATATATAATAAGGTGACCTCTCAAAGCCAGCTGTGTAGTAGTTATCTCAAGGGTGGTTTATTTCTCGTATCATAAGCACAGACATACATATTACAATTAAAACAGTGAAAACATAGTCTCACAAACATAAAAACTTCGTAAATGTAGACGCAAGGAACAGTCAAGCTGGAGTGTCCACGAAAATAAGGCCGATAGCTATCCTTAAGCTGCGTACCAAACATAAGTCTAACGACTATCTTGTGTGCCACAAATGGCCGCACAATCTCAGTAGCACAACACCAATCAACAGTCTAATATGAGAGTGAAGAATAGACATGTGCATAATACACAGACATCAACACATGCTGGTCCAACACTTTCTTTGATCTTCCCAACGCAAAAAATTATTAATTGAGCATGCCACAAACCGAGTCCACCTGAAGGCTCCAGTAAAGATTATTCTGCATAACAGAGCCCAAGTAAGTCACAGACTCAGAAAATCGAAGACCCATGGCGTCAATTGAACTGACAAAACCATCCGAAAGGACCCTCCTTCTAGCAAAGTCGACAGGACTAGTTTTGTTCATGTTAATCGGAAGGAGATTTTTATGACAGCACTCCTTAAAACTAGTAATAGTTTTATTAGTTACCTCAAGAAGCTTACTAGGGATACCCTCCGAGACCACCAAGGCAACATTGTCGGCAGATATTCTCACGTCAGAATCAGCTTAATGGGACGGAAGGTCATTCACATACGTCAGAAACATTAACGGCCCCAACACTGATCCTTGCGGAAGTCCCCGCTCGAGAGGGTATTCAGATGATAAAATGTTACCAATCCTTACACTCATGAGTCTGTGTGACAGGTAGTGGCTACGCAATTCCAAAATTTGACCCCTTCCACCCATTATTTCAATGCTCTTTAAGAAAAAATCGGTACTAATTGTATCAAAGTCACGACTCAAATCGAAAAATATCCCTATAACGTATACATACCCACTTACCGCTATCCAGGTGACAATTTTGCAGAAGGTGATAGACAGCTGTCTCAGTGGAAAATTCCCGGCGAAAACCATGCTGACAATTTGACAGTAAATTATTGAACGAATAAAAGGCAATTATTCTTTTAAATATAAGTTTTTCTAGTATAATAATAATAATAACTATATATATATATATATATATATATATATATATATATATATATATATATATATATATATATATAATAGGGTTTATTCAGCGAAAAAAATACACAAGAAAAAATATTTTACTATCGTTATCCTTAAATGTAGATGTCTCAGAATAAACAGCGAGATAAATACTGTTAGCGTTACTATGTTAGCGAAAACACTAAGAATAGCAATGCGCCGATAACTATCTATCCACTGCATGTCTCCCTTCTTGTGCAGTAAAATAGCAAGAGCAATTTTAGAAATAATAGGAAAGCAGCCGTATCTAAAGACAGATCTGTTACATGCACCAAGCTATCAACATTGCAGAATTCCTTCGGCTCCACGAACATAGATTTAACACAAATCTGACCGATGGTGCATCGATCAGGTAGTGTTTATTCACACAATTCTCAGCTATAATTTGAAAACGTTAAAGAAGTTTTATACTTTATGTTTTATTCGGATCGCTTTTAACGGAGATATTCAAAACCGAGCTACCCGATACGTATCGTTACATGATATTTCATCCTATCACGTATCTCCTTGGATGCTCATTCGATTTCCCTTGGGAAATTAAATACTGGTTAACATAATTAGTCCACATAAAATATGAGACAATATATAAATGCTGTACACATGCTAAGAAGCTGTCTGTTATCTAAGAAGTCTTGGTATAACACCGTCAAATTATTTTTATAAGGCTTGTTGAAGAATAAAAATCTTTTATCCGTTAGTTCAACCGACAAATATAATTAAAATGTATCGTAAAGACACTCGGGAAAAGGCAAACTGTCATTATGCAGATTGTAGGAAATTTTATAAACTTTTTAATTTTTTTAATTGCTGGTAATAGAAATTGAAAGGTTAAATAAAAAAATAATAAATGTGGGAAGAAAAAGAATTTACGTATAGTTGCGTTTGATACGTTGTCAGATTTTTTAGAAGTTATTAAACCTCTCATTGTCAAATAGTTCTGTTATTTTTTAATAAGTAACAATTTGACACATACAAAAAAGTTCTGGACGCAGCAAGTGCGTTATGGTAGTGAATTTTCATAAAAATGTTTTTAATAGCAAATATGTGTTTTTTTTTCAGAAAGCAGGCATCAAATTTGATTACCAGTATAACATATATAGTAAAAACAATGCGCCATGTTTCATCAAAATAACTTTATTGTTTGAAAACGTACAAAATTTTCCAAAAGTAAACTTAAAATGTAACCGAAAAAATCCGTTTCTTGGTTAACCTTATAGGTTAATAGCAAATTGAGCCTTTCAAATATGAAGCATTTTATCAAAATTCGCTACCATAACGCAGTTGCTGCGTCCAGAGTTTCTTTACTTACAAACATGCATTATATTTCGATGGAAAATGCAAAAACCTAAGGCGTTTTCGACTAAAAAAAATATTTGTATCACCAACGACTTATGGGCCACCTGTGATTGTAGAAATATTTTTTTAAGATGTAGCTCAAGACAACCTATAATTAATGTATACAGTTTTTTTCATATCTTGTAGAATAACGGATATTAAGCTTTATTCAAACCTCGGTGGTTCAGGGGTAGGAACGTGTGCCTCTGAACCGAAGGCAGGTTTTTCCTAATTTTCCTGCTAATTAAAATTTAACAAACTTAAAAACACAGTAGGAACAACATACAAACCATACATAGCATTTTTCTTAAGAATACGTATATGTTCTTTATTATATTCAAAATATGTAAACATAAACCATGGATAAATCTTAAGATAGGAGCCATGTTTATACGAAGTAAATTGTAAAATAATATTGTTAGATGTCTAGTTTTCTCTGTATATAGACAAAAACTTTCTACCTAACATATTGTAATATTTTTAACCTATGAATTATGAATAAATATTTTGAAATTGAAATTTTGAACCGAAGGGTAGTGAGTTCGATCCCGGGGTACTCCTTTCACTTTTTTAGTACAAACTGTAAAATTAACATCAACCGAGGTTCTGGCATTGTATTTGAGCAAGTTGAATGTCTGCACGTTCCGCCCTTCGGAGGGGGCGTAAAGCCGTCGGTCCCGTGTCTATGCGATGTTGGGCACGTTGAAGATCCCTACCCTCCTTACAGAAAGGCAGGGGTTCGGCAAAATTTCCAGGATAGTGAGAGCGTCGGTGATTGGCCATAGTCGCGGAAATAGGCCGACGTTAAAGAAAGAAAAAAAAAGCTTTATTGATTTTTTACTAAAATTGGACAAAAGTTATATACCATTAAACGATAAACTCTATAGCTAAAACTACTGCCAAGCATCAGAGAAAGGGTCCATTTGAAATGAATTTTCTGGAAACATTTTTGTAAAATGAAGGACAATGACGGTTGAAACTAAGACTTCAGGGTTTGTGAAACATTCTTCTTGAGACATTTTCTTTGCATAGCCCGTATTAGATTCAAGTTCTTTGCCTAAATATTGCGAATTTTGGCGTTTTAAATTGTCACTTTGACGTTTTGAGGAAACTTTAAATGCCCATAACTTTTTTGTATTTTGACCTGCAGCGCTAACTTTTGGTAGGTAATTTACTTATAGCGACATGAAACGATGTACCAAATTTAGTTTCCCTTACTCTGTTATTTCCGCAGATATAAATTTTTTTCTAAAGAAAACACAACATTTTCCGGGAAAACCTCGGCCGATTTTCCTGGATAACGAACTTATCCAAGTCACTTACAAAAGGAAGGTATTCACCGAAATTGTCAAAATCGGCCCATTATTTTTTGAGTTATCGGTGAATTTCTTTAAAGAAAATTGACTAAAACGTAAAAAAATATTTAACTTGTTTCATATATTATAAACCATATTAGGGCTTAACATTTCATAGAAAAGATTTTTTTTACTGCTCGTAGATGGCATCATCAAACAATTATAACATATTTCTCATATGATTATGCAATATGGTGCCCTAAAAGAAGCAAGCATCGCTGGTTGAATATAAGCAAGGAAAGGTAATAATTTTCCATTTTAATTAGCTTGATACAACATAAAACTGAAAAAAATTGAATTTAGGAAAGGTGTTTAAGTTTTAAAACGACATAAAGCGAGAAAACTATGCAAAACCATTTTCATTGTTTGATATTATAATAATTAGCAAAATCCATGTATACGTTATAGGTTGAAACTGTAGTTGCCATAGTTACTTCTTAAGCGAGTTTGCCTACAAAGAATTACCTAATGAGGACATTGTGACTGTTAAAATAAGAAAAAGTTTCTGTAATGGGATAACTTTTTTTGTGTCGAAAACATTATCGACGATTTTAAAGTTTAACCCATAATGATTTTCGAAAATGACCATATATCTAGTTAGTCAATCTCGATAGTATGTGTAACATCGTCTCAAAGATGTTGGAATACATGTACCCCTGTTGAGTACGTGTAGCCTAACCTGTTTTCATTTTGTTTGCTGTCGGCTCCCGATAAAGGCCTAAAGTACAAGTGCGAAATATAGCGTTTTTTTATTCACTTTTATAACTGTGGCCTCTCATGCTATTAGCGCAATTCTACGATATATTTTTAAATTTTTCACACCAAGTCAACTTCTAGAACCTGGGACCTCTTGCTTTGCAAGCTGGCGCCTAACAATATTCGACAGTGGGGCACCGAAGTATGGAGTTCGTTTAGGCAACAAACTTGCGTTTTCTATTATTATTTTATTTTTATAGTTGTATTTAGGCATCTATAATTAAAGACAACCAAGTTTAGTGTAAAGACTTATTTTATAAAAGGTATACATTTGACAAAAATTCACTTCTTCAAGTTAAAAGACAAAAATCATATTCATTTTAACGAGATCAGAATATTGCAGTGGCAAAGAAAATATATTAATTATTAATAATATAATAATATTTTATATGCGACATCAGTATATAATGATTCTACATTCTTGACCCTACAAACAGAAGGTACACACTAATTAAGCGGACTTCCCACGTGTGCTTGTTCGTATTTAATAGTATATTAACATATGTATATTAAAAACTCTGGGCGCAGCAAGTGCGTTATGGAAGTGAATTTTCATAAAAATGTTTTTAATTACAAATATATCGCTCTAATGCGAGGATGCATCAATTTGGTTACCGGTATAACCTATATAGTAGGAACAATGTACCATATTTTATCAAGATAATTATTTGAAAATGTACAAAACTTTTCCGAAAATAAACTTTAAATGTTTCTGAGAAAACTGGTGTCCTAGCCAATGAACCTTAGGTTAATAGCAAATTGAGTTATTGAAATTTGAAACATTTAATGAAAATTCGCAACAAAAATGCCCTTGCTGCGTTCATACAAAAATTTTCCGAAAATAAAGTTAAATGTTGGTTTCCTAACCAAAAAACTTACGTTAATAGCAAATTGTGTTATTGAAATTTGAAGAATTTAATGAAAATTTGCTACCAAAACGCACTTACTGCGTCCAGATTTTTTTCTTACAAACATGCATCATATTTCGATAAATAATGCTAAAATGCAGCAACTTTGTTCTACGAAAATTAGCTAAAAATTATAGACCGTTAAACCATAAACTTCACTAAACCTACAGCGAAAGCATCAACTTAACTAAACCGACAGCCAAAGCATCAGAGAAAGGGTCTATTTGAAATGAATTTTCTGTAAATATTTTAGTAAAATGAAGGGCAATGACGGTTGAATCTGAAACTTAAGGCTTCGGAGAAGACTCTTTTTGCAACATTTTCTTTTCACAATCCGTATTTGTTTCACGTTCTTTGCCTAAACATTGCAAATTTTGACGTTTTTAAATTGCGAGTTTGACGTTTTAAATTGCGAGTTTGACGTTTTAAATTGCTAGTTTGACGTTTTGTGGAAATCTCCAAAATTTGTTGCTTTAGCTACCCGTAACTTTTTTGTCCTTAAACTTAGAGAACTAAATTTTAGTACATAGTTCACTCTTTATAACACAAATGCGCGTACCAAATTTTAGTTGCCCTCACTTTGTTATTTCCGGGAATATGAATTTTTTTAGAAAGAAAATACAAAACTTTCCGGAAAAACCTGGTCCGATTTTCCTGGATAATGAACTTATCCAAGCCAATTGCAAAAGGAAGGTACTCACTAAATTTGAACAAGATCGGTCTATTATTTTTTGAGTTATCGGTACGATAAATATATATATATATATATATATATATATATATATATATATATATATATATATATATATATATATATATATATATATATATATATATATATATATATATATATATATATATATATATATATAAACACGGATCTCCCCATTAGTGAATTTTCTTTAAAAAATTCACTAAAAAAGAAAATTTGAATCACCAACGACTTATGGGCCAGCCTGTAATTGTAGAAATATTTTTTAAGATGTAGCTATATAATTAATGTATACAATTTTTTTTTCATATCTTGCATAATGACGGATATATTGAGCTTTAAAGCTTTTTTACGAAAATTCGACAAAAATGATATACTATTAACCGATAAACTCTATAGCCAACACTACTGCCAAAGCACCAGAGAAAGGGTCTATTTGAAATGAATTTTCTGGGAACATTTTAGTTAAAGAAGGACAATGACGATTGAAACTAAGACTTCAGGCTTTGTAAAACATTAGTCTTGAGACATTGTCCTTCTATAGTTCATATAATTTTCAGGTTCATTGCCTAAATATTACCAAATTTGACGTTTAAAATCGCGACTTTTACGTTTTGAGGAAAACCCAAATTTATTTTTCTTTAACTGCCTGTAACTTTTTTGTCCTTCAACCTACAGAGCTAAGTTTTGTAGGTAACTTTCCTATAATGATATAAACCCGCGTACCAAATTTGGTTGCCCTTACTTTGTTAATTTCGGAGATATAATTTTTTTTCGAAAGAAAACACAAAATTTTCCGGGAAAACCTTGGCGGATTTTCCTGGATAACGAACTTATCCAAACCACTTGCGAAAGGAAGGTACTCACCAAGTTTTATCAAAATCGGTTCATTATTTTTTTTACTTTGTTAATTCCGGAGATATACATTTTTTCGAAAGAAAACACAAAATTTACCGGGAAAACCTCGGCGGATTTTCCTGGCTAACGAACTTATCCAAGCCACTTACGAGAGGAAGTTACTCACCAAGTTTAACAAAATCGGTCCATTATTTTATTAGTTATAGGTGTGACACACACACATACACACACACAAATATATATATATATATATATATATATATATATATATATATATATATATATATATATATATATATATATATATATATGTATATAAACATATAAAGTCTGAAACCGACCTCGGATTTGGGTTCCAGGGGTCATAAATAGCGCTCATTTGAAGAAATATTTTTAAAATTCAAAAGTCGGGATCTCCTAAATAGTGAATTTTTTTTAAAGAAAATTCACTAAAAAGCATATACGAGGCATGATAAATTCAACAGACACACCATAACAATAGAATAACACACTCACTCTTAAGCATATACACAAAATCATTAACCAACTTCAAAAAAGCAAGTTCTATGTTCGTTTGTATGAATTTTTTAAATGTATGTTCACCGATATTTTCGTCAATTGTGGACCAATCTTGAAAAATCTATTTGTTTGAAAGGGTATACTCCAGAGGTGGTCCCATTGTCACCAAGTCAGGACCTGATGATGAGCTCTCAGGGAAATCGAGGAAAATCCTCAAAAGTTATCTTTTTATCTATGTTCACCGATATTTTTGTCAATTGTAGACCAATTAAAAAAATCTGTTTTTGTTTTAAAGAGTATACCCCTGAGGTGGTCCCATTTTTACCAAGTTAGGATCTCATGATGGGATCACAGGGAATTCGAGGGAAATTCTCTTATAATCTATGTAACTCAAAATTCTACTGTAAGACGGCACTTGATAATAGTATAGCAGTTTTATAATACCGTACTCACTACGTAGGTACATTTACACTAAAAGTGGAAATATAAACAAACTTTAAAAAAATTAAATTGACGTGAAAGTAGGCACTAGAAAGCAAAAAATAACTGTATTATAGCTTCAATTCAAAAGACAAACATTAATTTCAGTGAAATATTATTATATGCGCTACCTACTTATCTGTTTGAAGTTGGTGCCAAGCCTGAAACTCAATAATACTTACCGATATAAGCAGCTTAATTACAACGGATTATAATTCTAATGATATATCCAAATATGTTGTTAATGATCAAAGACCATCTCACGCTCACGCATTTAGTCGCCTGCGCGGAGAAACTTGTGATGTGGCGGAAGTGGCCCTAGCCTATCTACCTACCACCCAATTGATTTGGCACCGACTTCAAACAAATAAGTAGGTAGCGCATACAATAATATTTCATTTAAATTAATTGTCGTCTTTTGAATTAAATCTATATTCCAGCGATTTTTCGCTCTCTAGTGCCTATTTTGAAGTCGATTTTTTTAATTTGTTTATTTTTACTTTATTGGTTTTACGAAATGATACCTTTTTTACAATTAACATTAATAATTGTCTTATGTATTATTGCTCTGGTTGTATTAAATAAAATTCCGGACGCAGCAAGTGCGTTATGGTAGTGAATTTTCATAAAAATCTTTTTAATAACAAATATGTGTGTTTTTTTAAGAAAGCAGGCATCAAATTTGGTTACCAGTATAACCTATATGGTAAAAGCAATGTGCCATGTTTCATCAAAATAACTTTATTGTGTGAAAATGTACCAAAATTTCCAAAAGTAAACTTAAAATGTTCCCGAAAAAACACGTTTCTTGGTCAACCTTATAGGTTAATAGCAAATTGAGCTGTTCAAATATGAAACATTTGACCAAAATTCGCTACCATAACGCACTTTCTGCGTCCAGAATTTATTTTCTTACAAACATGCAGTATATATTTCGATGGAAAATGCAAAAATGCAATACCATAAGGCGTGTTTGATTAAAAAAAGGAAATTTGTATCACCAACGACTTATGGGCCAGCCTGTGATTGCAGAAATATTATTTTAAGATGTATCTCAAGACACCCTATAATTAATATATACAAATTTTCTTCATATCTTATATAATAACGGATATATTGAGCTTTTTTAATTTTTCACGAAAATTCGACAAAAATTATATACCATTAAATGATAAACTCTATAGCTAAGGCTACTGCCAAGCATCAGAGAAAGGGTCTATTTGAAATGAATTTTCTGCAAATATTTTAGTAAAATGAAGGACAATGACGGTTGAAGCTAAGACTTCAGGGTTTGTAAAACATCCTTCTTGAGACATTTTATTTCTATAGCCCGTATTAAATTTAAGTTATTTGCCTAAATGTTGCGAATTTTGACATTTTAAATCGCCACTTTGACGTTTTGAGGAAAACCCCAATTTATTTATTTTTAATTGCCCATAACTTTTTTGTCTTTTGACCTACATAGCTAAATTTTGGTAGGTAACTTACCTATAAGGATGTAAACCTGCGTACCAAATTTGGTTGCCCCTACTTTGTTAATTCCGGAGATATGAATTTTTTTCGAAAGAAAACACAAAATTTTCCGGGAAAACCTAGGCAAATTTTGACTAACGAACTCATCCAAGCTATTTGCAAAAGGAATTTTTTCACCAAATTTTATCAAAATCGGCCCATTATTTTTGAGTTATCGGTGTGATACATATATATATATATATATAAACATATAAAAATTGAAACTGACCCCGGATATGTTTTCTGGGGGGCCTAATTAGCGCTCATTTGAAGAAATTTTTTCAAAATTCAAAAGTCGGGATCTCCTCATTAGTGAATGTTTTTTAAGAAAATTCACTAAAAACAGATCACACCTATTTTGAAAAACTGCAGTGACTTATATACAAGATCTTCGACCAATATTTTTGATCTGATCATTTCGGAAGCAGTAATAGCTCTTTTGTCATGTATGTTGTAGGAAGGAGTGTTTAGTTCTTGAGAAACTTCGTATCGATAACAACACAAATACAAGAAATATAACTGTATGGGATTGAACTGTGTAGGATTTTTATAAAGCGAGTCAGAAGGATAAGTCATACCTTGTTTAAAATTACTTTCAATTTTTATATTTTTTTTTACCAGTTTTGACATGCCTGTTTAGCATTCTTCCTCACCCTATTATATCATACTTCATATGTGATTCTACTAACGCCTGATATACAATTTTTTTTAATTTCTTACTGTCATTAACTCTTTTAGATGCTTAATTAGATATAGTAATTAATCTTATTTGTTGTTGCGGTATGCTATTTCTATTCTAGATGGTTGTTTTCTATTATTCCCAAATACTTAGTTTTTTTAGGAAATGCATCTTTCGTACCTTTTATTGCTAGGTATCAGTATTTGTGTAGTGCTTTTTATAGGAGGCAAATTAAATAGTCTTTTCGTAACTTTTTGTTAGCAATTTAAAATATAACCATTCCACAATTGAGTTCATGTCCTGTTCAGTCTTGATCTAAACCCCTCACCAATTACTTGGGCATAAAATAAGTGCTTAATGCTCCACAAAGCGTATCAATTTGGCTATTTATTTTTAGATTAAATAAGCATTTTATACAGTTCAAACAGTACAGGTCAGAACACTGTTCCCTGTGGCACTTCAAGTCCTAAATTCACTGTAACAGATCCCAACTCCGAACTTTTCGCTCCGAATAAGTAGGAAAAGTCGTTTTTTTTATGCCCGTGTTCTCTAAAGCCTGAGGAAAGTAAAGGATGACTGACAGTATCAAATGGTTTTGCCCAATTTACGAATACACAGAGTAATTGTTTATTAGCTCTAAAACAGTGTCTAAAGTTTAACGCTGACCTTCGAGTCCACATCGCTTTAAATTTAATATTTTATGATTTTTAAATAAATTCAAATAGTTCAAATTAGTTTTTTTTAATATCAGTTTTAAGACTAAGAGGGCAGGTAATTTACGAGGACGGTAGTTTACCGGATCTGTTTTTTCGCCATTTTTGTTAATTATACCACACTAAATGCATTTGGACAGACACCTGTTTCAAAGGACATATAAATTATAAATGATTATGGCTCACACGCCAGATCAGATATGATTTTTATAATCTCTGATTTTATTTTATCACTGACAGCCGTTTTGTATAATTTTTAAAATATTTATGGTTTTAATAACCTTCTGCGAAGAAGTTTGAAATAAATACATAGAATGAGGGTTACGTGTGACCTTTTATTAATAGTGAATATTACTCCTAATTCTACTTGCCAATTTTGTACCGATTTCTGATAAACAATTAGTTCTTAAATACATCTTTGGTACATTCAACACTGCTTGCATTTCGGATATTTGTTATCTTTACATTACCTGAGTCCGTGTTACATAACCTATTACCTGTTATCCACCTTTCTTTAGAAGCCAATTTTCTTCCATTTATATTTTTATAATATATTGCTTTACTTCTCTTAATACAAGTATTTAGTAGATTACCGTATTTTATTGATCTCTGTCGCAGGTAAATATGATAGACAAATATTGACTTGTATAGACGTAAAAAGCACTACAAATATGAGAAAAATTACTTTGAAAAATTTATATTTCTTCTTTAGAAATATTTAAGTGACGATTTGAAACGTCAAAATTGAATGACTTTTAATCAAATATTCTGAAATTGATGAGATCTATAAGTGGCAATGATTGCATCAAATGTCTTTAACAAGGTGCTAAATTTATGTTTCAACTGTTACTCTCCTTTATTAGATTAAAATATTTGCACATAATGCATTAGAAATAGACATTACTTGCAATGTTTCGGCAGCAGGTTTGATTAATATATTGCTTTACTTCTCTTAATACAAGTATTTAGTAGATTACCGTATTTTATTGATCTCTGTCGCAGGTAAATATGATAGACAAATATTAACTTGTATAGACGTAAAAAGCACTACAAATATGAGAAAAATTACTTTGAAAAATTTATATTTCTTCTTTAGAAATATTTAAGTGACGATTTGAAACGTCAAAATTGAATGACTTTTAATCAAATATTCTGAAATTGATGAGATCTATAAGTGGCAATGATTGCATCAAATGTCTTTAACAAGGTGCTAAATTTATGTTTCAACTGTTACTCTCCTTTATTAGATTAAAATATTTGCACATAATGCATTAGAAATAGACATTACTTGCAATGTTTCGGCAGCAGGTTTGTATATTGCTTTACTTCTCTTAATACAAGTATTTAGTAGATTACCGTATTTTATTGATCTCTGTCGCAGGTAAATATGATAGACAAATATTAACTTGTATAGACGTAAAAAGCACTACAAATATGAGAAAAATTACTTTGAAAAATTTATATTTCTTCTTTAGAAATATTTAAGTGACGATTTGAAACGTCAAAATTGAATGACTTTTAATCAAATATTCTGAAATTGATGAGATCTATAAGTGGCAATGATTGCATCAAATGTCTTTAACAAGGTGCTAAATTTATGTTTCAACTGTTACTCTCCTTTATTAGATTAAAATATTTGCACATAATGCATTAGAAATAAACATTACTTGCAATGTTTCGGCAGCAGGTTTGATTAATACGGAGTGTTGCCAACGAACCTATGAACGTCGAACCGACGGCATGTAGCGACGCTTGGTAGGTTGGAAACAAGGAACAAACACCTTAGTGTGAGGCGCGAATACTAATATTTATTTCAGAGATTTTATTTACAACTTTTTGCCAAATTAAAGTCTTGCGATTGTTGCATATATTGGTACAAATAACTTAAGATCGTAGAAAAATCACTCAGGACTTTATGTGATTATCTTTGGGAATACCTGGCATTATACTCCGCTTTGCACGTTCCCTGTGTTCGAGTGGTAAAGATGACTAGTATATCAGCAATTGGTCGTCTTCTAACGCAGGTTCAAATCTTAGTGGCGGCTAAGTTATAAAAAACATGTTTTTTATTTTTTTATCCAATTTAACGTTACGTGATCAGATTTGTAGTTTAAAATTTTTTTAGGTAAGTTTCTGCAAAAGAAAATTTCCTCTGTGAAGGCGCAGAAAAAGTATACATTAATTTTCTAATTATCTCTAGGTAAATTTTTGCATAAAAATATTTTTAGCAAATTTTCTATGTAAAATTTTAACCTGCGATGAGCACTGATAGGTACACTACTTGGAAAAGCCAAATCATCACAACACATTTTTAAAGACCTGACGATCGTTTCACTAACAAAATTAGCATAATCGGGGTATGAAAAATCCCGATATATTATATTCCCCGCATTTCCTTTAAAAATGTTTCATCAAGACTTCGCGAAACCTTCTTTTACACAAAAATTGAAAGCCACTTTTTCCTTCAATAAAATGCACTAAAACTTTTTTGTAAGAAAATTCGCTATTTCAAGAACAGTTTGTACATGAAATGTCACTGATAAAATAAATTAAAAATTAGACAATCTGATATAGATACAAACGGGGAGAATTTTTCTGTGACTTCAAAGTAAATATTCTTTTATCTGACGAAGCCGTAAAAAGGAAATTCGCTGCAAAGGAAAAAACAGCACTTGTGCAGCTACAAGGAAGTCTCTTCGGCTCTATTGAATATGTATTGTATTCCCGTGAATAACAATTAAATTAGAAGGTGATTTTGATTCTGACACCAGGGCAAGATTTTAAACAAGGTAATCTTCCGGAACTTTTTTAGATCACTTTTTAATAACCTGGACTTTTTTTGGTGAAAAGTGGTTTAACGACTTGTACGTGAGGATTGCCCTTGTCACTAGTTTCCGACACTACCAGATCATTAAGTGATTTTTATTTAATTACAGTAAAATTATCCAACTAACGAAGTTGCTTATAACACTCTCCTTGAATTGATCTTTTTATCGGAGCCAAATTTGGTTGGTACAAGAAGAACAACAATTTACTTATAGTAACTCGTTTACTTGTTTACTGTTAAATTTAGACTGACTTTCAAGGGATACAGGGGTTGCTTATATACAGAATCCTTATCTAAGGGTTGAGTGGGGGTACATAACTGTGAATACATGATTTATGATAGGTTACAGCCTATACGTTGGTACATACAATAATATATATATATATATATATATATATATATATATATATATATATATATATATATATATATATATATATATATATATAATCAGTCACCACCAGGATTAGACCTTGTCCTATAGGCTATATATTATGTGATGCCAGACGTTTCCACCACTAGGATAGGCTTAACATGACAGCTGTAGTGTGTAAATTTTCTACCGTCTTTATTATTGGTAGCAAACAGTTTTTATTTTAAATTGATTTTCTGCACATATTTTAACGAAATGAAGGAAGGAAACATATGTCTGCCACCTTGTTAAACATTTTATGAGATATTTTTTACTTACAAAGTGAATTCGTTCCGGCATGATCAATTATGACGTTTCAAAGCATTTTTTATTATATTTTTTTACTCCATAATATAAAGTAGTGTACCAAATTTGGTTGTGAAAGGTTGATTATTTCCGGAGATACTAACATTTTCTGGAAAAACTGGTCCGATATTTCTGGCTAACGTACTTATTCAAGTCACTTACAAAAGGAAGGTGCATACATACATATATATATATATATATATATATATATATATATATATATATATATATATATATATATATATATATATATATATATATATATATATATATATATATATATATATATATATATACCCACTTTCCAAAAAAATTCGAACACTCAGTAACAGTTTACTAATTGCAATGAAGTTTTCTATAATACTCTGCTTTGTTTCTGATAAGAAATGATAACAATATAGAAATATGGACAAACAGTTTTAATGGGTGTACACTTTTTTAATGCTGTTTTATTTAAAAAAATGATGTCTTTGAAATTTGCGTTTCCTTTAGTTTGAAGCAATATTTCGTTGCGTTTTATGCTCAACTTATTAAGTGATTCAGTCATATTTTTTGAAAGGCAGTAAATACCTGTCACACACCTATAACTCTTTATATATATATATATATATATATATATATATATATATATATATATATATATATATATATATATATATCACACCTATAACTCTATAACTCAACAAATAACGGTCTGATTTTGTTGAAATTTGGTATGTGACTTCCGTTTATAAGTGGCTTGGATCATTTCGTTAGCCAGGTAATTTGGAGCGGTTCCTGTGGGAAAAGGTTTTCTTTCCGAAAATTTCTTTATCTTCAAAAAGTATAAGGCTATGATAACCAATTATGGTACTACAACCCTTTAAACACGAGATAAAAAAAATTACCGATTGTATGGAAACTTGCAACATTTGGCCATTAGGATATAAGTCGACGATACACAATTACCAAAAAAATATACTACAGGGTGTTGAAAAAAAAGTACCCACGCGTTTTTGTGTATGCTGGACTTTATTTTCAACAAAAGACATTTTAAAAGAAAATAATTGAAAACAAATTATTTTCTGTGAAACTCTAAAACACCAGTTTTGATCTTTTCTCAAACATAAATAGACATTTCATTCGAGGCATCTTGTGCGGGTTCTACTTTTGCAACCCCCATTCCCGCAAAATCTTGCAGTGGTTAGTGAATCTACGGTGGGAAAATGATCGTATCCGTCTAGTCTTTTGTCTTCGCCAGGTAAAGGAGCCCTATAGTTTTGCAGTTTCCGGGGTATATCGGTTTCATCTTCTTGTTCTTAATTTGACCTCTTGCTTTTAGGTGTGGCTAGTAAACATTCCCCAATTTCAATACGATAAGCTAAAAGATCTTTAATTTTTGCTTTTGGAACACCTGTTGATCTACAATCTTCAAGATATTCCATCCAAGCGTTAACTACTCCGAAATCTATAAAATGGAGAATAACATTTAAAGTCCATTTTTGTGGTTTTTATAAAACTTCTATAATACTCAAGCTCTGCTGGTCGAGGATATCATCGCCACCTATGTTATCATTGTGGCTTTTTACTATTTCAGGATATCTAACACCCACGTACAGTTTTTCCTTTTTGCCCTTTCTTTTTAGCTAATTTTCATTAAGAAAAATTGCCAATAGAGAGGTCACGATGAAAAGCTTTTGAAAAACTTTCTTTAGGTGAGTGCGAGTTTGGGTCCCTAGAACCCAAAACCAAGGTCCGTTAAATTTTGTATATGATATATATATATATATATATATATATATATATATATATATATATATATATATATATATATATATATATCAATTTCGGGATAATGTTATCTTTCCCTAGTATGGGGAGGTTTCCACGGGATAACCTTATCAATAGGGCTTTCCTACAGGATTTGCTCAGGCGCCAGCAGCGAGGGGTTTAAAGGAAGTCGCTGTGCTCCCTAAGGACTATATCTCTGTTCTCGGTGGCTATTTACGGATACCCAGACCCGGGGTAAGCTACAGTGAAGACATGGTTCACCTAAGTCCTCAGGCGAAGTCCCTTAGGACTTCTTAATTATGGCCTGTATATTAGAGATCAGAATGTGATGTATTATGTTGGTGTGGACTGGTCAGGAAGTGCTGAAGGAAACACCCTATAAAACAAACAATCTGTTTACAAACGCATTTGTGGCAAAATATTAACAAAATATATAGAAAGCAATATTTACACAACGGGTTCTCGAGAAATACCACACGCTTAAACTAACTTATTGGTAACAAATTACATTATTAGAGCCCAGAGGCAGAAGCAGTCATACTGAATCTGACTGGAGTAAATATTCGCGAGCTATACGGGCGGTGTCATGAAGAGGTGTTGTGAAGGTATCGGGCAGGCGGTCGGTATAAGCAGACATGCTGTATGCGAACTAAAAGCCAACGCTGGGTGCAATATCAAGATAATCTAGCGGCTCGTTACAATTTCTACTATCACTAATTAACTACAGACCATCGGGCATACGTTGCAGTCATACAGAACATACGCAACCTGAGGGAAGTTCCTCCCAAGGGAGGTGGGAGTTTCCAATCCACAATACTTGAACGATATCTCTTTGAAGTAACCAGGAGATGGGGTACCGCCAGACTGTTTCTATCGCCGGTAAGGGTGGAGACCTACTGCAGCCCGAAATATCCCAGCTGTCGTCCAGAACCAGGACCACGAGGGCTGCTCTACGGGATACCACTTTTGATGATATGGCCCTGACTAGTCCGCCACGGGGTTGAGATCAACTCGCAGTCAGCCGTTTTGCTAGTGACCTCATGCTCTCGGGAAGACCACAGCTCAGGAACGCAACTTCAGCTACCCCGAACCCTCCAGCGAACTTCGCGGAATGAAACTAGTGTTTCGGCAAGACAAGGTTCCTGCACACTACGGTCCTGAAGATTATTTCCTATCCGCGGTCTGACAGTCACACAATGTACACAGATATCCTCGGGGAAAATTACCCCATACAGAAAGCATTCACAACTGTGGACAAACCTCACCTATGATAGGCGGGAAATCACCAAGCCCCCCCCCCCAAATAATGGCCCCAGGGCGACCAGGAGACCGGGTATCGCCGGACTGTTTCGATTACCACCACTGTTGGAAATGTACCGCAGACCGAAGTACCCTTACTGCAGCCTGTCACCGAGACCACGAAGGCTGCTCCACGGGAGACCGCTTTGGATGATCTGGCCCTGACTAGCCTGCAACGGGGTCGAGATGAACTCGCAGTCGGCCGCTTTGCTAGTGCCCCTATGATCTCGAGAAAACCGCAGCTTCGGAATGCAAGCCCAGGCTCCCCCAGGTCGCTTCGCTGACAGAGGTAGACGGTAACGTTCCCTTAGTCGCTATTTCGAAGGTGGACTTTATTATTCGAAGTTCCTCTGCTGTCGTCCCTCTGAAATATAACCACTAATAAACACAACAATAATATTCAAAACCTTTTCCACACCTGGACGTCTAACATCACCTCTGACGAAGGCTACCAAGCGGGCCAAGGTGTCCGCCGACACAGAGAGAGACGTCTATCCGTGGAAAACCCTTTCATACAGGCCCTGTGCTATCGTACTGCTATAGGAATGGCAACCTACCTAAAAGAATCAGAAAACGAGTAACCTGCTGAAGACGGCGTTCTCCACTGGTCACAGCCTCTTGTTCTTTGAAGCCGGTGCATCTGTCAATGGCTACGTACACCTCTCCCACGGTCGGCCTGCTGAATTCGCTGGACGGTGGCTGCTTATTCTTCGCGTGACTGGCTCTGCGACGGCTGAAAGGAAACTGCACGAACGGGACCTCGGCGGCTACTGCTACTCTAGGCGTGACTGGAACCTGAACGGCTGAAAGAAAACTAAACTCTCCACATGACCCCCGGTTGGTCGGTCGCTTCTCGCTGTAGGTACCTGGTGCGGCAGTGTCGGCTGCAATCTTGCGCCGCGATGTCCGCGATGTACGCGTGGAGCTTGATCCAATCGATCCGCACACTCAGTTCGCAAAAGTCGCTTCTCACTCAAATGCTCTTCTCCGTAGTGCCACCGACTACGATGAGCACCTTTCATATAAGGATAAGCGTCGAAAGCTTATACTTACCCGATAACGCCCCCACGGCAAAAACTGAATGGAAACATTCAAATCCATACCTCATGGTGCGAAATCTTTTCGACGGAGGTATGGACTAAGGTCCGGTACTCCAGGGAGCGGAGTTTAGTGGGTAAGGGTCCTACAGTACCACGATATATCACACACCACGGTGTTGTGAATGAGGTCTGCATGGTGCATTCTTCGCTCCTGTATCCAAAAACAAAAAACAAAAAAATGCTGTAAAGTATCCCAGAACAGTTGTAACTAACTCTCGATGATTCAATTAATTGAAGTCTATGCTTTGGAATTTTGTCACGGGGATTCCTAATTCCTCGATCTTTTTAAGAACTTGTTTAACTATCTTCCTTGCAGGTATAGGGCGACTTGGAAAGCATTCTGCAAATATGCGACACGCGTCAGCAATTCTGTGATAATTACCATAAATAATAATTAAATTTAGTAGGTCCTTATTACTACATCTTACAAATGACAACGCCATAATGATTTTCACTTAACTGGGAGTAGCAAAGAACAGTGCTGTTACTTGAACTTAGAGTTTGTCAAATCCGTTAACTTGTGTTTGTTTCATAGCAACCTTGCTGAAGTCAAAACTTCACAGCTCTGGACACATAATATTAAAAATAGTTGCCTTATTTTCTCGTATACAAATTTTTGTATATTTTGTGGAATTTTTTTAAAAATAACTAAATAAAAGTCTTGTTCAAGAAAGATTGTGCATTTTCTCACACATAATTTATTTTATAGTATCAAATCTAGGAGAAGATCAAAAAAGTGATACAAATTCACAAAAAAATTAAATATTTTAGTTAAGACGCAAAAATACTATAAACCAATATGAAATGTTTTCTTCGAGAATTAAGCTCAGAATTCAAATATACAATAATATACAGGGTGTTTTATTTGAAAAAGTCAAGTGGTTTGAAATTTCTAAAAAATAATAACGTTTTAGGAGCAGCCTGTAAAATTTTCTCAGGAAATGTCAACTGCTTGAAATCAAGCAATATTGCAGCATTAATATATAAGAAAACTGTAGCTGAAGAGATAAAATTCAGTTAACAAACCACTGCAGATTCATTGATTGCTGTTTCTCTTACTTGGTCAATTTTTGTCTTTAGGTCGCCATATTTTGGAAATTATTAGAGATAAGTACCAACTGTGGTACATATTGGTTATTGAATTTGAAATAATGAAGTTAGCGTTCACTTCCGGTATAACCGGAAACGATCTGAAGCATGCGGTACGCGTCTGCGCGCGTGCGTGTGTGTGTGTGTGTGTGTGTGTGTGGGCGCGCGCGTATATAGCATCCCGATAACTGGAAAAATAATCGACCGATTTAAATGTTATTTAGTAAGCTCATTTTGTTTGTTAGTAGCTTGGATGAGTTCGTTGTCCAGCTTAATGAGACCAGGAATGAGGAAGACAAGTCATTTCGTAGAAAAATGGTGCTGCAACTTGAATCATAACTTCCACATAGCTGTGATAATTTATTGTCTTGAGAAAAACATTATCATGGAATGAATTTAGGGCCCATAACTTGACCACAAAGAAAGTATTTATATTTCTGTACCCCTAAACTGTTTAAATGTTATACTACTAGAGTTTTATTGAAAAAATATCAATTTTCACCAAATCACCCCTTATTTATCCCCTAGCGCTTGAAGCGATCTTAACCAAAAGCAACTCGAAGCGTTCCTTTGTTGGCTGCTAACTGCATGCCAAATTGGAAGATATCACAATTCGTTCGCAAATTATTGCGCCTATTAACAGACAGACGTACATGCCGACAGACCGACCGACCTACAGGCAAAAAAAAATATTTCCAGAGTCAAGTTTTCTATATGTTTTGAGACTTTTTACGCCATTTTAGCAAAAAAAAATTCGAAATTTTTGTCAACAATATTCCACCCCCACATATTTAACCCCTAATTTAATTTCAACACAGAATAGCAGACGCTTGATGAAATTAAAAGTTTTCTAATAAATAAACCCTAAAACGTTATATTACTCGAGTTTTAACGAAAAAATGTCAATTCTCACCAAATCACCACCTATTCATCCCCTACCCCCTAAAGGGATTTTACCCAAAAACAATCCGTACCGTACGTTTGTCGAATGCTAACTGTACACTCAATTTGAAGACGATATGTGGATTCATTATAACGTTATCGTGGCTACAAGCAGACTGACATACAGACCGACAAACCGACAGACCGGTAGACCGACAGACAAAAAAATGTTCGTTCCCAAATCATGTTTCCTATATGTTTTTACCGGTTTTTCGGCGTTTAAGAGAAAACAAAATTTTGAAATTTTTGTCGCCGATCCGATATTTCCACACGCTGTGTCGATGTGAAAGTAAAATGTTGTGTATCTCAAAACTATGAAGTTACATTGACGTGTTTTAAAACACGAATTACCTTAATAAAGGCTCTACTTAGTATTAAATTTGAAGCTTAACGAGATACTGAAGTACCGGTATTTTCTACTTCCTCAAGCGAGAACAAAACAGACAATGTTTCTATTACAAACAAAAGTTATTAAATATTATGAACCAAAGAAAAGTTATTGCCTGCTAGGAGGCCAGAAAATGCGAAAGTGTTAAACGTAAATGTTGTACCAAAACGAAAAAAAAAAAAATTGTTAGCATAATACACTTGACACAGACTAAGTAAGTAGGTCTATGGCTATGTTGCTTTTCATCTTAAATTGTCACTTTTTGGCATATATTCAAACTGTGGATACCTCTACTCGGGATAAAGAACTTCCCTATATAACAATATAAAAAAGTCTGGACGCAACAAGTGCGTTATATATATATATATATATATATATATATATATATATATATATATATATATATATATATATATATATATATATATATATATATACTAGCGAATTTTTTAGAGTTTTGTAATACCAAGCCTAACTATTTATGTTAAATATTGTTACGTTTTCTCCGGGTTCTGGATAAGTGAGATTTTAAATTTTAACAAAACAACTTTATTTACACTCTAAATAAGGATACAATAAAATTTCTAGAATGTCTCTCTCACAAAACACTTCATTTACTGGCCTTACAATTACTACTCTCAACAAAAGTCACTAATCTGGTACTACAGTCACTACTCTCTTAACACTTTACACTGCTTCTTCAAGTCACTACCACATTCTCTTACTGAACTGAACTAACTCGGGCTGGCTTGCTTTCGCTTTTATATACTCGCCGTACCTTCCCCTCCTTTCTAGAGCATTCCATTCCAGAACGTTCCAGGACCTTCTTTTACTAGAAGGTTCTGTGAATACAGATCGGTCCCGTGTGTATACAGGGGGATGTGTATACAGGATGATCCAAATGTGGTCACCACTCCTATGTTACACAAGAGGTGTTTCTCGAACTATAAGATCTCTCTGCGTATACAGGGTGTAAGGGTTCTCTGCGTATACAGGGTGTATATACAGGGTGTTCGGAATGTGCAGACCTCAGTTATCCGTTCCGACGGGGCACAAGTTGGTAACTTCGTTATTTCTGGTCCTAGAGGGTTGAGACTTCGCCTGAGGGGGGTCACCCCAGGCACCCCCAGGGGGGTGGGGAGGCGGTGTTGCCAGATTGTGCAAAAATTCCCAGATGTTGGGGAAATTCTGGAGATGTGGCAACACCGCACCTACGTCTCTTGAAGTGCTTTGTAACACTGCCCCCCTCCTTAAGACTGTTCGTCCCGAACAGTATTTACCGGCCGCCAACTTGGGGGTTCGTTGCCCCGATAGGGACTCAACCTCTCTATGTGAACAACTTTGGGTTTAGTTCTTGGAGACAGCTGGATTCTGTAGACTAGGTCGTTAATTTTCTTAGTCACCAAGTATGGCCCTTCCCATGGTTTCTGAAGTTTGGGACTGAGGCCCTTTCTCCTTGTTGGTTGGTACAGCCACACTGCATCACCTTCCTTGAATGTATGGGGTGTTGCTCTGCGATCCAAGCGCATCTTCATCCGGTCACTGCTTAAGAGGAGCCTATCTCTGACACATCTGTGTATAGTGCGCAGTTTTCCTTCTAGGTCGGCGACATACTCAGGTAACGTAGCTAGGTCCGCTATGTCCTCGTTCGGTGGTGGTCTCGTCATGTCGATTGGTAACCGCATCTCTCTGCCGGTCAACATCATGGCTGGAGTGTAGCCGGTAGATTCATGCTGAGAGCTTCTGTAAGCTAGGAGGAACAGAGGTATCAGCTTGTCCCAGGTTCTCTGATTCTCGTCAACAAACATAGCAAGATACTGATTGATGGTCCTGTTATGCCGTTCTACCATGCCGTCTGATTGAGGGTGGAGTGGCGTTGTTCTCGTTTTCTTTATGCCTAGCAAGTCCATTAGGCTCTTCCAGACCTCTGATTCGAAATTCCGGCCCTGGTCGGTGTGAATCTCCAAGGGTACGCCATGCCGTGATATGACATTTTCCATCAGGGCTTCTGCCACGGTCGTTGCCTCTTGGTTGGGGATCGGCGCAACTTCAGGCCATTTCGAGAAGTAGTCCATCGCCACCATTATGTATCTGTTCCCAGACTCTGTGATGGGAAAAGGTCCTGCGATGTCTACGGCAACTCTCTCCCACGGTGTACCTGAGATGTACTGCATCATTTTTCCTCTGGATCGGGTCTTTGGTCCTTTCTTTGAAGCACATTGGTCACACCTTTTGCACCATTCTTCCACGCTTCTTCGGCAGTTTATCCAATAGAAGCGGTCTCTCACTCTGGCAAGAGTCCTGTTGACCCCAAAGTGGCCTCCACTTCTACTATTGTGTAACTCTTGAAGAACACTGTCTATGCACTCACTTGGCACAACGGTCTGGTATATACAGTCTCTACCATCGGCAGTTTCCCATTTTCGAGTGATCATGTCATTCTTTAGACACAATGAGTCCCATTGTAGCCAGTATCCTTTAACCTCCGCCCCAAACCGGGACACATCGTGCCACTCAGGTCTTTTCCCCTTTTGTAGCCATTCTCTAATATTTTTCAAGTCTGGATCTGTCTTCTGTGCGTCTCTGATGTATTCAAGATTTACGTCTAGATCGGTGTTATTCTTCTGTCCTGCCACCAGTTGTTTGATCTGATGAGTTACTTTGTCGATCTCTTTGTTCTCTTGTCGCTCGCAAAATTTACATTCATGCACTGAACATGGTCTTCTCGACAGGCTGTCTGCATTGGCGTGACATCTTCCTCTTCGATGTTCAATCCGGAAGTCGTAGCTCTGCAGTTTCTCTATCCATCGTGCTATCTTTCTTGGTGACCAAAACTACTGGGGACGACCAAGGACTATTAGACTCCTCGATCACACCATCTTCCAGCATTTCGTTAACCATCGCCTTGATTTCTGATTGCTTGGCAAAAGGCAGTCTTCTCGGCGGCTGTCTAATTGGTCTTGCGTCGCCAGTATTAATTCTGTGTTGCACTAGACTCGTACGACCTGTGATTTTATCTTGAGCGAATATATCGGCCTCCTCCAATATGAACTTCACTGCCATCTCCATCTCCATATTGTTCAATTGGCCCCATGAATTCTTGAACCGCTCTACTAATTCTACTGGCAGTCTTCTGTCTAATGCAGTGGGTGTCACGTTTTTGGACGACGTCACTCGGTCAATGGGTTCGCAAGTGGCGATAACCTCACCTTTCTTCAATGTGACCCTGTTAGTTTGTACGTTAGCCACTCTTATGGGTATTGTCCTCTTCGGGTCTACTAAGCATCGTGCGACGAGGGCACCATCATGTCTATCTTTTAGGGGCTCCGCTATGAGAGCAGACATACCATCAAGTTTCTTCTCTAGCCTGGCTCTGACAATCTTCTCACTGTTACCAGGAATCCGTGTATCTTCGTCGACAATAAGTCTCACCCTGGGACTAGCTTCGCCTGCTGTTGGAGATAAATACAACTCTTCGTTACCGATTTTCAAGATCTTATTCTGGAAGTCCACTGATAGGACATCGAACTCTTCCATTAAATCCAGGCCCAGAATAAATTCGTCGACGATTTCTGCGACGACAGCCCTTACCTGTAGCTCAGTACTGCCCAGCCTAATGTAAACAGTGGCCTCTCCATGCACGGGTATTCTATCTCCTTTTGCCGTCTCCAACACAGGCTGTTTATTGGTAGTGAGTGCTGACTTGTTTGGCAACATGTCTGGACGTACAACGGATCTAGTGGCACCAGTATCGATGGTGAAACTGCATTGTCTTCCGTCTATGCTGCCAGGTATAACGAGGCTCTCGTGGTAGCGTCGGATAGTGGAGACCTTTACTTTGGGGCCTTGGGACTCGCACGCCAGCTGCCGCCCCCTTACACTGGCGTCAGGTCGTTTCCCTGACGCCGCTCACTGTTGGTGTATTCTTGTCTTCTGCGAGCCACCTGTTGCGTTTGTGAGCACTGTCTACTTATGTGCCCTTTCCTACCACACTTGTAACATTCTATGTCTGACCAATCTGCTTTCGTCCTACGTGCCCCAACCGGTACAGTGAGCTTGCTTATGGCTTCTTTTATCATTTTCATTTCTTGTCTTAGTTCGGCTGTCGTGTCTGCAAAGTCCTCTATCTCCTTCACTTCGCGGAGCCTGTTGCGGCGAGGTTGAGATGCATTCTTCGCTGCTTCAAATTCCAAGCCATAAATTACGCAGTCCGTAAGTGTTTTGAACCTTCCGAGCCTTAAAGCTTGTTGCATTTCATTATCAAGTACCCCATCGATGAAGGTCTGGACGGTTATCTGGTTGACAAATTCTTCTGGGGCTTGGGGATATGCCAGTCGCACAAGTTTCTCCACTTCGGCACTAAATTCTTGCAGCGTCTCATTTGGCTTCTGGACCCTTGACTTTAGTTGTGTCTGGTAGACCTGGCTCATGTACTTGTTACCATATCTCAAATCTAGGGCCTGTATCACTGTTAAGTAGTTTTGCTGTTTCGACTCCGGGATGTTCTGGAGGATTTCTAGGGCTTTACCTCGAAGCGAGAGAATTAGAGCAGTTGCTGCCTGTTGTTCGCTCCACCCATTGCTGAGAGCTGCCGCCTCAAACTGCCTCCTGTACATGGGCCACGATGTTTCTCCGTCAAAAGTCGGCGGCTTCAAAGTTCCATGAGGCTGCTGCACGATTGGCATATCTTCTTCCCGACGATTTTGAACTGGGGACATTCCAGTAACTCCTCTTGGTTGAGTTCTGTCAGTCTGGCCCATCACCTGCTCTGTCAGTTCTCTATGTCTGACTTCTGTGCCTTTCATCATCATCTTCATTTGTTCTTTCAACCCTTCCACTTCTTCCCATCGTTTATTCAAATCCTCTGTTACATTTTCTACTTTCTTGTCCACATTTTCTACTTTCTTGTCCACATTTTCTACTTTCTTGTCCACATTTTCTATTTGTTCGTTGATCTGTTCAATTTCTTCTTTTACATCAACTCTTATATTGTGGAACATACTTCGAAGCTCTTCTTTATCTTCTTGTCGCCTCTGTTCCTCCTCTTGTCGTCTTCTCTCGTCTTCTTCGCGCCGTCTTCTTTCATCTTCTTGTCGCCGTTGTTCGTCTTCTTCGCGTTGCCTCTTGAGGTCTTCTTTATCTTCTTGCCGCCGTCGTTCGTCTTCTTCGCGCCGTCTTCTTTCTTCTTCTTGTCGTCGTTGTTCGTCTTCTTCGCGTTGCCTCTTGAGGTCTTCTTTATCTTCTTGCCGCCGTCGTTCGTCTTCTTCGCGCCGTCTTCTTTCTTCTTCTTGTCGTCGTTGTTCGTCTTCTTCACGTTGCTTTTTCAGTAAGTCCATCAACTCTTTGATTTCAGCCATCTTGTCGTAGTCAGTCGATCTGGTGTTTACCATTTACAGCTAGCTTGCTTGTTCACTTCTTCACTCACTTATCCCACTTCTGACACCAAATTGTTACGTTTTCTCCGGGTTCTGGATAAGTGAGATTTTAAATTTTAACAAAACAACTTTATTTACACTCTAAATAAGGATACAATAAAATTTCTAGAATGTCTCTCTCACAAAACACTTCATTTACTGGCCTTACAATTACTACTCTCAACAAAAGTCACTAATCTGGTACTACAGTCACTACTCTCTTAACACTTTACACTGCTTCTTCAAGTCACTACCACATTCTCTTACTGAACTGAACTAACTCGGGCTGGCTTGCTTTCGCTTTTATATACTCGCCGTACCTTCCCCTCCTTTCTAGAGCATTCCATTCCAGAACGTTCCAGGACCTTCTTTTACTAGAAGGTTCTGTGAATACAGATCGGTCCCGTGTGTATACAGGGGGATGTGTATACAGGATGATCCAAATGTGGTCACCACTCCTATGTTACACAAGAGGTGTTTCTCGAACTATAAGATCTCTCTGCGTATACAGGGTGTAAGGGTTCTCTGCGTATACAGGGTGTATATACAGGGTGTTCGGAATGTGCAGACCTCAGTTATCCGTTCCGACGGGGCACAAGTTGGTAACTTCGTTATTTCTGGTCCTAGAGGGTTGAGACTTCGCCTGAGGGGGGTCACCCCAGGCACCCCCAGGGGGGTGGGGAGGCGGTGTTGCCAGATTGTGCAAAAATTCCCAGATGTTGGGGAAATTCTGGAGATGTGGCAACACCGCACCTACGTCTCTTGAAGTGCTTTGTAACAATATATTTTATGGCATTTTTCCAATTCAGTTAAATTTAGTTCCGGAAAAACTTGGATTACAATTATTCAACTAAAATAAATTTTGGAATATTGCATCTGTAGTTTCATGGCATTATGTAAGTTAATTTTCTTAAAAATGTGACGAATTTCAAGATTAGCATTCCGAGAAAAAAATTTGCAGTTTTCCATGAAAAAACTTAATTCTGGAAATTGGCCAACGAACTTAGCCTCCAAAAATAATTTTCCAGTGTAATGGAAAAAATCGGAAGTATCTAGGTACCGTAGAAGCTTTTCAAGACATTGTACACATACACACGCGCACACGCGGTTTTACCGGAAGTGGCAAAAACGTGGAAATATTTTTAAAACATAATGGTGGCCTATGTACACAAGAAAATTGTAAAATTGATATCTTCAATACTTCTCTAAATACCTACTACTTATATGCCGTCATTACGAATAACCCTGTATATATATATATATATATATATATATATATATATATATATATATATATATATATATATATATATATATATATATATATATATAAATATACAACAAAAATATAATTACAAAAATTATAGCGAATCACAGGCTGCACGTTCTAAAATTATTTGTGATTATACAAGGTGTCCTATATTTGCAAGACAAAGCAAACATATTTTCTTTTATGGAACACCCTGTATTGTACTTAACTTTTGGACTTCTTTTTTTAATTTTGAGTCTAATTTGTGGAAGTATATTTTTAGCTACTGTGCTTTGTTTTAAAGATATTTTGAATTTTATTGAAAAATAAATAAAATTCATCTGCAGGTTGTAAACGTCGTTATTTTAACGGTTATTAAACTTAGAGACTCCAATTTGGCATATTGTTCGTCCATAGATGACATCACATTGTTGTAATATAAACTATGTGTTCACTTATACAGGGCTGTTCGTAAATAGCGATTGAAGTTGGGCACATTCTAAGTCCGAAAACTTTTGTTTTCAAACGGAACACTCTGTATTTTATGTTGTGAAAAGCAAGGCCTCATCTTTAGCTGCAGCTTTTGTTAAGTACTCAATATGTTAAAAACTGCGAGTTTTTATATTATTTACATTTATATTCACATACGATGATTTATAAGAGAAATACAAGGTAAAATAGTAGGCTATTGCAAAATGTCAGATTCCACATTGTTAATTAATCACTGTCAGTTTATAGTTAAGCCAGTAGCTGCTAGTGAACTTTATTAAAAATACGAAAATGCATTTTTCTCTAGAAGAATTAACCAATATGCTTTGGGTTTTGAGAGAAAGAAATGTTTAAGAAATGTTCTATTAGCCAATGAACTAAGGTAACCCACCAAGACATCGTTTGAGGGACTAATGGAGCGAGTTAATAGAACTGGTTCTGTTAGGTACGAGTCGCATGAAAAAACCAAAGCAATTACCACTGAGGACAATGAATTGAATGTGATGCTCACTACATAGATATGGCGATCCTAATATTGGCACCGGGGAGATAGCAAGCCTACACAAATACAAAATACATCCATATCATATTCATCTACACCAAGAGCCTCTAATAACGATTTCTAGTGAACTTTATTAAAAAGACGAAAATGCATTTTTCTTTAGGAGAATTAACCAATACGCTTTGGGTTTTAGGAGAAATAAATGCTTAAGAAATTGTATATTAGCCAATAAACTAAGGTAACCCACCAAGACATCGTTTGTGGGACTAATGGAGCGGGTTAATAGAACTGGTTCTGTTAAGTACGAGTCGCATGAAAAAACCAAAACACTTACCACTGAGGACAATGAATTGAATGTGATGCTCACTACATACATATGGCGATCCTAATCTTGGCACCCGGGAGATAGCAAGCCTACACAAATACAAGATGCATCCATATCATATTCGGCTACACCAAGAGCCACTAATAACGATTACTATAGAAGGGTTACTACATACAGACTTGGAGACTACTTCTCTGGCTTCATTGTGGAGCCAGATAAGTAGTCTCCAAGTCTGTATGTATTATGGACCAGTTTCACCAAGTAAGGGCAACAACAATCAATGTATAGAAAGGTTACATTTTGCTAGTGGGCACAGCAAAAAAAAGGGACGACTAGATGCTTCTTAGATACTATTTTATTTGGGGATGAAGCTATATTTCATAGAACGGAACTGTAAATAGGCACAACTTCCATTTCCATGCAACAAGCAATCCTCACATATCCAGTACACGCAGTTAGACAAGATAGTATTTGAATGTTTGGGCTGGCATTGTAGGAGACTATGTAATGGGGCCACATTTTTTAGAGGGAACGTAAATGGGTTGATGTATCTAGATTTTAAAAAACCACTTACCTGTCTTACTAGAAGATATGTCACTTACTATACGTCAAAAATATGGTTCCTCCATGATGGTGCTCCAGTGCACACGCCCCATTAAACATTATCTAATGAAAAATTTCCAGAGAGGTGGATTCGAATAGGAGGACCAGTTGCATAGCCTGCGAGGTCACCATGTCTCACCAAAATCGATTTCTTCTTGTGAAGCCATGTCCAAAATTTAGTATACGCATCGCAGCCGTCTACCAAGGAAGAAATGAAAGGCAAGATTATAGAGACCTTCCGAAGCATCGATGTTAATATTCTGAGAAAAGTAACTCAATAATTTGAATATCGATTGCAGTCTTGCATTGCGTTTTTATTCAGAAACGATGGTTTCTATGAAAATTAATTGTTTATTATTGTTTTTCACTTCATAAGTCTTTTCTTATTTCTCAATGGCCTACTATTTTACCTCGTATTGCTCTTATAAATCATCGTATGTGAAAATAAATGTAAATAATATAAAAATTGGCGGTTTTTAACATACTGAGTATTTAACAAAAGTTTAAGCCAAAGATGAGGCCTTGCTTTTCACAACATAAAATACAGGGTGTTCCATTTGAAGAAATGAATTTTCGAACTTAGAATGTGCCCAACTTTAATTGAAATTAACGAACAGCCTGTATAAGTAAAGAGGTCGTACATTTTACAACAATGTAATGTCTTCTATGGACGACTAACATGCCAAATTGGAGTCTCTAAGTTTAATAATCGGTATAATAACGACATTTACCAACTGCAGGTTTATTTAATTTCTTTTTTATAAAATTCAAAATATCTTTATAACAAAGGACTGTAGCTAAAAATATTCTTCTACAAATTAGACTCAAAATTAAAAAAAAAAGTTTAAAAATTAAGAAATATATAGGGTGTTCTATTTTAAAAAATGTATGTTTTCTTTGTCTTGCTTGGGACATCCTGTATAAACACAAATAATTTTAGAACGTGGAGCCTGTGATTCTATATTATTTTTGTGATAACATTTTTTTTTGGTATTGTGAATAATAACGGAAAAATGAGCTTTACTGCAGAGATGCGCCAACCTGTATATATACTGTATATAAAACCCGCTAAAATAAAAGTGACTGCCAAAACAAAATATGGGACATCCTGTATAATCACAAATAATTTTAGAACGTGGAGCCTGTGATTCTCTAATTATTATTTTTTTGTATTGTCAATAATAACGTAAAATGAGCTTTACCGCAGAAATGCGCCACCCTGTATGTTGCACCCATATGAAGAAATCTTTTCAAATTATTTGCAATTTTTTCAGACAAACCCGCTAAAATAAAAGTAACTACCAAAAGAAACTGTGTAGAACATTTTTGCTATTTGTCAGTCGCCGATAAAGACATATAAGAAGGAATCCTTCTAAAATTAGGTATCCACATGCAAAACTTCTAGCGCAGTTTCTTATTCAGGAGTGCCGCAATATGCTCTTAGTAAACATAAGATATACAGTAGGAAGGTATTCAGTAAATAAACTTAGAGAAAATAATTATATATAATATCAGTTCAATTAAAAATATTTGTTCCAGTTGCCATATGGGTAGCAGGATTATTGGCGGCTGTAGGTGTTGCAGTACTTGGTATATTCTGCTTTATTAGCACAATACAACTAGCAATGCTGAGTTCGAAGAAAAAAGTTGTTATGCAGTATAGTGTAGCAGTTATATCCAAATTAGCCTTATCCCTGGCAGTTGGTAAGTTGATGATTTTATAATACAACAGAACCTAGCTAATAGTTTTGTTTATATTGACCAAACAATTGATTACTAAACAAATTTTAATTTTTACGACGATACAACAGTCCAAAAAGCACTTTACACAGTTGGGAAAAGAAACAAGCCATGACTTTTCAGGTTAACTAAAATTCCGAATAGTGGTAGAAATTAAATGCCTATGTCGGGGTATTCTCGAATAGCTAAAATTCTTTTCCACTTTGAGGTTTTAGTAGATCTACTGGTTTGCAGTAGATTCTACCGACCCACACAGATTTTGCATTTCAACAATTTATGACCTGAATCCAGAAAAAAATACCTCACAAGAGAGGTAAATATTGCTCACTTGTCTGTACTTTATTGGACAATCAATAAGCTTTAAGTACGCTAATTTCTTTTAAACGTCATAAAAACGCAAATAAGTATTTATTTTGTGCAATAGTGTTGCCGGTTTAAAAATCGTCGGTGTAAAAGTAGTTACCGGTCTTACATAGTTAACAAAGCTGCTTAATACGATAAAGAAAAAAATGTTCGGGATGCAGCAAGTGCATTATAGTAGTGAATTTTCATAAGAATTGTACACTATTAGTAAGTTTTATTATTAAAACTAATTCTTAAAATTGAAATAGAATTTGTGAGAATCGTGGTCAGGTGCGGACGTATTGTTTAGGGATCTTGGTAAAGTTATCAAAAGTGACTGCGATGATAATATTTTAAGTGATAAATATTTTCACGGAAAATGTTTCGAGAAGTAAATATCAATATTTACTTATAAATATATTTATAAATAAACATTTTATTATAGTAACTAAAATAGTTACATACTTAAGCAGCGTATAATGGAATATAATTTATTAAAATCCGATCCACTAATTCAGATAAATTATCAGCCAGAAAGACATATTAAAACTACAATCAGCATTACCAGGGGTGTATGAATCATGAGTGTCGACACAAATACCAGCAACCAAATAAATAATGACAAAAATGAATGGCAGCAGGGTCAGTCAAGATATAAAAGAAAAAGAATACAAAGACAAGGAAGTCGGTCATCAGATGAATCTCCAGATTTAGTTAGCAATAGATTTGCACCCCTAACAACGTTAGCAGATAGCGATCTCAGAGATGCGCAGCCAGTAGTAGAAATAGTTCCCAAACCACCCCCAAAATATAATCAAGGCGTCATCAAATACCCAGAGATGATTCGTTCACTTCAAAATATTGTAGAGGAAGAGCAGTACACAACTAAAGCTCTTAGGGATAAAACTTAACGCTAACACCCCAGATACTCACCGAAAACTTGTAAGATACATGAAGGAGAATAATATGATTTACCACACATAACAAATAAAAGAAAAAAAGCCATACAGAGTAGTATAACAGCACCTTCACCATACTGTACTCCTAAAGGACATACAAGAGGAGCTAGAAAATAATGGACACAAAGTCAGAAACCTGAGTAATGTTAAACACAGAGTCACCAAAGAACCGTTGCCCATTTTCTTTGCTGACCTAGAACCAGCTCCCAATAACAAAGATGTATATATCTAAGATACCTTAATAATAGTTATCCAACCACCAAGAAAAAACAAATACATAGTCCAATGTACCAGATGCCAGATGTACAACCACACCAATAAATATTGCAATAGACAATATGCCTGCGTTAAGTGTCATGATTCCAAAGTATGCAACAAAGCAAGAGACACGCCAGCTAAGTGCTTTTTGTGCAATGATCCTCATTCATCCAATTATAAAGGTTGCCAAGTTTATAAAGATCTCCAAGGCAAAAATAAACCAGATCTACGACAGCAACCCTCGCGACATCAGCAAAATTCGCTTCATTTCTCAGTACATGACAATAACCAGTGAAATCATCTTAGCCAGACCAAAGTTCCCGAAAGGTCAGAGATCAATCATTCTTGTGCACAAGCACTCGGTCGTGATGAGCACAACAGGCAAAACAACGTTACGTATAATGATATCGAACAGCAAAATGATATAACACTGGTGCAATTTTTGAACGAATTCAAGGCCATGTTCAGTCAGCTCATGCAACAGAACAACATGATTCTAAACATGTTGCCGACTGTCATTAATAGACCGGCTTAACAATGTCTCAGTTTCTGAGAATAGCATTATGGAACGCCAATGGCCTCCAAGCCAAAAAACAAGAAGTACAGATATTCCTGGTTATGTACAAAATAGACATTCTGCTCGTATCAGAAACACATTTTACGGACAGAACACACTTAAAAATATCACACTATAGTATATACCACACTGAACATCCAGACGCCACAGCTCATGGTGGTACCGCAATAATAATTAAAAACTCATGGCCACATTTTGAGATGCCAAAATTCCAAGCAGATTTTCTACAAGCTACTACGATCCAAGTTAACAAGCCCCCTAATCCACTAACAGTATCAGCAGTTTATTGTCCGCCAAGACATAGAATTACAAAAGAAGACTTCCATCCTTATTTGTAACCTTAGCTAACGAGTTTATAGCTGGTGGGGATTATAACTCAAAACATACTAGTTGGGGTTCAAGACTGACAACATCGAAAGGTAGGTAGCTCTCTAAGCTGATAATAGAAAAGAGGTACAGTACATTATCCACGGGAGAACCAACATATTGGCCTACAGATCCCGACTTATTATACTTCTTTGTAGTCAATGGGTTATCACAAAACTATCTATAAGCACAGTCTTGTATGGATCTATCATATGATCACACGCCAGTCGTAGCACCGGTAAGTGCCACAATTATAAGGAAGAAAGCATAACCAGTCCTACACAACAAAAAAACAAACTGGAATATTTTTAGAGAATACATCAGCGACAAACTGCAACCACAAATAAGTATAAAAACACCAGAAGAATTGGAAGAAGTAACAAATCACCTGATATCAACGATACAACATGCTGCATGGTATGCCACACCTGTAGTAGATGATGAAGTCAAAGACTTAGGAAGCATTCCAATGCAGGCGACCGAACTTATTACAGAAAAACGAAGAGCTAGTGCTATATGGTATCAAACTCACCACCCGGTAGACAAAACACGCTACAACAATATTGCCAACAGACTGAAGCGTAAATTACAAAATACTAGAAATGAAACATTCCGTTATTACATACAAAACTTAAATGGCCAAGGTCACTCCATATGGAAAGTCACGAGAAGCTATAAGAGTCCCCAAAATCATATACCACCCATTCGGGAAACTGGAGGCACCTGGTCATGGTCAGGCAACGAGAATCCGAATTGTTTAGTCAACATTTATCAGAAGTCTTACAAGCTTACTCAAATGAACCTGATTCAGTAATAGAGGAATATCTTGACATACCGCTACAGCTGTCTCCTCAAATCCGTAAATTTGAAGTTGTTGGAGTTATTCAGTTTTCCTAGATATAAGTCAAGCTTTTGACAGATTATGGCATAAAGGAGTCCTGTACAAAATCAAGAAATCCTTCCCTTATCACTATTACCTCATATTTAAATCGTATCTATCAGATCGCTGCTTTCAAATTAAACAAGGCGAAGAAATGTCATCTATCAGACCAATCCAATCAGGAGTACCTCAAGCTGGCGTGCTCGGTCCGATTTTATATCTACTATACACCTCAGATGTAGCGACTATCCAAGAAACTGACATGTCCACATTCGCAGATGACACAGCCATAAAGTGTGTAAATGAAGACCCTGAAGCAGCCAGCCATCAGATACAAAATCATCTTTCATTGCTACAAAGATGGTTAGACAAATGGATGATAAAGATCAATGAAGCAAAGTCATCTCATGTCACATTCACTCTGAACCGCCAGACTTGTTCACCTGTCCACATCAACAACACAGAAATTCATCAAGCTGATCATGCTAGTTATCTGGGACTACATCTAGACAAACGACTCACATGGAGTACCCACATTAAAAAGAAGCGTAAAGAGATGGATCTGAGAATGAAGAAACTGTACTGGCTAATAGGTAGAAAATCTACAATTGCCCTATAAAACAAAGTCCTGGTTTACAACGCTATAATCAAGCCAATCTGGACCTATGGCCTAAAATTATGGGGATCCTCCAAAGTATCCAATACTAACCTAGTTCAACGCTTATAGTCCAAAGCCCTCCGCATCATAACAGATGCACCTTGGTATGTAAGCAACCACACCCTTCACAGAGATCTAAGTATACCCTTCGTATCAGAAGAAATCACTAGAAGAGCAAACAAACACCTTCAAAAACTGGAAGCACATCCAAATGATGCCGTTAGACCATTGTTTGAAAAAGAAAACAGACAACTGAATAGAAAGTGGCCATCAGATCTATGAAGGCAGGTATGAAATAAAATCACAATTGCCGGATAGCACAAATGGGTGTAATTTCTTCATGTCAATTTCTCGTCAGCATATTTACTTATAGAGCTCAATGTATATACATATAAGTTAATGTATATAATGTATCGGGTGGTTCTGATTGTAAGTATTAGTGTACAATAAAAAAAAAGTTAAATGGACCTGGGACATCGGTTTTAGAGGTCCCAGTTAGCGATTATTTGAAGAAATTTCTATTTTATATGAAGCTATAAAATTAGAATTTGGCAGAGATATATGTAAGTACTAAAAGTCTCTTTAAAAAAATTGTGTTACAAATTTCATTAAGGTCACAAAAGTTTTCCAGGAAAAAATGAGTTATTTACAAAGGGACGTACCTGCTAAATTAGAAATATGGCAGGAACTTTTTCTTTTAATTGCTTGGATGATTTTGTTTTAGTCAACTCAATTGAACTAGTTTTTGCAAAGAAAATAACAAAAACGGGTTTTTAAAACCAATTGCTAGTTATCCGCGAAGCTCATTATGTTATTTTTCTTTAATATAGTACCCACGCTGCGTTTACATGTTACTATGGTTCAAGATTGAAGATTCTAGATTAATAGGAAATTAAGTTATCGGTTTTCAAATATTTTTACAAAAATTATCTACCATAATGTATTTGCTGCACCCAGGCCTTTTTCAACACTTATTTACTGTTGCTGTATCCACACTTTTTGAAAATGATGAAATATTGTAGCTCTCTATGTAAGACTGACAAACAGGACAACCTCAATTTCATTTTTGTAAAAATATTTGCAACATATGAAATGGGGTAACAATTTAAACATAAACTGAAAAGCTTGGTTAGCTGCTTTGTCGCAGAGGTACTTATTCATCTTCTGCCTGTCTAAAACCACCCTCACTGCATAAACAAGAACAATGCAAACAAGAAAAGTTTCTTGGGGACAACCCGCAAGAAAATTACGGGACCTGCGGCGCATATGAGGGATCCTGTGCGGAATAAACAGAATTTTAAGGGGGTATAGCTGCAAAATGGGATAAAGGCAGCTTATAGAGGTCCAACTAAGCTGTTTTTTTCGAACTTTTCGCTCAACACCCCTATTCATTCCTGGTCCCATAATTTTTTTGGGGGCCGCGTGCAAGAAATATTTCTTGTCGTTTGTGCATCCAAAAGGAGATCTAAGCATGTTTGTGATTTTTTTTTAAGTCTCCTGTGTGCTAATCTGCAAATTTACTGAAAATTTAATTTTTATTTACAAAAGGAGTGTACGTGCCAAATCATAAACGTGGCAGGTATTCTCCCTTATCAGTCACTTGGATGATCCGTTTTAGTCAACTCAATCGAATCAGTTTCTGCAAACAAAATAACAAAAATGGTTTACTAAAACAAATGTATCGTTGCCTGTGAAGTTCATTGTGTTATTTTTTAAATTTAGTACCAACGATGCTTTTATATAGGTTTTAGTATGTGTCAAAACTGAAAATTCTAGTTTAATGGAAAATTGGATTATCGCTATTTGAAAGATTTTTACGAAAATTCGTTACCATAACGCACTTGCTGTGCCTTTTCAGCACTTATTTACTATTGGTGCATCCATCAAATAAATAAATGTAAGCGATACAAAATCTTGAAATTAAAATTTTAATAATTTACCCTGAACATCTGTATAATTTAAAATAATAGGTATAATTGAAACTACAGTATGATATTATGTTGTTTCATTTAGCTCAAATTCTCCATACACTACACGAAGAGTAAATAAAAACCAAAAAGAAACAATAAGTACCTTATTCTAAGGAATTAGCGGAGTCGATTTAGATGTTATCTTTTTCTTTGTTTATGACGTTTGTAAACAAAGAAGAAGAAGAAGATAACCACGAATTTCTGCTGTCAGTTGGCAAAATAACAAATGACAAATAGTTCACAGTTGTCAGATTAAACTAGGATACGAAGATGGCTTCTAAATACCGTGAAGAATTGGAAGCTTAATATTTATACATAATAAAACGTAGTGCTAGATTACCTTTAAACAAATAGAATCACTTTCATTAAAATTTTTATCTATCACTATATATTTTTCTTATATCTTCAGATTCAGATGATACTTTTGGCAAATGGCAACCCCGCTGTTGTTTATTGTGACATATTTTATAGCCTGTTCGTTTGAAGTTTGATTTGGAGCATTTGTTTGCAATAGCAGCGTAACCCTAATATATCTGTCTGATCTTGTCTAACATTATAGGCACCCATTCAGGGGTGATTTCAGGTCATATCATAAATTGCTTATTATTCATTTACTTATAACTCAAAATTTACTAAACTGGTTAAGTTCAAATTTGGTAGAGACGACCAATTATATCATATCTACGTGCGTGAAAAGTTTTAGTGTCAGACTTCTAGCAATTTAAAAGATATTGCGTTTTCAAACAGTTTTTCGCATTTTTTCAAAACTATTTGAGTGTCAAAACTGTGTAATGAACTCATCCAAGCTATTAACAAAATGAAGGGAATTACCAAATTTGGTTTCGATTGATGAAGTATTTTTTGGGTTATCGGTTATATATATATATATATATATATATATATATATATATATATATATATATATATATATATATATATATATATATATATATATATATATTGCTATGGTATTCTACTTTACTTTATGGGTAGCATATACCTGCAAAAATTTATTATAGAGCTGAGAACATACGTCCTAATCATCAGGTTGGGTTCCTTATAATTACAGCTAGCTTCTACTAATTAAAATTCACTAATATGTGTTATTTAAATTCATTTATTGATTTTCACTTGATCAAAATTACTATCGCTTTGCACAGATGGCTATATAACAATTTTGCTGATTAAATATCAACCAAAAACAATACTTCCGTTAATTACAATCTGTTATACATTCCATTTAATTTATTACACAAATTTTACGGTGTCTATTTGACACACATTAAACACAAACAGAAATGTTTAAAGCATTCAATACATAAACATAACTTGAGAAATCCTATTAAAACATTTAACTGTGCCGATATGACACTTGTTAAATACAAAGAGATATTTTAAAACATTCTTTACATAAATATAACTTGAAAAATCCTATTAAAAAAAAACATTCTGGTAACATTATAACTAATTACACAATTAATTAAACATGGATACTACATAATCAATATACATCGATAATTCTACAGAACGGTCTCTTTCCGTTTATTTCAAACAAAAATTTTTTTCTTTGAAATTTATTAGCACAAAAATATTTGATTGTTGTTGTAAAAATGGTGAAATTCCACCCGCACTGGTCAATTTAAGAAAAGGTAACACTTACTGACATATTTTCCATTGGAATATTTATTGTTCTTCCATTAATACGGACCTTGATTAATTATTATTATCTTTCTCATTTGTCCATGCCATTGATTATTAACGGATTTACTTCGTTAACATATTGATATATATTTATTCCATAGTCGTAGCACTCTGGAGGTGTTTTATACCCTCACTTCGATGCACTCTGGAATCTTAGTTATGACGATGATCACCTGGTCTGGTAAAGTGATACAGATGATTTCACTGGATGGAAAAGATAAGACAAGCCCGGACTCTCTCGGACCGTTGCTTTTATTAACTCTCCTACAGGTGAAAAAACGCTATTGTTCGTCACACACCTGTGTTTAAGTTTTCCGTCAAACCTTTAACGTCTTTTTACGTTTTTTTCCTGACGCGCACATCACCTTAATATTCTACAAACCTTTGTTTTTTATAAATGACCTCCGCTCTTTCACTATGGTGAGTCTTTAGCTAGCTTGGTCATATCTAATTTTTTTTATACAATAAAATCAACAGAACTACACAATTATATTATCTACAATCTCATTCTCCCTACAAAACTGAAGCATTGTTCTTGGTTTCTTTGTGGATATTTCTAGAATATATAATTTTTTTATTACTCGAATGTAACTTAACATCGAGGGTTGCTACATGGGTCACTGACATTCATGTCGGGCGTTGACATCTCCTGCCAAAACTCTTTCATTGCTACATTAGGGTGTATACACTTATTTTATATATACTAGTATGCATAAATTTCCCGTTTTCCTATTAAAATTTCGTAATATTTCCTATCATTTGCTATCTATAGCAATTCCCCCTTTCTAAAAGTGAGTCTGGATACTGTTTGCTAGTCAGATCATCTTTATTCATTGACTAAAATATTTTGTTCAAAATCGCCTTTTTTGACATTCCAAAATTTTATTTTATTCTAAATCGACTTTTATGACATTTCAATCATTACAACCCTTTATTTTATTTAAAATTGCCTTTCATGACATTCTAATATTAAAACTCTTAAATTTAATTCATAATCGACTTGTATGACACCTTAATAACTAAAACATTTTATTTTATTCAACACCGCTTTTTATGGCTCACCAATTGGTTTTATATATTTCTCTCTTTTGGCAAATCAATTGATTGTTCTATATGATCTAAATTTATGCCATCCCCTGGTTATTTCGACTTATTTAACGTTCCCTCAGATTTCATTTCAATAAATGACAGTTATTGGTATTTTTATTTGTCATATTTTTATGGGGTATCTTTCCTTTCAATCTTATTTCATTATGCTAAATTATTATATCTTTATACTACCATGGAATAGGACTATGTAATACTTCTATTATTTATCAACTTCTAATAATTTATCTTTTCTACATAACATATACGGTCTCCCTACTTCTGACTTTTCACATACCCCCTATACATATTTCACTATTACTTGCATCATATTATATTTTCATTATTCATTCTATATACTTTCAATATTCTTTTCAATATTCTATTCACATATATACTTCAATAATTCGGGACCGACCTCTTTGGGATCGCCCTTATACTATACTTCATTTTAAATGACCGATATCTTTGTATCGTTAATCATTTTACTTCAACTTTTTCATATTTCAATCTTATCGCTACACCATCTATACAAATTCTTTCCTATCAATCCGACCCTTATATGTTCTATCTTTTTGCTAATTATAATTATTTCTCGGTACTTAACCGGTTTCTGTCTTTTAGACCTTTTACATATTTTTCTCGTCTACTGATTCCATGTTTCCTATTACTCAATAATAATACTAATAATTTTCTATTTTATTTTAACTTATTTCCCCCTCTCTACCGTTGAATTATGATTATATTAATTGACTTATCCAATAACTGCATCTAATTCGAGCATTGTTCCTTATTTATTATCATTTAAATTTTCTTATGAAATTTCGCTTTTCTGATTCGTATTTCTTTGGGTCATTATTTAAATGCCTACTTGTTTTATTTTCTATACTCAGGGTATAAATTCTTCGGGTTATTTAAATGCCTACTTGTTATATTTTCTGTACTCAGGGTATAAATTTAGCTAGAGGTACTTATACACGTGTTCTATATTAAAAATGCCCCTTATCTTATCATTACCTATTTCTTTTAATTCGTAACTGTTTTGTGGCAACTCATTATTTACAATATATGGGCCTTCATTTCTAAATAAAAGTTTGGGACATATGTCCTTTCCCCCTTCTACTTTTTTAAATGATTTCAGGACTACTAAATCTCCCTTTTTAAATCTCACCCTTTTTCTAATTCTATGTTGTTCTCTTCTTTTATATTTTTCTGCTTTTCGTCGGATTTTTCTTCTCAGATCTTCTTTAATTTGATCATATGCATGTTTTTCTTCAGTTATCCATTTTCGAGGTGGTCTCGTTCCTTTTAGGATGAATATTGGGCATTGCTCGGTATTCGTATTGGGATTATTGTTTAGGTAATCCTCTATTTTTGTTAATTGATCTACCCAATTTCGGTGATCATTTTTACATAATAGTCTTAGAAACTTAATGACTTCGGCAATGTATCTTTCCGATGGATTTGCTGCTGGATGTCGGATGCTGGTAAAATTCAATTTTATTTGCTTTTGTCTGGCGTACTTTAGAAAATTCTCACTCCGGAAGTAAGTCGCATTGTCCAATATGCATTGTTTAAATTTCCCTACTTCTTCTACATATTTATCTAATGATTTCATTGTTTCCTTGGCATTAGTTTTCTTGCATGGGTATAATTTTACAAATTTAGAGAACACATCTACTACTACTAATATATGTTTATACCCGTGTTTTCCTTTTAGTAAATTGCTCAAAAAATCTATGGCTATTATTTCCAAGGTCTCGTTGGCCACGATGCTTTTTACGGTATTTTTATTAACTATATTTTTAATTTTCAATAGCTGACACTCATGGCATTCCCTGGTTATTTTTTTCGCTACTTTCGTATCTGATTTACTAATAAAATTTTCCCTGAAAAGCAACCATAGTTTCCTTGATCCTATATGCCCGTGTTCTATATGTAAATTTGCTAAAATTTTTGCTGCCAATTCATTAGTTATGCAGTACAGCTCATATTCATTTATTTTCTTTATTATAATTTCATTTTCGACCCAAGTTCCTCTTTTTTCTCTGGATGTAAGTTTTATTTGATCTGATATGATCTCTTGTCGTGAAAATTCTCCACTGCTTTCCCTCAATACATTTACTCCTATTTTGATTTTCCTCGTATCTTTTCCTTTACCTTCTTCTCTAGTAAGTGCATCGGCTACTACATTTAATTTCCCTGGAATATGTTTAATTTCATAATCATATTCCTGTAATAATATCGCCCATCTATGTACCCTTTGATTCGCAAATTTATTATCTAATATTGAGGTGAGAGCTGAGTGATCAGTTTCAATAAGAAATTTGCCCCCTAGTAAATAGAAACGTAGCTTTTTAATACAAAATATTATGGAGGCCAGCTCCATTTCACTCACACTGTATTTTCTCTCGTGTGCCTTTGTCATCCTAGAAACAAAACATATGGGAACTCTGGTGTCGTACCTTTCCTGCAAAAGCACCCCTGCATACCTATACATTGAACCGTCGGTTTGTAAAATAAATTTCGATTGATAATCCGGATAAAATACCTTTAAATTTTGTTGGAATTCTTCCTTTATAGCTACAAAACTTTCTTCTTTTCCTTCATCCCATTTCCAAGTCTGATTTTTCTTTAACAATTCCGTGAGTATTCTTGTTTTTTCAGAAATGTCTGGTAATAACCTTTTAAAATAATTTATCATTCCCAAGAAACTCCGCAATGTTTTTAAATCATGGGGCCTTTTAAAATTTTTAATGACTTCAACCCTCTCTTCATCCATCATAAACCCTTCTTTGTTCAAAACATACCCTAAAAATTTTACCTCCTTCTGATAAAACTGGCATTTATTTACATTAATTTTCAGTCCGGCCCTGTCTAATTCATTTAAAATGGTTTTGATGTGCGTATAATGTTCTTCCTTTGTTTTGGAAAAAATTAATATGTCATCTATATAATGTACCGTAAAATTCTCATACCTATCTAATATTTTATGTACTGCCCTAACAAGCCCACTACATGCTGACTGAATTCCAAAAAGAACTACTTTAAACTGGTATATAACACCATTAATTGAAAAACCTGTATATTTCCTACAGTGTTCTTCTAACGGAATGAGCCAAAAGCTATGTTTTAAATCTATTTTCGTAAATATTGATGCTGGAGTTATATTGCCGAAAATCGCATCAATTGCCAATGGGCTTTCGTACTGTGGGACGGAGTATTTATTTACATTTCTCGCATCTAGACATATTCTAAGTTCCCCGCTTTTTTTCTTAACTACTACTACCGGATTTATGTATCTCGTATTACTATGTTCTATTATTCCTAATCTGAGCATTTCATTTATTTCTGTGGCTATTTGTTCACGGTATTTAAATGGAATTGGATAGTTTTTTGCTTTAAAATTCTGTATATCCTGCACTTCAAATTTATGCGTATATTCATTTGCAAATCTAGTTTCATCCTTTATCAATTGTTTATGTTTTTCTAGTAACTCTTTTATTGCCAATTTATATTCTGGTGGACATTTCATTTCTGCTATCTCATTCTCTCTTACATTTATTTCTTCATACACACTCTCATTATCTCGTTTTTTAAACGGTTCATACTCATTATATTCATATTTATTATTGAATATTTGCTTATTGGCAATTTCATTCTTCACTTGTGAATACATTTTTATTTTAATGTCACTCACTTCAATTATTTTTTTTTTATAATCTAATACAAACTTATGCTTATTTAGCATGTCTGCTCCACATAAAATGTCCATTTCCATACCTTTGACAATAAAAAGTTGCAAATCTATACTTATTTCTTTCCTAATATTCACATTCAAAACTATCATTTCATTTATTTCCGTTAATTTTTTATTGTTTACGCCTAACACTGTAATTTTAGGAACTTTTATAATACTTTTATTTAATTTATTTTTCACTAGGTAGTCATAGTTAATAAGGGATACTTCTGATGCACTATCTAAAATAATATTGGCTTTATTACTATTAATTTCCGCCTTTAAATATATCATACCTTCATCCTCTCCCACATTTTCATTTTGTATTTCGTTTAATTTTATAAATTCCTTTGGATGTTCATAGACGACGTTTGCATATTTTTTTATACAGGGCTTAATTTTGTGATTTTCATGCGTGGGTTGTTTTAAAAATTTCTACGACTTTCCATATAATTTGGAACATGTTCGTAGCTGCCCATGTCGTCGACCTGGGTATTACTAATTAACCTTGCCTGACCGTTCACTTGTGCATTATTACTTAGAGAACTACTATGCCTCGTTAATTCGGGTATACTGTTTTCTATCGGGTCTTCCGGGATACTGGGCAATCTATCCCGATCTCTTTGGCGATCGTTTCGCTGCCTAGCCTCTTCGCTGCTCACTCGGACTCGATAATTTCTCCTATTATCTTGGTCACGTCGTCCTTCAGGATTTTCCGTTCTCCTTTGTTGGCCTGTGTCCCGTTCTCTTTCAGGATTGTTGTTCGTGAATTTTCTATTATTATTATTATTGTTATAATAATAATTGTTATTGCTTTGCCGATTTGCTCCGCCATTGTTATTGCCACCGGACCTGTTCCAATTGCCATTCGAATTTGAGCGGTTCGGCTGATACCTCTGATTATTTCCTGTGTGATCATTTTTATTTCTCCTGCTTTGTTGGATCCTAGCCAGATAGTTGATCAACTGGTCCATGGTTTGGATATTTTGTATGGCGATATTTTCGGCAATTTGCGCCTCAAAATGCCTAGCTATACACATGATAATTTCTTCCTCTCTCATTTTTGGATCTAGGTATTGTGCTATGTTGTATAAATTTAGGCAATAGTGACTATAGTCGTCGCCCTGATTACTATTAAATTTACCGAAATACAACCTCTCTCTGAACAAACCTTGACTATGTTCACCCCAGTAAAATTGTAAAAATTTTCGTTCAAAAATCGCGAATTCCGACATTTCGCTTTCTTTGGTGGAGAACCACAACAGCGGGTTTCCCGTTAGTCGGGCCCTTATTATATTCTTCATATCGCTCACACTATGGATCAAATGCAGTTTGTCCTTGATCATTTGCACGAACACTTTGGGATGTAATTTGCCAATGTTCCCAGTGAATTTCATACTCGGGTCATTCCCCATTTGCATGTGGTCCATACTATAGCTTGGCATGATGATTGCTTTGGAAATATGCTGTTTAGTTTCACTTTGGATTTCCTCCTTTATTTTTATTAATTGTTCAGCGGTTTCCTGTTCTATCCTGACCACATTTCGGTCCACCGACTTTACTAACGTTTCGACCTTTTTAATGTCGTACCTCCTCATTGCGGTTTCTTCCCGTACTTTGTCATGGCATGCCTGAACTCCCGCGTCCAGCTCCGTCTTGATTGTCTTGTGGCTTACTTGGCATGTTTTTTGTGTGGTTTTTACTTCATCGTCCAGCTGGTGTATTTTTATGAGGAAACTGGTTTCCATAGCTCTTTGTTTTTTGTTTACTTCTGTTAAAATCTCCGTTTTGTTTTGTTGTATATGTTCATATAATCTCCCAAAATTTTCATCCGTATGTTTAATATATTCTTTTTGTTGTTTTTCCAACTTGCTTATATCTTGTTTAATTTCATTTTTGTTTTCTTCGAATTTATTATTCATGTTTTCCTCCAATTTGTTGTGGTTTTTTTCCAATTTGTTGTTGTGTTCTTTTTTATCTTCTTCCATTTTCTTGAACAAGACGGCGAATAACTTATCCATTTTTGATTCTTCCTCCTGTCCTTTTACTGTTTGCTCCTGAGGACCTTCTTTGACGGCGCTATTCTGTCCCTTTTCTTTTTCTATTATAAAGGTTTCATCGCCCCGATATTCGGTTTCTTCTTCTTCCTGCGATATGGTCCCTTCTTCCGAACTCGCTTTACGTCCCCTCCATTTCGTGAACTGTTTAGGTTTTTGTGGTTCTGGCTCTGCCATTTTCTCCGGATCTTCAGGTACGCTGATTATAGGTTCTTCAGATTCTGGCCCAATTGGTTTATCACTTTCTAACTGTTTTTCCCCGGACATTTTCAAGCTTGATTTATTTAATTTCCTTGTGAATTTAAAATTTAATTGTCCCCCTTTCTAAGCTTTGACCCTTTCAAATACACCACCTATATTTATTTTTCATAAAACCATTGGTTATGTGTGCAACTTACTGTTTCATATATTAAAATATCATACGGTATTAGAATTTTTGCTAATTTTCAATAAATCGGTTGAATTGATTTATTTAAGTTTACTGTATTTAAATGAGTCGTGCTAATTTATTTTAAATTGGTTTACTTCTAAATCCCTTGTGTTAAAATACTATTACGTTTTTATGAAAATTTGCTTTATTCTAACGTAACTAAAATTTTATTAAAATTTAACAGAAACCCTGTATTTGTGCCAATCATGTGCTATATTGCGAACAAATGTTTATTTTATTAAAATTTTCTATGAAAATAACTTTATTTTTACACACACAAAAAATTTTTTTAATCATTTTTTTTTAAATCCTGTTCTTTTTAGGTCAAATTTTTCTAAAAGTCCCACGACTTGGGCGCCATTTTGCTATGGTATTCTACTTTACTTTATGGGTAGCATATACCTGCAAAAATTTATTATAGAGCTGAGAACATACGTCCTAATCATCAGGTTGGGTTCCTTATAATTACAGCTAGCTTCTACTAATTAAAATTCACTAATATGTGTTATTTAAATTCATTTATTGATTTTCACTTGATCAAAATTACTATCGCTTTGCACAGATGGCTATATAACAATTTTGCTGATTAAATATCAACCAAAAACAATACTTCCGTTAATTACAATCTGTTATACATTCCATTTAATTTATTACACAAATTTTACGGTGTCTATTTGACACACATTAAACACAAACAGAAATGTTTAAAGCATTCAATACATAAACATAACTTGAGAAATCCTATTAAAACATTTAACTGTGCCGATATGACACTTGTTAAATACAAAGAGATATTTTAAAACATTCTTTACATAAATATAACTTGAAAAATCCTATTAAAAAAAAACATTCTGGTAACATTATAACTAATTACACAATTAATTAAACATGGATACTACATAATCAATATACATCGATAATTCTACAGAACGGTCTCTTTCCGTTTATTTCAAACAAAAATTTTTTTCTTTGAAATTTATTAGCACAAAAATATTTGATTGTTGTTGTAAAAATGGTGAAATTCCACCCGCACTGGTCAATTTAAGAAAAGGTAACACTTACTGACATATTTTCCATTGGAATATTTATTGTTCTTCCATTAATACGGACCTTGATTAATTATTATTATCTTTCTCATTTGTCCATGCCATTGATTATTAACGGATTTACTTCGTTAACATATTGATATATATTTATTCCATAGTCGTAGCACTCTGGAGGTGTTTTATACCCTCACTTCGATGCACTCTGGAATCTTAGTTATGACGATGATCCCCTGGTCTGGTAAAGTGATACAGATGATTTCACTGGATGGAAAAGATAAGACAAGCCCGGACTCTCTCGGACCGTTGCTTTTATTAACTCTCCTACAGGTGAAAAAACGCTATTGTTCGTCACACACCTGTGTTTAAGTTTTCCGTCAAACCTTTAACGTCTTTTTACGTTTTTTTCCTGACGCGCACATCACCTTAATATTCTACAAACCTTTGTTTTTTATAAATGACCTCCGCTCTTTCACTATGGTGAGTCTTTAGCTAGCTTGGTCATATCTAATTTTTTTTATACAATAAAATCAACAGAACTACACAATTATATTATCTACAATCTCATTCTCCCTACAAAACTGAAGCATTGTTCTTGGTTTCTTTGTGGATATTTCTAGAATATATAATTTTTTTATTACTCGAATGTAACTTAACATCGAGGGTTGCTACATGGGTCACTGACATTCATGTCGGGCGTTGACATCTCCTGCCAAAACTCTTTCATTGCTACATTAGGGTGTATACACTTATTTTATATATACTAGTATGCATAAATTTCCCGTTTTCCTATTAAAATTTCGTAATATTTCCTATCATTTGCTATCTATAGCAATATATATATATATATATATATATATATATATATATATATATATATATATATATATATATATATATATATATATATATATATACTTTTTAACTGATCTTGGATTTGGGTTCTAGGGGTACGAATTCGCGCTCGTTTTAAGAAATTGTCCAAAAATCTTACCATCGATGCCTCTCTATTAGTTAATTTTCTTAATGAAAATCCAGTAAAACAGGCAACGTTGGAGATTTTATCAAACCACCAGTTGTAATTTTAGACATAATTAACGCAGTAAAATTTTTAGCTATGTTTATCAAAGCGTGTTTTAATTGTAAACGGAAGATGGGAGAGTCCTAGCCTCTGTACTAGCTAAATTTTGTTCCAACATTGTGAAAACAACTAGTTTGATAAAGTACCAAAATATCAAAATTAAGAGGCATCATTCATTTCAAGACTAGATTTGAGTAAGTAAACGATTGTAAACATATGTATCGGCTGGTCCTGCAAGTAAACGATGCGGTAGATATGAATTATAAAAACCGTATTTTAACAAACCTTCTTTCCGCCAAAGGTGATTACCGCTGCTCGTTTCCTAAGGACAGTTAAAAGTTTTTTCCAAGTCCCAACCAAACGTTTTTCGGGAGAGCACCATGGCCGTCAATATTATTGCGAGGAATCACTAATTGGATAATAACTAAATAAACATATACTTATAAGAAAAGCAGAAAAAAATTATGTTATAAAAATGTAATATTAATTACTTGATTTACTTAATTGGTTTGAGGGAACGCAACCTTAGTGTACAACCGGACCTACGAGAGAAAAGATAAAAAACAATGCACCAAACAATAACCAGAACGAGGTAGTGCGCAAAAATCCGAGAACACTAAACAAGTTTTGCAAACTGCCAAGGCCTATGTCTCCTACTGACGAAAAACTAAAGTGTATCTGTTCTCTTAAGGACGCATCCTCAGAATTTATTCAAAAGATAACTTGTCTTATAAGTTAGGACTGAAAATTCTTGGAACCCGTTGACTATCGGTAGTTATGTCGTCCGATTGTAGGGAACGGAAAATAACTAAACTTTACAAAAATATTTGAGGAAGCTAATATTTTGATACATTGACAAACAAGTTCTAATTATTCTTGTAGAAGTATCTGAGCTTTGCTTAGATGCCAAATATAATCATCGCTATTTTAAATGCCGCAAACATTCCCATTGGAAATGTACCAAACTTAAACGATGTCAGTTTACTAAATAAAGCAGACGGATATTGGATTACACATCTAAATTTATCCGTTTATCAGAAAATTCAATTGCGATAAAAGCAAAGTTTTGCTGGACGGTTCAATAACCAAATATCAAAAATTTAGCAGATGTAAACACAACGATTGTATAAGTCTTATAAGACCAGAAATTTGAAGATATCGTCATAAAAATGAACAAGGGCTGGGAATTAGAATCCTTTAGAATCTGCCACAAAGGCGCACCAAAATATTTTACCGGCAGAATCTTTATAAGCACATTTTTAAAAAGTGAGATGACTATGAAGTTTGGTTTCTCTGGAAAATTGTAGGACAATTATGTGAATACCTATTTAATATGGTAACAACAATATGACAACAAAGTGCATAAGTTAGTAAATGTAAAATCGCTGAAAAAATATCCAGTGGAAGTATGCCAGTGAACTCTATTATCTTCCGCACATACCAGTATATAGAGAAGATAATACAATGCCAAAATATAAACAGTGTTTGGCCTGTCGACACACTCCATTATTACCGTCGCCAATCGGGCTTCTCAATACTTGTGGAAATTTGTTGAAAATTTTAATACAAATTTTATTGATCGTTTGTGTTGGAAAAATTGGCATCACCGCTGACGTTAAAGCTGTTTTCTGTAGGTCAAACTCAATAACTTCGACAGAGATTGTCACAGCTTTCTGTAATAAAAATATTAAATTGCTGATTCATCGACCGTACCACCTGTTCAAAAGCACCATGTCACTAAGTAATATTTAAAGCAAATACATACCCAACTGCATTTATTGATATAAATTGAACAAAACAAAACGTTCTACAAACTATCGTTTGGTTTCCAAAATTGTTTTGTATTTTTCGAACATTCCAATAGGATTTATGGCAGCTGAAGATTGATTGGGACACCAAATTAGCTCCTAAATTTAACGCAATGTGAATAGTGTAGTTATTTACTTCATTCGATATCCTTAGAATAGATCAGCATCATCGAATCGTTCCAGGAAACTCCAGTCTACGGCTGTCAAGTAATCATACAGCCCCCTGAAATCGGCTCTACGGAAACAATACACAAAGGAGGCCGGGCGTATATTTTGCCCGGCTCTCATAAGTCTGCGGAATGTTAAGAGTAATTTAGAGCGCCGGATGATGAACATCCTCGTCTAACAGAACTTCCAACCCCCCCCCCCCCTTCCGCGCCCAATAGGCTGGTCAGAACAAGACCCAGAGCTTTAGCGTAGAAATGCGTCACCTTGTATATATGTGAAGAGATAAAAACTGAATATAAACCCGGGTATGGATTCTAGGCGCCCTAGTTTGCGCTCATTTGAAGAAATCTGTCGCGGTCTCTTCATTAAGAATTTTTTCTAGGAAGATTAGCTAAAAATTATACACCGTTAAACCATAAACTTAACTAAAACTATCCGCCAAAGCATCAGAAAAAGGGTCTATTTGAAATCAATTTTCGGTAAACATTTTAGTAAAGTGAAGGACAATGACGGTTGAAGCTGAAACTTACGGGTTTACAGAACACTCCTCTTGCGACCTTTTCTTTACATAATCCGTATTTGTTTCAGGCTTTTTACCCAAATGCTGCCAATTTTGACGTTTCAAATCGGGACTTTGACGTTTTAAGGAAAACCCCAAATTTGTTTTATTTAAATGCCCATAACTTCTTTGTATTTAAACTCAGAGCCCTAAATTTGCTACGTGGTTCACTTTTTAAGATACAAACGCAGTAATAACACGTGTACGAAATTGGGTGCCCTAACTTTGTTATTTCCGGAGATATAAATTTTTCCAAAATTTTCCGGGAAAACCTTGGCCGATTCTCCTGGGTAACGAACTTATCCAAGCCACTTGCAAAAGGAAGGTACTTACCAAATTTGATCAAAATCGGCCCTTTATTTTTTGAGTTATCGGTGTGTATACACACGCGCACACACACACACACACACACACACACACACACACACACACACACACACAAATATATATATATATATATATATATATATATATATATATATATATATATATATATATATATATATATATATATATATATATATAGGTATGTGGATATATATTTATATAAAAAAACATATAAAAATTCAAAAGGACCTTGGATATGGGTTCAAAGGGCACTAATTCGTGCTCATTTCAAAAATTTTTCATATAACAATTGAAACTGACCTCGGATATGTGTACTAGTGAGCCTAATTAGTGCTCATTTGAAGACATTTTTTTATAAATTCAAAAGGCGGGATCTCATAGTGATTTTTTTAAAAGAAAATTCACTAATTGATTTTAAAATCATGTTACAGACCCACTTTAATTATGTGTACTGTCTGTTAAAATCTAGCATATTACACGTCAGCTGTTTCCTATTTGGAACAAGTACTACTGCAATGGCATTTTAGTTATTCTAAACCCCATTAAGCGAACGTTGCGAGCAGCTTTTAATGTCATCGATGTCACTTGAATATCCTGCATGATGAATACTCCATTTCCAACTGTTGTTTGTCTCCCATATTTAACTAAGTTCGTTGTAATCGGCTTAGTGTACATGAACGATTGAGTGGCATTTCTTGTCTTCACAAAGCCCGACACTAAACGTTATCAAAAAACTGGCTCTTAAACACTATAACTTCTGTAAAATTTGGTCTAAAAACTTCTTTATTAAAAAGCTTCAACAAATATTCTATTAATTTTTCTTTGAAAACGGTGCTGATAGTTAAGGTATTAAAAATAGAATAGTGGGTAAATGAATGACTAAAATTTTCCCTTGATATATATATATATATATATATATATATATATATATATATATATATATATATATATATATATATATATATATATATATATATAAAACGAGACGGTCTCTTACGTCTGAACGGCACACTTTTAAAAGATTGTTTTGAAGTCACGTTATGTAGGTCAGTAGTAGCTACATTTAAAAAATATTTTTAGTATACAGGATGTTCCAAAAAAAGGTGGCACATCAAAGTAGCTTTTTTTTTCTTATGGAACAGCCTATGTTTGACGGCAGTTTTGAATTCTACACAAAAAATAAGATCGTTATAAGGGTCTATACCGATCTATTAGTTTTTGAGATTTTAATTTTTAGATGTTTGTGAAGTTTTGGAAAAAATATATTAACGTACAACAAAAAATTTTTTTTTTTTTGTAATCGGACAGGGTATGATCATTGCTCTATCGCCTAATGCATTTGACAGTTTTGAATAGCTAAAAGGCTGCTCAAATTATCCTGGTATTTTACGGGTACATTTAATTCCAACTATTTTGGTTTTTATGAATACAACCCCCTGTATTTTATTTATTCACGATTTTGCCATTTTGATGTGAAGTAAAACTGCCAAACTTGTCCTAAGTTTCTCCGTAATCAATGTTTAACTGTGTGCCGTTGTCTTTTTAAGACAAGATGTTTCATAGGTCTAGAATGCTACTGTCACTCCAGTGTAGTTTAAGTTTCAAATTAGCTCATTATTGTGCACCTACCAAAATGAAACAATATTCGCTTTAAGAAAGAATAGTTATGATATTAATTATCGGAGAATGTTTAGAAAACTGTTACTTAGCATCAAGAGTATATGCTGCAAAATTCCCAACAAAAAAAGTATTTGACAGGTTGCTAAGCAATTGTACTACAGGAAGTGTTGTTTACAAGGTAGGTAACTGTAACGAAACCAGTTACTGGTCATGAAGACAACGAACTCCAAGTTTTGCAATCTGTAATTGAAAATCCGAATACCAGTAGGTACTAGAGTAATTGCAAATGAAACTTTTGGAAATCACAGGAGTGTATAGAAAATTCTTAAAAACATAAATGTCCTCCATTCCATATTGAAATGCATCAAGATTTTTATGACAGTGATTTTCACAGACGATTGGAGTTTTGTTTATTGGCGTTGCATTGCGTCGAAGAAGACAGTTGACTTTTTTAAATTGTATTATTTTCCGACGAATCGATATTTCATAATAATGGCGTGGTGAACAGACATAATTTTCGTTATTCTGACACTGAAAATAAACACTCGTTTAGTACACTCAATTGTCAAAAACGATGGACTGCTAATGTTCGGGGGAGTTATAGGCAATTTTGTCGTTGGGCCTTATTTTTTGATAGACATCTGAATGGACAAACATTTTTTAATTTCATCAATGGCAATTTTTGTCTGCTTCTGGAACATTTGCCTCTCAACATCCGATTAAGAATGTGGCTTCAACTAGATGGCGCGCCGGCTCAGTTTACAGGTATAGTGAGAAATTATCTAGATACAAAATTTCCAAATAAATGAATAGGGAGATGTGGTCCCTCTCGATGGCCTTCTAGATCCCTAGGTTTAACCCCCGTGGACTTTCTTATGTGGGGTTATATAAAAAATATTGTATACAGTACTCTTCCAAGAACTGCCGATGATATGAAATTAAAAATGACGAACGCTTTTGCCTCTATCACACCCAACATGTTGTTGTGTGTGTAATGTTAGAAGGTCTTTTGAGGCCGAATCAGGTGTTGCATTCAACTAGATGGATATAATATCCAGAACTTGCTTTAGTAAAGTTTCTGTATTCTGATGTTACTGACCTATCTTCAATAATGTTCCTAAGATTTGATATAAGTACGTTGTTTTTGTTTGTGTATGTATTTCTATTAAACTGTTTTATATTTATTATTATTATATTCTCTTAATTATAAAATTGGACGCTCAGTAAGTACAAGTTTGAGAATCCAATTCATTACAATACCGTTTTTAGACCTGACGATCGTTTCGCTAACAAAGTTGGCGTCATCAGAGGGATGAATAAACAAGTCATTCCTCTGATGGGATGAATAGTTTATTTATCCCTCTGATGCTGCCAAATTTGTTATGCGAATCGATCGTCAGGGCTAAAAACTGTATTGTGATGAATTGGGTTCTCTAAATTGTACTTATCAGTGCTGATCACAGGTTCCAAACTTCACTCATTCCACGTTCAAACTATATATGCTAAATCCGTAGCAAATAACAGTTACTTCTTTATTATCGTTCTTATAATGAACAAATTCCTTTAAAAAAAACCGTCACGAAGAATGATACATAAATGTTATATTAGTTTTTATAAAAAAGAAATATAATAAATGATGAACACACTCATTTCACAGACATAGAATAAAACAAATTACATGATAGATATGCAGTGTCTCCTCGATTTACCACAAGAATTCCACAATGAAAAAACATTGCATCTGCCAGAAAATAGTATAGACAAATCTCTTGGTATTTATTGAGCACCATGGGAAGACACATCCAATTTAAACCTAGATTTTAAACGTGAAGATAAAGTAACCAAAAGGGTAATATTATCTGCGATAGCCAAGTTATTTGTCCCATTGCAGTGGATATCTACAGTTGTTCGAATTTAAGAACTATGGATAAATTAGTCCGGGTGGGACGAAATAGTACCCACTAACAATCAGAAAAAATGGAATCGATTCAATCATGAAATAAATGACTTGAAAGAAATATCATTACCAAGGTGGGTAAAAACAACAAAGAAATCAAAAATTGAAATTCAAGGTTTCGCCGAGGCATCTGAAGTCGCATATGGTAATTTACGTAAAAGTGACCGACGAAGAAGATAAAAGCTACATATCATTACTAACGGCCAATTCGAAAGTAGCTCCATTAAAAAAAACACTTCCAAGGTTGGGACTATGTGCAGGTCACCTATTAGCAAAATTACTGAAAAGAGCAACAGCAGTACTCAAGATGGATATATTCACTATCTACGCCTAGACTGATTCAGTGATGGTAATCGGCTGACTAAAGGGAGATCCAGGAAGATGGATCAACTGTGTTGCAAAGAGGGTTTCAGAAATTCAGCAGTTAATTACCGAAGACAAATGGTATCACGTAAGGTCAGAAGAGAACCCGGCAGATGTTATCTCTAGAGACACAGATCCAGGGAATCTAAACAATTTATCACTATAGTGGCGAGCGCCAATCTGGTGGTAAGGTCCAGACTACCCCATTAGAATAGAGAAGTCACACGAAATATTAGAAGAAAAAAGAAAGCCAAAGTTGATGACTTATCTTAACATACAAACAAATGCAACGGATCTGAGTCAAAGATCCTCATCATTTACGAGAATGATCCGTGTTATAGCATATTCCAAGACATTTATCCATAATACAAGACGAGATAAAAAGATAGACGGATATCTCAATAACAAAGAGATGAGTGAAGACGAAAACAGCATCATAAGAAGGGATCAAGTGACAGAATTTCCAGAAGAAATGAATGAGTTACGAAAAAAGAAACCAGCAAACAAGAAAAGCCAAATAGCAAATTTGCATTCATTTGTAGACCAGAAGGGAATAATGATAGCAAGAGAAAGATTGAAGAAGCATATATATAAATGGAAATGCAAGAAGATAGTACACGCAAGTGACAATAACAGTGCAGAGAAATGGCCGTTGGGTAGGATAGTAAAAACATACCCAGACAAGCAAAGAATACCAAGAGTTTCACATTGAACATACTACACATGCAAAAATTGAGAGAGGAACGTTTAGAATTGAAGCAAGGTTCGAAAAGGAAAAACTTGCGAACGACACAGAGTCCAAGCCAACATGTACGACTTCTTTCACCAGCGTAGATTGATGAAATAATAAGCGCCGCAACCATAAAACTGCCACAGAGTCTAGAAGTCTCATCATATCCAATACTACGTTCAGAAATCAGTTACAGTGAAAAATATATTCATATGTACAGTTACTTCAGGATGACGGAGGTAACACATTTTATGTTAATAACAGTTACTCCGATTCTCTATAAAGTAGAGAACGAAACATATTGGTCAATGGAAGTACCTAATTAAATACTACGAGCGGATTGGAACACGTAACGATACTTTCAAATAGCCGACGATGAATTAAAACATAGGATTATTTTACCCGAGACGCTATATATGTGTTTACCAGCCATGGTAAGAAGTATAGAAAACAGAGCCAGCTGTATTATAGATTAAATATACCAGCGGGAAGGCAAAACCACATGTCCAATCAATCACCAGACTGTATCATTAAGACAAAAATTATGGTGCTAACTTCCAGACAGATAGAGGGTGTGCTTTTCATAGGTGCATTCGTGAAACCAGTATCAACGAATTTAACGCTATCAAGGTCACTAACAGCTCCAGTGGAATTTCCCTAAGAAGCAGTGGTCAGATCATATGACGATTTGAAAGACATCGTTCAGGCAGAACGACAAGAAGACGACCATCTCCAAGAAAACCGATGGCACACGGTCACGCATCATTCAGTAGTAACGAGCCTGACTACCACAGTAGTAGCAGCCATTTTAGTCATAGCCGCTATCTATATAATCCACAACAATCGCAGGAAATTTAAGAAAAAGATAGCACAGCCAAAGAAAAGAAGAAGCACTAGCGACAAGGCCGATCAAGATGTCGAACCAATAGAGCTGGCAGAGTTAAGCAAGCTGATGATCAAGTCGACTCTCAGCTAGGAAGAGGAAAGTCATTCTTTTGAGTCGGCAGTATGTCCAGGAAAAATATCTTATCAACAAAGCATTCCTAAGATTACGTATACTATAATATTATTTGGATAAAAAGCAGTTAAATTGATATAATTGACCTAGGTAAGATATAAATTATGTGTGTCAAAGTTCTGAAAGGTCACTCTCGCAATGCACTTAAACTGCAAGTTGGCAGTTTTCAATTACATAAGGATATTAATACGCATTAGATTGCAAATTTCTCTGGAGCTGTTAAACTGTTATTTAACTTAGTGTTTTAGGAACCTAAGCAATATTAAATTTAATGCAGGAAATTTTGTAGACGGACCCACACAATAAACAACAAGTTTCACTAAGGTCTCAATATCCACATTTGATCTCCAGTTTTTAACCGTCCAACCAACAATACCTTGACAAGAAGTCTATGTATGTAGGGGAGGGTGGATCACAGTGAGACAAGAAATTGTTTCTAATTTTTATTCAAAAGGCCATTCTAACAAACTGAAAATAGTGCACTACTAACAAAGCCTCAACAAGTCGCAAAAGAAATCCCATTTGCAACACAATGAAAGAACGTCAAGAAAGTGACAAAAATTGTCATACAAAAAATATAATAACTGTCTCACTGTGGCCCACTGAAGGGCACTGAAGGAAACAATGTATGCTGCTCAACGCATATTCAATAACTTGAAGTCTAGTTCGAATCTGAGAGATGATTGAAGACGCTTCGTGTTTCCCAAGGATGTTGGTGCTGGCAGAATAATGTTTATATCATCTAGCGACACAGACGCCAGGTCGGGAACTACAGGAAAGACGAAATGACGTTCACTTTTCAAACTTCTTCTAAGGAAATTTATTTCTAAGTCATTTCCATTGCCATTCTCCTCCACAACTTGTCCTATACAGAACATACCTCTTTTGTTGTGAAATACACTAGTACAAAATCACCAACCGCAGGTTCTCTGTACAGTTCTTCAAAACTGGAAGGTTGCAGCGATGGTGGCCACTCCACATCCTCATCAGAATTCTCGTCAACTTCACACTCACCATCTTCTGACGATGATCTGTCACTACCTAATGGTATCTTTTTACGTAAAACTGAACTTTTTTTAAAGAAAGTTTGTGTTGCTTTTCAGATTCTTTCACATAAAAAAAAATTCAGCTCAGGCGTGTCTGTTGAAATTCACTGCAATGAAATGACAAAGAAATGGCTACCAAATTTGGTGCGCGTGTTTGTATTATAAAGAGTAAACCATGCACCAAAACTTAGGTCTGTAGGTTTAAAAACAAAAAAGTTATCGGCATTTAAAACAAAGGGGTTTTCCTCAAAATGCCAAAGTCGCGATTTGAAACGTCACAAATGGCAACATTTAGGCAAATAATCTGAAACATATAGGGATTATGTACAGAAAATGTCGCAGGAAGAGTGTTCTGCAAACCCTCAAGTTACAGTAGATCGTGACTTTTGAATTTTAAAAAGATTTCTTCAAATGAGCGCGAACTAGAATACATATCCGGGCTTACATTCAGTTTTTATCTGTTTACATATATACAGGCTGACGCATTTCTACGGTAAAGTTCAACATAATTGTTATTATAGAAGATAGGAGAAAAAATTGCATACGTTAATTATAGGGTGTCTTGAGCTGCATCTTATAAAATGATTGTGCCAATCATAGGTGGCCCATAAGTCGTTGGTGATCACTAAAAGTTTTTTTCGACCACCGTTATATTATTCCATTATTGCAATTTTTAACGAAATATAATTTAATGATATTGTAAATAATATTGTAAAAAAACAATCGAGACGCAGTAAGTGCGTTTTGGTAGCGAATTTTCATTAAATTCTTTAAATTTCAATAACTCCATTTGCTATTAACCTAAGGTTTGTTGGCTAAGAAAGCAGTTTTCTCGTAAACATTTAAAGTTTATTTTGGAAAAGTTTGTGCACATTTTCAAACAATAAGTTATTTTGATAAAATATGGTACACTGTTTCTACTATATAGGCTATAGCGGTTGAACTAGAGAAACATATTTGCTATTAAAAACATTTTAATGCAAATTCACTTCCATAACGCACTTGCTGCGTCCAGACTTTTACTATTCAGAGTAATTGAGAACGTGTAGTTAAGAGGAGATGATATGCGTAAATAATTATTCTTGAGTTACTCTTATTTATTCACCGATACCCGTAAATCCATATACGCTCTTAAAATAATTCTAAACGTTTAAAAACCAGATGTGGTATATGTTTATTGAGAATGTGGTTACGTATTATTGGTAAACTTTATCTGTAAATTCAATTTTACCATTCAGGGTAATTGAAAACGTTTAGCTAATAGTAGACAATATACGTAAATAGACTGTTATTGAGTTCCTGTTATATAAATAAATCTATAATGTAAATAATTATAGATGCCCGTGGATCCATATACGCTTTTAAAATTATTCTAAAATTCTAAAATTCCAATTATTCTTCATCATAAATTTAGGTATATAAATTCAATTTAATAATAATAATAATAAAACATCTCCTGAAAATAAAAAAATCGTATCCAATGTCAAAACGTTTAGAATAATCTTAAAAGCGTATATGGATCCACGAGTATTTATATAACAGGAACTCAATAGCAGTTTATTTACGTATATTGTCTCTAAACGTTTTCAATTACTCTGAATAGTAAAATTGGATTTACAGATAAAGTATATATGTATATATATATATATATATATATATATATATATATATATATATATATATATATATATATACAATAAAATTAATATATTTAGTACAATAATTATACAATCTAACAATGTATATGCAAATAACTGCCTTGAGTAGTAAATTCTCTTGGAGGTGTCCTATGTTCAATTTCTTCTGATGGCTTTTCAATTCTGGTTTCTCCTCCTTCTGTTACTTCGCCAGAGAAGTCACGATCGGTTACGCAGCTAACGAGAAAATCGTCATCAGTAAAAACACTACGGTCTAATGGAGAAATGTCAGTCTTTTTAAAACCAAATATCATGTTAGTATTGGTCATAGCTATTTGGCGGACTATGCCTACACAGCTTGCTACTTCATAAATATTCCTCAGAGTTCCGGGATTTTGTAACAACCAAGAGTCAACTGCTGCATTATAATGGGAGTTGACTGAAAAGAATACCGAGACCTCAAGTGGTTGTAGTTTATTGCTACAGTGGGGCGGCAATGTGAATATAGTGACTCCATTTTTTTTGGCCAAATTTAAAGTTTGGATTGTCAGGTGACTTTCGTGATTGTCATAAATGAGAACAACTGGATTATCCATAGACGAATTGAAATGACTTATAAAATGGCTCATTACTGATGGAAATAGCTCACTTGTCATCCAACCACATTTGGAGGCTAGGACCTAGAGTCCCTGGGGGAAGCACCCTTGGTCGTATGGGGTTTAATGTCTTCGAGGGAAAATCATCGCTGGAGGCAAACTATTCCCACTCGCACTTATAATGCAGCAGGTAGTAACAAGCGTTCCACGTTCAACACTCGTCCACTGGCTCACTTGCGTTAGACCTTTTAGTGCCAATATCTTTTTGGGTCCTTGGACTGGTTGTTCCAGTTTAGTCGAGATTGAAAATACAACATACATCGGCAAACTTGTCGGAACGTTTGCTCTAAGTTGTCGAAAAATTTTGAAACATTATATCTGTTGAAAGATGTTGCTCTAGATATACTGCAGTCTTCTGGTTAAAGAATGCTGATCTCTGGATGGCGTTTCAAAAAACCTTGCGCCGAGTCAATACCTTTTTTCTGTCTTTCGTCCCATGTTTCGGGTGTTTTGATTTCATTTATGTTAGCCATTTCGTATGCTAATTCCTGGAAGTCTTTTGTTGATTTTTCATAACACATTTTGGAGCAGGTTATCACGTAGTGGTTTAAAGATATCTCTTGTTCATGGGAAAATACTGGGCGGTATTTATAGTCTGGTGACATACAAACAGGTATATTCGGGTTTTTATTTGCCTTGCATACGTATCTTAATAGCGTCTGATATTTGACATGGAACTGTAAAGCAGCTTCTCAAAGTGAAATGTTACCACCCCCATTCAGAACTGTATTCACAGCCTGTATCATTGAATCTTCTGTAAAGCTTCCTTTATCAGTTTTCGTTTTCCTCCCTCTTGACATTTTTATTCCTAAAATGAATATTGCAATCGGTTTAGACCAGAATTTAAATTACCGGAGAGATGTGTAGTGCACAGTTATCAATCAAATGGAAATTATACGTGGGCCACAATGAGACACGTTTCATTGTGGCTCACAAATTTTGTCTCAATTTGGCCCAGAAGATATGTGACCCCGATTTTATAGGTTACCCGAAGACAACGATGATAAGAGCAAATTACTCTGCAGCAAAGTTTACATTGGGATGTATGCTAATCATCAGATGAGAAGTACTTACCAATTTCAGTGTCGCAAATTCTCAAATCCACAGTAAGATATATGCAAAATATTTACTTTCCTTAGCTGAGCAAGCATACACCACTAATACGTCCAAATGTATAACTGGATTGCATCGGCACTAGTATGAAAATGTGAAGCTATCGTTGTTCTTCCCATTGATAGATGCCAGCGCAGATCCGACTGTATTTAGGACCTAAACATAGACTGTTTCACTCTGGCCCATCCTCGCCTGCGTAATATCATCTAAATAGACGTTTGCACATACGTTAAACAGTAATATATATATATATATATATATATATATATATATATATATATATATATATATATATATATATATATATATATATATATATATAGAGAGAGAGAGAGAGAGAGAGAGATGGAGAGAGAGAGAGAGAGAGAGAGAGAGAGAAGGTGTATAATCTGCTAAGTATGTGTGTGCTTATTTCTTTAACGTCGGGCTATTTCTGTGACTATGGCCCATCACCGACGCTAAGGAGCAGTTTCACCTCACTATCTTGAGACTTTTGCCATCGACCATCAATGACCCTGTATATGTATATATATATATATATATATATATATATATATATATATATATATATATATATATATATATATATATATATATATATATAGATAGATAACTTTATTAGCCTTTGATCAAGTACATACATACTACAGGCACGTCAAAGAATTAGAAAAACATAAAATGTCAGTCTTAAATAATTACAAAAACTGAAGTCAAAAAATAACAACACCATTTTACATACAGAACCAACTACAAAAATATACAATCAGTTTACATTAAACCTAAATTTACAGTTACAACGGTGCTATTTTCACAGCCATTACTATCATTCTCTCCGTTGCTCAGGGCCTGTACACCTTTCAGTAAATTCACTGATATGATAAAAAGAATTGTCCACCAAAAATGATTTCAACCTATGTTTAAAGCAGCTCAATGTATACGCGGCCTTAATCTCCGGAGGAAGCATATTAAAATAAAAACAGCCAGCATATACAGGTGATTTCTTGTATGCCATATACTGGTAATTTGACAAGTGGATGTCGAGAGTGCAAACGATTTTGGCAGCTCCCTAAATCGTACTCTTGTGACCCTGTGTCTAAATCCCACTAAGATATTGAATTTATTTTAAAAAAAAACTGGCAAATTAATATATATATATATATATATATACATTAAAAAAACACAAAAAAACATAACTAAAATAGAGAAAATCTTCTAATATATAAAAAATTATAATAATAATAATAAAAAAATATCAATCAATAAATATATATTGTATATAAATTACCATAAGTAATAAATAAAATAAAAAAGTACCAACAGAATATTATAGTATAAATAGTCTTAATTTTAGTATATTTATTATTTAGTATAGCACAATTTTGTCATTTGGGGTAATATAATAACAGTGATGTCATATATTATACGCATAACTCCGATTTGTTACTCATTATTGTGGACCTTCTTCTTTAATTTCTGTCTGTCTCGTACAACAGTTTGTGGCTAATGGACTTTGCTTCCGAGGCCATCCCTAAACTAATACACAAACACACACACAAGTGGATGTCATTTCTTGCCCGGGTAGTGTAGCTGTGAACTGCACTGTTTTTAATAAACCTGTTCCTACGTGTATATGTAAAACTCAGGAGTTTATACAAATACACCCCCGTGACAGTCAACAGTTTTTTTTTAAGTAGTCCTGCATGATTCTCTTTGTTGTAGTCCAAAAATCAGGCGGATAACTCGTTTTTGGCATACGAAAACCCTGTGTATATCATTTGCATGACCCCACACTATTATGTTATATGCCAGCACACTATACACTAAAGCAAAATACACATTAATTAGAGAAATTGCATTTAAGGTGTTCTTCAGCTTCATGATGCAAAAATAGGCCTTACCCAATTTGTTTGATATACTTTCTATCTGGGCCTCCCATGAGAGCCTATTATCTAAAATGCAACCTAAAAAGTTGGTAAAGGTACTTAAGGCAATAATGTTATCATTAAAATGAAAATTAATATCAATAGAAGGCTCTCGACATATTCCCATAAACTCTACACAAACTGTTTTAGAACTATTTACAATCAGGTGATTGCTGCAGCACCATTGACCGAAGTGCGACAAAATACTGTTTATCTTACGCATAGCATCGGAGAATACCGGATCCGAAACTACGATTGCTATGTCATCCGCGTACATAAACAACCTCTATATATATATATATATATATATATATATATATATATATATATATATATATATATATATATATATATATATATATATATATATATAAATTCTCTACCATAATGCACTTTCTGCAGCAGAACTGTTTTACTTTTCAATGATAGAAGTCAACCAAACAATTCAACTCAAGTTTATATGTAAAATATACCTTATTCTATTTACCTAAGTATGGGCTTAATATATTTATTGACGGCAAATTTTTTTACAGCTCTTCTGGCGATTGTGTCAGGTGGCTTGTTTTCACTGCAAGCTGATGTGACAGATCATAGTGGGTTTCACGTAACCAGGGGTCCAGGATTCTACCTTCAGGTATGATAACTTACTAGTAAGGAGTCTACGCATAAAAATCTGAAACAGTATCGGGTTTATAAGTTGTCGTTGTTGTCCCAGAAACATATTCAAGTATCCCTCTTGTATAGGAAGCAGAGCACTATTGTCGATGGAGACGGCTCCAAAGTGAAAGTAAGAAGAGAAATAAGACAGTGGTGCTCTTGGTTTCCCTATTTGTTTAACCTACTCATAGAACTCGTAATGAAAAAATAAAATTGAAAGACTGGACGTAGCAAGTGCGTTATATAATATGGCTAATTTTCATAAAAATGTTTTTAATGTCAGATACCAATGCCTTGTAGTGAATTTTCGTAGAAAAAATTAACTTTTAAGGAGATCGTGACTTTTGAATTTTGAAAAAATTTCTCCAAATAAGTGTGAACTAGGCATCCTAGGACAAATATTCAGGGTCAGTTTCAGTTTCAAGTTCAGTTTGAATTTCAATTTATAAATATATATATATATATATATATATATATATATATATATATATATATATATATATATATATATATATATATAGTGTGAAACACACTTATGGAATAACATTCATTATTCAGCAAAAATAGTTTTTGTGGAAAACACTGAGACACATGAAGTTTAATTTGTCGAGCATTATCTTATAATCATAGTTAAAAAAATTAAACTCCCACCATTTTACCCCCACCACTTTATCAATTTTTTTAAACAGCAACCCTACATTTTTTCATTACAATTTGATGGATCACATTTTTCTGAATGCGGAGATACCCCACATGTATGGTGTGATATTACAGTTTTCAATACAGGGTGGAAATTTAATACCGGAATATTAAAACTAAACAGTTTACCCTGAATTTCGGAATTTAATCAAACCATAGAAATCTAGATCATAATCAACAAGCAATAGTGAAAAGAATAAAAGAATTAGAATACACAATTGATAGTCTCCAAAGCGAACAGTTAACTCACTACCACAGAGTAAAACACCTAGATTTATTAACACAAATAGGATACTTGTTAAACAGCGTACAATAATTAATTTCCACATCAGAATTCTATTACCTTTTCAGAATTAGGAATATTTCATATATCTATATTAAAACTCAAATTAATAATAAAAGAACTAGCTAAAATAAAAAATTATATAACAAATTCGAGACTATTAACAACAAACGATTTAAACATGTATGAAAAAATATTTAAAATAAAAACAGTCCAAATTGACTTCAAAATTGTTTTCCAGTTAGAAATACCGTCAGTGGACGAGTTAGATCATGCATATTACTAGCTGTGCACATTATCAATACCTAAACATCCTTATAGATCTACAATAACATTCCCAAGAACAAAATTCTTTATCCTTAGTAGCAAACAGTATGCTTACCGAAACAGTGAACGGCACAATTTAGAAAACGAACTATATTTTTGCGAAAATGATAATCCAACCATGCTCAGCGACCAAAATCCATGCGAAATCAAACTAAGGAACTTTCAGAAGCCTATAGATAATTGTAAGCAATAAAAAGTCAAAATTGACAAGACAACAATATCAAAATATAGAAACAGTCAACATAAAATGCTAGCACCGGAAGAAGCGAAGATCAAAGTAATTTGCTACGAGCAGGGAGAAACCAATATAGTTGAGACAACAAAACTAATAACTCTTAAACCAAATTGTAATTTACAGACAGGGAACAAAATTAGTAAAACCACGCAAACAACATCAAAACCTCAACAAATATTTAGATACCAAAATTAGAAGTTCCGCCTCAAGAAGAAATCAAAATTCACGAAGAACTACCAGAATTGAAATTAGATAACGTACAGCTACAAAAATATTAACAACATCCTAAATCAACTCCAGTCAATAAAAAAAGAGTATACGAGGCCAGATTAACATACCAATCCATCACTTAAGTATCTGGACCATCCTATTATATGTAGCGGTAGCGATAGCCATCATAGCCGCCACAACAAAACGAACAATCAATAAATGAAAGAAGGCCAATGAAGAAACTCCAAAAAATATCGACACCGGATTCCCATTAAAAATCGGGAACGAATCATAGCTTTGCTTCGAAGGGGGGAGGAGATAGATGCACCCATAACAACGGGCTAATGATTGCAATGTAGCAATCGAAGTATGCAGACATCAGAGTCAGCCGATCAGAAGGCACCTTGGGAAACTACGCCGCAAAGCGTGAGAGGCTGAGCAGCTGTGTAGAAGTCACCTTTAAAATATTATAAATAGGCAACTCGCCTTCACCGAGGCGTTCGTTCTTGTTCCACACATAGTACTTTGCACATCGAGTGCTGCAGTATTGTATTTTATTAGTATCACACTTATGTTGATATCTATTATTTTTATTATTGTATTTTTTATTATATTAATTGTGTAATAGTTAAATAAATATTGTTTAAAAAAGCTAAGTGTCTTAATCGTAAAGTTAAGTCGCGGCTCTAATGCAAAAACATATTTTTGTGATAAGTGATTATAATCAATATCGCCAAATAGGATTAAATGCGAAAATCGTCTTACTATTTTTACAATATTTTCATACGACAAAAAATGTCTCTATTGCAATATATCCTTTTTGACAAAGTCAAATATAATAAAAAGCCTGGACGCAGCAAGTGCGTTATGGTAGTGAATTTTTATAGAAATGATCTGGCACAAAATATTTTATTATAACTTTTTTTTTCTTGTAACATAGAAATCTAAGTTTTGGTGTATAGTTTACTTTTTATATCGTAAACCTACCTACAAAATTTGGTTATCATAGATTTTTTATTTTTTAAGATAAAAAGTTTTTTCAAATGAAAACTCAAAATTTATCCGGAAAACCTCGTCAGATTTTTTCGATTAACGAACTTGTGAAAGCCATTTACAAAGGGGAGGTACACGCCAAATTTTATGGAAATCGGCCTATTATTCTTTGAGATAAAACTTTTTTTCGAATAAAAACTCAAAATTTTCCCGGAAAATCTCGTCCGATTTTCTTTACTAACAAACCTGCCAAATCCATTTACAAAAGGAAGGTACATGCTAAATTTTATTAAAATCGGCCCCTTATTTTTTGAGATAAGAATTTTTTTCGAATGAAAATTCAAAATTTTCCCGGAAAACCTTGTCCGATTTTCCTGACTAACAAACTTATCCAAGCGATTTACAAAAAAAAGGTACATGCCAAATTTTATCAAAATCGGCCCATTATTTTTTGAGTTATCGGTGTAATACATATATATATATATATATATATATATATATATATATATATATATATATATATATATATATATATATATATATATATATATATATATATATATATATATATATATATATATAACATATAAAAATTGAAAATGACCCCGGATATGTGTTCTAAGGGTCCTAGTTCGCGCTCATTTGCAAAAATTTTTTCAAAATTCAAAAGTCGGGATCTCCCCATTAGTGAATTTTTTCTACGAAAATTCACTGAAATGATAAAAATACACGAATAACGACTAAACACACACGTCACACGAGTTCAATAATAGAAAACTACACAGTTTTCAAATTCACCGTCCAGTTGGCTAGTATGCACATAATCGCCGAATTTCTACAAGAGCTGTGTGTATTACTACATACAGTGTTTCAAATACTAACCGACTCTGATTTAAATCAAACTTATGTCACGTTAGCTTTAAAGAATAAGTCAAAAATCCGCGAAAAGCAGCAATTTTTGTATCTGCCATTTTCAGTATAAAACTAGTTTTCAATGCGATTTCGCTTTTATTCTCTATCAGCTTACCTATTATTGTAAGAATAATTTTTATGTTAAATGGACAAGAATAATTAATTTCAGGTTTTAAGACCGCCGTTTTGGTAAATGAGTCCTAACATATTACAGATAATTTATTAGGAAACAAAACAGTATTTTGAGGTTGCTCTTATCATACATTTTGCTTACAATGTGCAGCTTAAACAATTTAACACAAACAAAATTAAGTTCGAGTCATTAGTTACTGGGAATGACTCACAACAGAGCCTTTAAAACATATTGATTAATTGTCTAATTTTGTGAGTGGTTAAAAAGTAACCTTTTGCCACACAGTGCCATTAAGTGAATTTAATTGGCACAGTTTTTGAACTGTGACCTAAATTCTAACGTAATGTGATCTTCATTATTGAAAGTGTTACGTTCTACGTTTACTGTCTCTATTCGCATACGGTAAATTTACTCTGAAATGTGATTAAATGCAATGTTGCTAATTACTACATGCTACTAAGATTAGACTGGTAATGGGAACAGTTACAATTAGATCATTGATCTTTTCCACAATCACTTATGTATATTTTGTCTATTTGTTATCGCTTTTCGTTATTATTATATTTCAAAACACTTAATACCTAGAATTTTAAGTTCAGTTACACGCGATATGAATTTTTCCAGACAATGTACGGGAAATAATGCTGGAGATCATACTGTCTTGTTTGACAATTTCCCTTTTATTATATCATAACTATAAAAGAAGCCTGGATCAAGCAAGTGCGTGATGATAGTGAATTTTCATAAACATATTTTTAATGAAAAATATCTCTTTTTTAAGAAAAGGCATCAAGTTTCGTTTAACATATAATATAATAGAAATCATGTACCACATTGCATCAAAGTAACTTTATTCTTTGAAAAAGGAAAACAATTTTCCTGGTCAACAAACCTCCTCAAGCTATTTACGCACCTGCCAAGATATAATTATCCACAAAGGACTTTTTGACAAAAATGTCAAAAAAAGGGTGCATAAAAATTTCTTTCAGAAAATTCGCCATTTTCTTTTGAACATTTAATTACCAACACTACACACAAATCTTGCAAACAATGATTTTTACGGAAACACGAAAAAAAATATTTTTTACACGAAAATTTGCTAAAAAATTCATAACATTAAAATTATATAGGTACTTAATCTGTAATTAAAATTGACAAAAAATGTGTTCGTTTAACTTTTCACGGAAGTTTGAACCAGTGGAAGTAACGAAAAACATAAGCGGAAAAATAATAGTATGAAGGTTATTTGTCGCCATGAGGTTTCATTTGGTACAGACGACGTAGATATGTGATATGTGCCAAAAACGTAAAAAAATTGCAAAACAGTTTCTGATATGTGCCAAAAACGTAAAAAAATTACAAAACAGTTTAAATAACTCATAAGTCATGAACGATCTCAATTTTTTTCTCTAACACATGCATTATAATTTGATGGAGAATTCAAAAATGCTATATCATATGGGGTGCTCTATTAAAAAGAAATAAACCTTGTATTACGACTTATGTACCAGCCTGTAATTGTCAATCTAATTTTATAATATGAAGCTCAAGACACGCTATAATTAACGTATATAATTTCTCGTATCTTGTATACTAACCGATCAATTGAGCTTTGCCGTAGAAATGCGCCACCCTGTATATATGTAAACAGATAATAAGTGAAATTGAGCCCAGATGTGGGTTCTAGCGGGCCCAGATTGCGCTTATGTGAAAAAATCTTTTCAATATTCAATAGGGGCTCCCTCCTTAATAACGATTTTTTCCACGAAAATTCGTTACAAATTATAGTCTATTAAACATATATAGTTGAAATGCCAAGCCGTCAGAGAAAGGGTCTATTTGAACAGAATTTTTTGCAAATATTTTAACAAACCGAAGGACAATGAAGATGGAACTCAAGCCTTTGTAAAACACATTTCTTCCATATAACCCGTTATTCGTTTCAGGTTATTTGTCTGAAAGTTGCCAATTTTGACGTTTTAAGTCGCGATTTTGACGTTTTAAGAAGAAAAGCCATCCAATTTTCAAAGTAATTTTTCTGGTATTTCTGGACCCTTGTGCGCCAAGAAAATGTAATCTTTGTCTGTAATATACAATAGATCCTATTATTCACACCAATAACTCAAAAAATAAGGAGCCGATTTTGATGAAATTTGGCGAGTACCTTCCTTCTGCAAGTGGCTTGGAAAAGTTCGTTAGCCAGGGAAATCGGACCAGTTTTCTCGGGAATTTTTTGTGTTTATATATATATATATATATATATATATATATATATATATATATATATATATATATATATATATATATATATATATATATATATATATATATATTGTGCTGAGAATTGCAAAGGCCATATAAAGTTATAAAAACAAAAATGAAAACCCTGACGGAAACTAGTATGACAAAGCTAAGTTTCGATTATTGATTAAATAATTTAGAGTCAGATCTACAAAATTGGGGAATCAGATTAGTAATGGGGGGTAGTAGTAGTACCACTGGTCAGTAGTAAGTAAAATACTTACGGTTAACACGTAATGCATATGGGTTATCTGTATATTGTATACATATCCACATCGTTCGACATATTTTACTGTACACTAAAACAGAAAACAAAATAATAACATTAATATACAAGCACATTCACTATTATTGTTAGGCAGTGTTATTTGGATAAGCAATGAAAGATATAATGCCATAATTTGTTGAAATGATCATTAATTAAATTTTATAATTTATAACTAGCAAATTTGGAAAGCATTTCAGTTTAAATGAAATTAAAAGAGCCAAAAACCTATCTGCAAATATATTAAACTCTTAAGCATGAAATAAATATCAAAGAATTATGTTATAAAATCAATTACATAAAGGTAATGAAAAAACCTCTTGTATGATGTATTTAGATGTAAGTTTATTATTTTATTTATGTGAACAATGAACTGAAGTTTACCAAAGACAGTGTTTGTGTTGTGGAACTTTTAAATCAAGATTGCAGCATATAAACTTAATGAATTTATAAATTTGTTTTGACTATAATTAGGTTAAAAAAGTTAGGTTAGGTCAAATGTCATTTTTAAGAATAAGGATGTTTTTAAACTTACCGGAAGAACAGATGTCAAAATATGTATTAATAATGTCAAGAAAGGATGCCTTGATATCAAATATTAGATGAATTTGGGCAACATTTCCTCTTTTGTTATGATTTTATTGTTGGTTGTTAAAATAAATTCAGATGCCAGAGAGCGTCATTATTGCTTCCCATTTAAATATAAATATTTTAAAGTATATATTGTGTAAAGAAGATCCATTGTCGCACTGAAATAAATAACAGAGGTTATATCAAGTTTTTAACGTAACAAATTACAAGATAAACAGTAAATATATCAAGAATACCTATATTAAAGGATACTCACCACCAGCAGCGAGGAACCAAGGTTTGAGATTTAATTATTTTATCAAAATCAACTCAAGGAGGCAATCAATTTAGTTTAAAAGACAGTATATTTTCTGTCGATTAAACGTCAATCAAAAGCGTTTATGGGAAAATAAGATTTAATGCATAAATAGAAATCTTATTTTTATATTACCATAATTCAAATTTAAGAATGTAGAGGGAGTTAGGAGTGCAGGTCAGGATCCATATTTATTATTACAAACAATTGAAAAGCAGTCGAAAACTCGGTTATTAATATTAATCATTGTAATCTAATAGTACGCTTGAAAATTTATAACAACAGATCCGTTTAGCTTTAAAATTTATAAAACTCTGTCAATAAAAGTTGTTATAAAAATTTGCTAAAAACATAATTCTTTGAAACAAAAACCCATAATAAGATAAAAATACGATTAATATAAATATTTGCAGGCTATTTTCCTTTCCCCTATTTTAGCAGAACCTACCACTGAGATAAAGTAAGTAAATAAGATATTTTGATTATAATTTATTTGACATAAATATATAGTAGAAGTGTAGGCAACCCATATAACACTGAGCTAGCTGTCATTTGATAAACACACACACATATTAAATTTCAAACACCAAGAGGCATAAACACTTTATTCAGATACAATTTTACATTACAAAATATACAGGGTCACCCATAAAACTTGGTGTAAAAACTGAAAACTGTAAAATACAACAAAAAAGGTACACACTCATCTAAAAAGGGTGATCATTCTCATATAAATATATTCTAATATATATAACATAAATATCATTATCATTTTAAATATCATTTTAATATAAAATATAATATAAAATTCAAGCCAATCAGAATAATTGGCGCCCAACAGTGTGGCATTAAATAAAATAAAAATTAACATAAAATATAATATAAAATTCAAGTAAGCCAATTAGTATTATATATATATATATATATATATATATATATATATATATATATATATATATATATATATATATATATATATATATATATATCCCACAACCTTTTCGACGGCCGTACATTTAATTATTGCATATGATTCTGTGTCTACCGACTTTATGCGTCAGCATACGGATGCAGAAAATGCGTCCTCACAAGGATTGTGCTTGAACTACTAGTCCTACTTCATGGATATTGCAAACAAGGAAGAAAATTACTATAACGACAAAGATGTACCGAATTTTTTATGGTGCGCAGAATGGTTATGTACTTTTTCGACAAACGTCTAATTCTGCAGTTTACTACTGGTGACGCTCTTCTTTCATTGTATACCTTAGAGAGTATGTGTCGTTTACATTAATCCTATGTTTGAACGTCTGGAGAAGTGGCAACGTGCAGAATACAGTTAACTGAATTTAGTGCCATGCTACTAAACATTCGCTAGAATTCAGCTTCCAAGAACCTATTTGGGTGTTTGTTATTGCTTATCTTAATATTATATTTCCCACCTGTGGTAATAAACCTATGACAACCAACTATTATAGTGTACGTTATTAAAGTGTTTTGTTTAGACATTTAGTAAAAGTGTGGACGCAGCAATTGAGTTATGATAGCAAATATTTTCATATAAATATTTTTAATGTTAAATATGTTTTAGTGAATTTTCTTAAAAAAATTCACTAATGAGGAGATCTCGACTTTTCAATTTTGAAAAAATTTCTTCAAATGAGCGCTAATTAGGCCCCCCAGAATACATATCCGGGGTCAGTTTCAATTTTTATATATTTATATATATATATAGATATATATATATATATATATATATATATATATATATATATATATATATATATATATATATATATATATATATATATATATATATATATATATATATATATATATATATATATATATATGTATCACACCGATAACTCAAAAAATAATGGGCCGATTTTGATTAAATTTGGTGAATAAATTCCTTTTGCAAATGGCTTGAATGAGTTCGTTAGCCAGGAAAATCTGCCCAGGTTTTCCCGGAAAATTTTGTGTTTTCTTTTGAAAAAAATTCATATCTCCGGAATTAACAAAGTAAGGGCAACAATTTAGTACGCGGGTTTAGATCCTTATAGGTAAGTTAGCTACCAAAATTTAGCTATGTAGGTAAAAAGACAAAAAAGTTATAGGCATTTAAAGAAAAATAAATTGGGGTTTTCCTCAAAACGTCAAAATTGCGATTTAAAACGTCAAAATCGGCAACATTTAGGCATATAACTTGAATCTAATACGGGCTATGGAAATCAAATGTCTCAAGAAGGATGTTTCACAAACCCTGAAGTCTTAGTTTCAACCGTCATTGTCCTTCATTTTGCTAAAATGTTTCCAGAAAATTCATTTCAAATAGACCCTTTCTGTGATGTTTGGTAGTAGTCTTAGCTATAGAGTTTATCGTTTAATGGTATATAATTTTAATAGAATTTTCGTAAAAAATCAATAAAGCTCAATATATCCGTTATTATACAAGATATGAAAAAAATTTGTATATATTAATTATAGGGTGTCTTGAGCTACGTCTTAAAAAATATTTCTACAATCACAGGGTGGCCCATAAGTCGTTGGTGATACAAATTTTCTTTTTTTTAAATCAAACACGCCTTATGTTATTGCATTTTTGCATTTTCCATCAAAATATAATGCATGTTTGTAAGAAAATAAATTCTGGATGCAGCAAGTGCGTTATGGTAGCGAATTTTGATCAAATGCTTCATGTTTGAATAGCCTAATTTGCTATTAATCTATAAGGTTGACCAAGAAACGAGTTTTTCCGGGAACACTTTAAGCTTACTTTTGGAAATTTTTATACATTTTCACACAATAAAGTTATTTTTATGAAACATGGCACATTGTTTTTACTATATAGGTTATACTGGTAACCAAAATTGATGCCTGCTTTCTTAAAAAGAAAACACACATATTTGCAATAAAAACATTTTAATGAAAATTCACTACCATAACGCACTTGCTGCGTCCAGAGTTTTTTTGAATTAAAGGCATAAAACGTAGTCGCAAGTATAACCATTATAGTAGAAACCATGGACCATATTACATCAAGATAACTTTATTATTTGACAAAGTACATAATTTCTCAAACATAAACTTAAAAACCTCCAGAAAAAACTGCTTGTACTTTCCTGGCCAACGAATCTATCCGATCAATTAACACACAAACTATATCTGCAACGATATACTTACCCATAAAAAACTTTATGAGAGAAATAAAAAAAAAGTTCAATGAAAGTGCATTTTAGAAGGAAAATATTAAAATATTCTTTTTTTTTCTTTAACGTCGGTCTATTTCCGCGATTATGGCCAATCACCGATGCCAGGGAGCTGTTTAACCTTCCTGTCCTGGAAATACTGCCGAACCCCTGCCTTTCTGTAAGGAGGATATGGATATTTAACGTGGCCAACATGGCATGGACACAGGACCGACGGCTTTACGCCCCCTCCGAAGGGCGAAACGTACAGGCATTAAACTTGCTGAAATACAATGCCACAACCTCGGTTGATGTTAATTTTAGAGTATGTACTAAAATGGGTAAGGGGAATCCTGGGAATCAAACCCAGTACCCTTCTCTTCAGAGGCACATGTCCTTACCCCTGGACCACCGAGGCTCTAATAAAATATTCAAATTAACTTTCGTACAGAAAGGTAGGAAATGGATAATTTGATAGGATTATTTATGTTTCTATTTTCGTAATATATAGGATAATTCACACAACTTGTTGGTTAGAAACTTTCGAACTTGTTATAAAATTTTCAGCATAGACTTAGTCAATGCCTATCTTTCAAATCAAAATACTTTCAAGATTGCGGCACATCTGGTTATACCGGGAACTGCAACCAACTCATTTGTTTTAAAAGAAAAGCCTATATATTATTGTTTATTTCGATTCGGCGTCAAATGTCAAGTTAACATTGTTGCAACCATCATCTTCTAATTTTCAACCATTTCTGATATATTCGTGAATTTCCATTATTTTTTACATATGAACTACTTCATTAAGACCACGGTATTTACCAAATAATAATTGATATTAATCTAAAATTTGCTGACATTATTAAAAAAACATCAAGATATCTACCCTAATGGCAATGTTTTCGAAGATACATACATATATATATATATATATATATATATATATATATATATATATATATATATATATATATATATATATATATATATATATATATATATATATATATATATATATGTTCATAAGTTGACCTTGAATCTGGTATTCGAAAATCCCTGAAATCTCACAATTTTAAAATGGAACAGCCTGTATTTTATAACATTAGTTGATGTTAAAAAATGAAATGTCTATTGAACTGTAGTATGACTATGGCCAATCACCGACGCCAGGGAGCGGTTTAAAATCCCTGTCCTGAAAATATTACCGCACCCCGGCCTTTCTGTAAGGAGGGTATGGATATTTAACGTGCCCAGCATTGCATAGACACAGGACCGACGGATTTACGCCCCCTCCGACGGGTTGAACGTACATACATTAAACTTGCTGAAATACAATGCCACAACCTCGATTGATGTTAATTTTACAGTATGTACTAAAAAGGGAAAGGGAAATCCTGGGAATCAAACCCAGTACCCTTCGGTTCAGAGGCACATGTTTTTACCCCTGGACCACCGAGGCTCTAATAAAATATTCAAATTAACTTTCGTACAGAAATGTAGGAAATGAATAATTTGATAGGATTATTTATGTTTCCATTTTCGTAATATATAGGGTAATTCACGCAGCTTGTTGATTAGAAACTTTCGAACTTATAATAAGAATTTCGATCTGAAATTTTTAGCATAGACCTAGTCAATGCCTATCTTTGAAATAAAAATACTTTTAAGATTGCGGCACATACCGGAAACTGCAACCAACTAATTTGTTTTGAAAGAAAAGCCTATATATTATTGTTTATTTGGATTCGGCGTCAAATGTCAAGTTAACGTTGTTGCAACCATTATCTTCTAATTTTCAACCAGTTCTGAGATATGCGTGAATATTCATTATTTTTGACATATGAACAACTTCATAAAGACCACGGTATTTACCAAATGATAATTGCTATTAATCTAAAACTTGCTGACATTATTAAAAAAACATCAAGATATCTACCCTAATGGCAATTGTTTCGAAGATATATACAGGTGTTCATAATTTGACCTTGAATTTGGTATTCGAATATCTCAAAAAACTCACAATTTTCAAATGAAACAGCCTGTATTTTATAACAATAGTTGATGTTAAAATGAAATGTCTATTGAACTGTAGTAGGTTTCCCTATACCTATCTAGCATAGTTTTTGAATGAATCATGCTTTTTCACTGAATTAATTGAGTACTTCACTTACGTTTCCCAAAATGTTTCTATAAATAGAGTTTGTGTAAATTGCATCACTTTTGCCTTGCCACGCGAGTTTCTCACAGAGAACAAATTATCAAACGGACCGTCCTTAAATGATATTCCCGGCTACCTATACCTATGCAATCTAGTTTTTGGATAAATAACTTTATTATTTTCAATAAAAACTTCCGACGAGATTGCTGTGGAAAAACTATGAGCAAACTGACAAATAATGGCATTTCTATATTAAATTCAGATTGTCAAGCTACCACATAGTTGTTGTAAAAGACGAAAATGAACAGCCAGTCGTATAGATATAGAAATTTAGAAATTTCAGAGTTATTAGTGAATCTTAAGAATATTTTACTAATGTGGAAATCCCGACTTCCGAATTTTGAAAAAAAATTTCGAACTAGGCGCCCTAGAACGCGTATCCAGGGTCAGTTTAAATTTATATATATATATATATATATATATATATATATATATATATATATATATATATATATATATATATATATATATATATATGTGTGTGTGTGTGTGTGTGTGTGTGTGTGTGTGTGTGTGTACCACACCGATAACCCAAAAAATAATGAGCCGATTTTGATCAAACTTGGTGAGTGCCTTCCTTTTGCACTTGGCTAGGATAAGCCCGTTAGCCAGGAATATCGGTCCAGTTTCTTTGCCGAAAAATTTTGCGTTCTTTTTCGGAAAATTTTCATATTTCCGGAAATAACAAAGAAAGGGCAACCAAATGTGATACGCGGGTTTATATTATATAGTCAAATATGTACTAAAATCTAGATCTGTAAGTTTAAAAACAAAAAGTTATAAACGTTTGAAAAAAAAGGGGCTTTCCTCTTATAACGTCAAAGTCGCAATTTGAAACGTCAAAATTATGGGTTATGTAGAGAAAGTGTCGCAAGAAGAATGTTTTACAAACACATAAGTTTCCCTATCAACCGTCATTCTCCTTCATTTCAATGAAATCTTTCCAGAAAATGAATTTCAAATAGACCGTTATTCTGATGTTTTGGCAGTACTTTTAGTTATATAGTTTATGGTTGAATAGTATATAATTTGTAGTGAATAATCGTAGACAAAATGCGCTCTTGATGAGACTGACTTTTGAGATGATTTCTTTAAATGGACGCGAATTAGCTCCCCTTGAACTCATATCCGAGGTTGGTTTCAGTTTTAACTTGTGTATATATATATATATATATATATATATATATATATATATATATATATATATATATATATATATATATATATATATATATATATATATATATATATATATATATACGGGGTGATACATTTCTACGGTAAATCTTATTATATCCGTTATTATACAAGACACAAATTGTGTACGTTAACTATTAGGGTGTCTTGAGCTGCACCTTACAAAAATATTTTGACAATCATAGGCTGGCCCATGCGTCGTTGGTGATACAAATCTTCTTTTTTTTTCGAACGCACCTTATATTATTGCATTTTTGTATTTTTCTATTTATTATCAAATTTAAATGCATGTTTGTGGGGCAAATTCATAGCGTTCATCGTTTTCGAGTTATTTCAATTGTTTTGCAATTTTTCACATTTTTGGCACATATCAAAAATTATGATACAGCGTTTTTACCAATAGACAGCAAAATATCATGAAAGTGACGCATTCAGAGCGGTTTTCATTTATATGATTTGTCTAAAAAATGATTAATACAGGGCGTTCTCAAATAATGACCAAATTTGAAAAAATTTAAACTGCCGTAACTCAATTTTTCCAAATAGAACATTCTGTATTTTTTGTTTCAGAAGTGAAGGGCATGCTCTTTGATTTAAGTTTAGTAGACACTGCCTTTACCTACAGACTCTAGTGTTACAAATATTTAAGTATATTTACAACTGCGTTGTATGTGATTATTTAGCGAATTTTGGAAGTAAAATATTAAATTATTAAAATCAACTTTGGTACAAACCGGTAAGAAAGAATTAATTTAATAGGATTATATTATTATAAATATGTAATAAGTTATTGTAACAAAAATGTTTTCGGATTTTCGTGAAAAAGTTGTTTACAAATTTTCATGTAATTTTTGTTGCGAGTGTCGTCTGAAATCTTTTTTGGAATAATTATATCTTGGCAGGGGAGAAAATAGTTTAAAAAGGTTTGTTTGCCAGGAAAATCGGACCAGTTTTTCAAGGAACATTTAAGCTTTATTTTAGGAAAATTTTTGAACTTTTTCCAAAAAAATAATTATATTAATTATGGTATTGTTTCTACTATATAGGCTATACTAAATTTCATTCCTGCTTTCACCAAAAAAGATATATTTGCTATTAAAAACCTTTTTATGAAAACTAACTACCATATCGCATTTGTTGCGTCCAGAACTTTTTCATATTCATGGCGAACGTGGTAAAATTATGCGCAGAACTTGCCGTACTTTTAACGATAGATATCCAGACTTACCAGCGATGAACGAGACTAAATTCAAACGTGTTGAAGCCAAATTTCTATGTTTTAATTTCAGTAGCCCTAAAAAGTTGCCACATCCGGTGACCGAAGATGAAACCAGTGAAGTCAGTGTTCTAGCTTAATTTTAGGCTCATCCGCAGTCATCAGTACGAACAGCCTGCGCTGATTTAGAAATAAGCTATTCGTCAATACATAGGATCCTAAGTACGCATAAATATCATCCATACTCGTACATACCTGTACAAGACATTCATGCAGGCGACAATGAGAAGCGTATGGAGTTTTGCCAATTCGTAGTCACTCAACTTCAAGAAGACCAGACTTGGTTCTCCAAAATCATATGGATAGATGAGTCAAAACTAACACGTCATGGAGTTTATAACCGAAGTAATATGCACCATGGGGCAGATAAAAAAATCCCCATATCACACGAAATTCATATTTTCAAGTGAATTTTCTATTCAGCGTCTTCATAATGGTAATTGTGATAAAGTCGCATTTGAAATATATAAGCAGAATTTAAACAGTAAAGGATACCTGCACATACTAGGCGGTACTGTGACGACTTGTTTGGAAAGTTTGTTACCCAGCGCTTTCAGAGATTGCTTCGATCAAATGGATGGAGCTCCTTCGCATTCAAATACTTTAGTGTATAAAGAACTGTCATGTATGTGTGAGGATCGCTGGGTTGGTCGTAATAGTCCTTGGTGATGGCCGCAAAGATCGTCTGATCTAACTCCAGTAGATTTCTACCTGTGGAGGCTACATAAAAAATGTATATGCTCGTCCAATTGGTACTCAACAGAGTAGTGGCCTGTATAAATAGCTGACCTGTCAAGAAATGGTTGAAAAGTAGAACATGATGGTTCAGACAAAGTTGACTTCAAATTTAACGGCGAATCCAAATATAAATAATATAGAGGGTGTTCTATTTCAATAAATGAGTTAGTTGTGGTTTCCGGTATAACAGGGTTTAACGCCATCTTGAAAGTATTTTCGTTTGACAGATAGACATTGACTAGGTCTATGCTGAACATTTTAGTTCAAGATTGCTGCTAAGTTTGAACGTTTCTAACCAACGAACTGTATAGGTAGTTGATAAATTGTTTTCAAAAATGTCAAATTAAACTTTGAAGTGACATACTTAAGTAACGTTATTATTGTGACATGAAAATCAGACTATTTTTCGCTCATATTCTCTTTACTTCCACTGGTTCCCATTTCCAAGAAAAGTTAAAAAAAAAGTACGTTTTATCATATTTTTTTGAATTTTAATTACAGTTAGGGTCTATAATTCAAATTTTGTTTATTCTTTTAGCAAATTTTTGTGTAAAAAATATAAAGTCAGTTTTCGCAGAAATATTTTTGTCTTCGTAGAAATCATTTCTTTGTTAGATTTTTATGAAATTTTGGTTATTAATAATGATTGTTTCATAAGTTATTGTAAAAATGGTTTCTAGATGTTCGTGAAAAAAATTGTTGGCAAATTTTCATACAAACATTTTTTCTGGAAGTTTCGTCGAAAACCTTTTGCCGAATAATTATATCTTTTATACCTTGGCAGGTGGGTAAATAGTTAAAGACGTTTGTTGGTCAGGAAAATTGCACCAGTTTTTTTCGGGAATATTTTAAGTTTCTTTTCGGAAAATGTTTGTATAAAATTAATGTGTATGAAATATAGTACAATGTTTCTACTATGTACGTTATACTGGTAACCAAATTTGATGCAGGCTTTTATTTTAACAAAACACTTTTGTCCTTAAAAACATTTTAATAAAAATTCACTAAAAAGTCTGGACGTAGGATCCAGACGTTATGTGATATAATATAAAAGAGTGGTCACGACTTTCACAAAGCTTTTTCAAATTAGCACGAATTAGAGCCCCCGGAACTCTATTATGACCCAATGAAAAAAATTACGTCTATGCAGGTATAATATATTCGCTTCCGTGGCGTACTTGCTGCGTCCGGACTTTTATTTATTATAATAAATTACGTGTAAAGTGTGCTGCACAACAATCCTCCAGGTACATTTTTTCAGGTTCGTATGATTCAAGAAAATTACATTTTAGTGAATTTTCATTAAAAAATTCACTAACGATGGTGAGACCTTTGGAAAAATTTTTGAAATGAGCACGAATTAGTGCCCTTTGAACCCATATCCAAGGTCCTTTTGAATTTTTATATGTTTTTTTATATAAATATATATCCACATACCTATATATATATATATATATATATATATATATATATATATATATATATACATATATATATATATATATATATATATATATATATATATATATATATATATATATATTATATATATATATATATATATATATATATATATATATATATATACAGGCTGTTTCAAAAAACATGCACCATCGCTCGTGGGGTAATTCCTTACTAAAAAATAAGAAAAAAGTTACTGTGCACATAGGTCCGGAAACGCATAGTTTCCAATATACAGGGAGTTGAATTTTAATTTTTTTTTAATTTTTTATAAATAATTTCAAAACCACTGGATTGATTTTAATGAAACTTGGAACTTGAAAGTGTATTATGAAAGTGCATATTTTCAAGTGAGAATCTGCTTACAACTGCGTCAGTGGCGTGCGTACGGGGCAACTGTAAAAATTCATTTGGGGAAAAATATGTGCGCCACTGTCTTTTTCCAATTTTGATACATCAGTTATGAAGCTTATTACATAAGCCACAAAAGCTACCTCTTGGTATTTTTTCGTTCAGGGTATCCCCTAGGAGATATGATTAATTTTATAAAAAGGGGCAAAGTACCGATTAGTCGGCGTAATAATAATAATAATATATGTTTACTGCAACCATAAGAATATGAAAAACAAAACATACAGTAAACATTACAGCAATAAACGTGCAAATAACTAACCTACGTTAAATTTATTGGTGATAAACATTGAAATGAATATTACAAACATTGATAAAAAATGATAAATGAAAAATAAAAATAAAAAATGAAAAATGTAATCGTAAAGACACCATGATTTTTCCAAACTCTTGTTTTTGTACATTACGCAATTGACTTTAATAACAAATCTAAAGAAAATGTTGAAAGTGACCACCATTAGCGTCGTTACAATTATTTAACCTTCTGCGCAAAGATCTTTTTACTCTTCTGCAAATATTTTGATCTTCTCTAATGCTGTCAAATGCATATTCTATTCTTCCCAACAATTCTTCTCGTGTATTTACTGGTGTTTTATACACTATTTCTTTTAAATGACCCCACAAATAAAAATCGAGAGGATTCAGGTCCGGAGATCGAGGTGGCCATGACACCAGACCTCCACGACCAATCCATCGGTGACCGTATGTGTTGGCTAAATATGTTCTTACAACTGCTGCAAAATGTGCGGGCGCACCATCATGCTGGAACCACATTGTACCATTTCTCATAAAAAGCGGTAGTAACAACGGCAAATCATTTTGTAAAAAGTTTAAATATGATTCATGGTCAAGACGATTCGGTAGAACAACAGGACCAATTATGTGATTTTCAATAATAGCAGCCCAAATATTGATGGAAAATTGATACTGCGAATTTGCGACTCTTAGAGAGTGTGGGTTTTCATCGGCCCATGTATGTAAATTGTGAAAATTTACGATACCTTTTCGCGTAAATGACGCCTCATCAGTAAATAGTACACGTTTAGAAAAATGTTGGTCGTGCCTAAGTTTGTTTAAGAACCACTGACAAAACATTACCCTTGGTTGAAAGTCTCTAGGTAGAAGTTCCTGGACACGTGTAAAATGATAGGGATATAAACTTTGATCCTTCAGAGTTCTGTGAACTGATGATGCCGAAATATTATCCAGTTCGGTGGCAATAATTCTCGTACTTGTACTAGGATCACGTTCAACTCTATTTAATATTGCCTCTTCAACTCGTACAGTTCGGCGGTATCTTCTGCGTCCAGAGTCAGCTTTTAAAGGTTTTAAAGGACCAGTTTCTCTCAAATGTCTTACAATACGTGGGAAAATATTTTTGTCAGGAATTCTTCTTTGCGGATAAGTTTCCTGATAAACTCGTACAGCTTGTCTAGCATTTTGATTTGTTTGTCCATAAATTAACAACATATCCGTCAAATCCGCTGAAGTGTACTTAATGAAAACCATCTTGAGAGGAGGAAATAATATTAATGAGCAGCTCAGTATCAACAAATAACTAAAAACGAAAATACTGCACCGTATCAAAATTTAAAGAATAACACGAAAACTCTTTTGACGCCTACAAAGCACTTTAAAATTGTAGAATTTAGAGAACTGTCAAAAATTATAGTTTCATGGCACTTTACGATTACTGTTTACATTACTCCAACGAATCGGTACTTTGCCCCTTTTTATAAAATTAATCATGTCTCCTAAGGGATACCCTGAACGAAAAAATACCAAGAGGCAGCTTTTGTGGCTTATGTAATAAGCTTCATAACTGATGTATCAAAATTGGAAAAAGACAGTGGCGCACATATTTTTCCCCAAATGAATGTCTACAGTTACCCCGTACGCACGCCACTGACGCAGTTGTAAGTAGATTTTCACTTGAAAATATGCACTTTCATAATACACTTTCAAGTTCCAAGTTTCATTAAAATTAATCCAGTGGTTTTGAAATTATTTATAAAAAATTAAAAAAAAAATTCAAATTCAACTCCCTGTATATTGGAAACTATGCGTTTCCGGGCCCATGTGCACAGGAACTTTTTTTCTTATTTTTTTAGTAAGGAATTGCCCCACGAGCGATGGTGCATGTTTTTTGAAACAGCCTGTGTGTATATATATATATATATATATATATATATATATATATATATATATATATATATATATATTTGTGTGTGTGTGTGTGTATGTGTGTGTGTGTGTGTATCCGAGCGATAACTCAAAAAATACTCAACCGATATAAAGAAAACTTGGTACATATCTTCATTTCTTTCACCCAAAAATATACAAAAAATTTTTTGAGAGTATTAAAGTAACTGGAATGAGACTTTAAGTGTACCTATAAGTGATGCAAATAAACCTCTGTCTTGAATTTCAAGTAATTTGATTCACAACATTTTGAGTTTTTTCCAGATGAAAAATAAAAGCTGAAAGACATAAATTGAAACGACGAAAGTTGGTAAAATCAAATGCCTGACAATGGCGGAGTAGCTATCTGTAATGCGTAGATTGATACATACCACAAAAGCAAACAATAGAAATAACAAGTAAAACATACTATCCGAACTGACGTTCGCGAAGTCTCGGCCACACTATAACCCCGAAACCGTTGTCAACACCATGTCAATACGCGAAGATGAAAGTAAAGTACATACAGCCCGCTGTCGAACGACGTCAGAATGACAAAGGCATGAAATTAAAAATGATGTGATTGTAAAAGTTATTGATTTTTAAAATACACTATAGTTGTAGCTTGATCAATGGCCCCAATTAAATTTTCAAACTGAAAATGTAGCATATATAGTGAAAAGATCAATAGTTTACCTATACGCTACGCATATAACATCGCGCAAACAAACACTCGTTAGTAGTGTCATTTGCCAAGCGGTAACGTGTACTACAGATACGCTGCTGACACGCTGGCAGCCTGGGTTCCATTCTAGCGTGATCCATCTAACATTTTTTCACTTTGGTATTTTATAGAGACGATAACCTCTAGATTTTATCAGTTATGACCTAGTTCTCATTTTCTTTAACCGTTTCGCTCCCAATACGTACATTTACGTCATGACATGAAGTGTATCTCATGCCTGCCGCCGTGTATATATATATATATATATATATATATATATATATATATATATATATATATATATATATATATATATATATATATATATGTTCAAGCTTGAAATTGTCTTAAACCAGCTGGCGCATATATGCGGAAATCAATATATTTTTCCAGCTTTGCTCACACCACGGTCGCATATATACGACACTATCGTGCCTTAGAGGCCACTGCCTTCTCGTTATGTTTGATGAAACGTGTAAATGGAACCACCGCCGCATTGATACGGCGCTACCGTATAAATACGGCACATCGGAAAATTTTCGCCGCAAATCTGTTCTTAGGTGCAGCCAACCGTGTCTTTTGATCTCCTAAATAACAGATGACATATATCAGTGATAAACTAGTGAGCATCAGAGTATTAATTATACCAAAATTGCGTATAATATAGGAATTTTGAGAAAAAGAGAACGCGTGGAGGGTGATATTACATGCTGTCTTACAGCGGAAGAATATGAGAACATTGTCGCAAGTTTAAGCTTAGGCGGAGGGCCAGTGAATACCAAGCTAGTTCGGAAGACCCTGAGGCAAATAGTGAGGACGGAGTTGTTCGTGAAATTATTTGCGGAGGAAATTACGTTTTTAGTGACAATGAAGGCGATTTTCCAGATGAGGCCGAAATTGATGGTATAAATATACTGATATATAAATATCGTGTTATTCAATAGAAAATATTTCTTAGAATGTCTATTATTCTTTCAAAATATGCCCGATATATGTCAGTCGGGTTATAGCAAATAAAAAAGGCTGGGTATGATGGCATTAGGAATTTTGTTGGAAAAACGGATTCGATTGGGTTGACAAAAACGAAATCGTCCAGGCGATTGAAAAGGAAAAATACCTGCCACGTTTATAACTTGGCAGATACTTTTCTTCTCAAAGTACCTAGATATACCAAATTTTGCGTTTCTGGCTTGATAAAAAAATTGAGTTTGTTCATTGTTGAACACAAAATTAAAATATTTTTTGGTAACAGATAGAAAAAACATTTCTAAAAAACTCAAAAATCGATCAAGGTCTGTTTAAATTTAAAGTATTAATTTTAATAATATGCCGTACTAATAGTGTAAAATTCTTATAAAAATTCACTACTATATCACACTTGCTGTGTTCCAAAATTTTTAGTAAAGAAGCAGCTAGTAAAAGGATAATTAAATACGCTAGCTATTTCAAAGAATCGATAATTTACTTATTGTTTCACTGAATGGTATATTCAGGAAAAATTAAATAATACGGTTCGGTCGGAAATCTACTCATGTGTCATTATTTCAAATTAGGATCTGAACCCAAAAGGGCGGTCTCAGGGTCTAATTTCTTGGATTCGTGGCAACAAAGAAGCCACTGAGAGTTTTCCTGCTGCTGGTTTTCTATCCTTTTTTTGCACCAGAATAATAAATTAAAAGTGCCAATAACAACACTCTATTTATCTCGATAATTTGACCTTATTGAGATCATGTTACACGAAGTATGATGGGTGTGATAGCATTGCAATGCCAATTAGGCTTGGTAAGGAAAGGTTTAAAATACCTGCATAACTTTGTCGCCTTTGAATCCAAAATTAAAATTTTCAGCAAATATTTTTTATTGTTGATATAAGTTAATTTTTATTATCAAAATTAAGTTTTATAGCTTGATAAAAAAATTGAGTTTGTTCATTGTTGAACAAAAGATTAAAATATTTTTTTGATAATCGAAAGATATCGATGGTAACACTTTCCAAACATTTTTAAAAACTCTCTAAAATCGATCATCAAAATCTGTTTAAATTTAAAGTTTTAATTTTAGTAATACGCTGTACTAATAGTGTAAAACTCTCATGAAAATTCACTAATATAACACACTTTCTGCGTCCATAAATTTTTGGTAAATAAAGCACCTATTAAAACGATTAATTAAATACGCTAGCTATTTTAAAGGAATCGATAATTTACTCATTGTTTCATTGAATGGTTTATTCGGTAAAAATTATATAATACGGTTCTGTCAGAAATCTACTCATGTGACATTATTTCAAATTCGGATCTGAACCGGAAATGGCGGTTTCAGGATCAAATTTCTCGGTTTCGTGACAACAAAGAAGCCACTGAGAGTTTTTTTGTTGCTTGTTTTTTATCCTCCTTTTTGGCGGCAAAATAAGAAATTAAAAATGCCAATCACAACCCTATTTATCTCGATAATTTGACCTTATTTAGACCGTCTCACTCGAAAGTAAATTTTGCCATTTTTTTTGTCATTTTAGCGGGTATGTTATATACCTACTCTTTAAAAGGCCATTTGGCAGAAGGTATCAAAAACAAGCAACATCATAACACTTTTAAATGTACCCTGTACATACTGTTGTATTAGTTTTTGTATTTTTATATGTTCTGTTACAGCTTTTAGTCATAGTTCTGGACGCCATTCTCTTCATTTTAACCACATATGAAGTGATTTTTGCCAGAAGACAGGGTGGCGATCCTACCAAAAGACCAGCAGAACCCACAACTTATGGTAACATAGGCTTTCGAGAAAGAGGTGGGTATATTTATAATAGTGCCAAACAGAAAATTGCAAGATAAAGAGCCTTACGGTTAAGTCTGACTTTAGGTCCTGTGATGTATTTCTGACAAGGGGATCGTATTGTTATACGCAAACGCAATTTATTAGCTTTATATGTTTTAAATGATAGTTTATGTGTTCTTTTTGTGAGGCAAAAAAAAGTATTATTAACCATCTCTTCAAAAATAGACAATGTGCTACACTAAACAGATTTTCTAAAAATGCCTAATATAAAATTCAGTTCATACAAGTGACTCAAACCTCTTTATCACAGAACAATGAAGTCTGAACAAAATTATTTAAATGAGCGCGTACTAGCAGCACCGCTAAAACCCACATCCCTAGTCAGTTGCAATTTATTTATATATATATATATATATATATATATATATATATATATATATATATATATATATATATATATATATATATATATAAACATATAAAAATTGAAACTGATCCCGGATATGGGTTTTAAGTGATTAAATTTGAAGAAATTTTTTCAAAATTCAAAAGTCGGATCGCCTCATTAGTGAATTTTTTCAAAGAAAATTCACTAAAAACGTTCTCTTATTGAAAATAACAATATGTTCCCTTATTGTTAATAAAAATAAACTGTCATAACTTTGTTTTTAGGTGCCAGTACCGAATTTTCTCCAAAGCACTCTTACAAATACAATAAATCTAATATTATTAACGAGAAAGTAGAGCAAACCATATGATGTGATAAATAATTGTAATCAGAAAAAAAATCTGTTTCCGAAAATTTAAAAACACAATTTGGCACCCATAAGAAAAAAAAGTCGACAATCGCTGTAGGACTGTGCTACGTGCCACACTTAAACAATTCACATTTTTAGATTCATTGTTCAAACGTCTTATAATAATGTATTTGTTGCAAATATTTAGATTCGATAGTTTTCGAGAAATTTGGAAAATACGAAAATCGAAAATTTCGTTTGTAATATTTGTTTCGAAAACCGTAAAAGATATCTCAGTTTCCTTTTTTTTTTTAAATGATCATTACCGGATTACGCAACTTTGTCCTAATTTAACCGACCATGTATCCCTTAAGATAAGCCAGTTCCCCATGGTGAGCCTCAAAAATCGGACACCTGTATATATATATATATATATATATATATATATATATATATATATATATATATATATATATATATATATATATATATATATATATATATATATATATAAATTGAAACTGACCCCGAGTACTAGGTGTCTTAGTTCGCGCTAATTTGAAGGAATTTCGGGATCTTCCCATTAGTTAATTTTTTACGAAAATGCACTGATTACGACTATTGTAAGCAGTTTCATTGGTTTGGTAATTCTAACACTATTTAATGAAACTTCTGGAGTACCCCAGCAAGACTAGAAACGATATAATTTCCTTTAGTGTTTTTGGCATTGGAAACGGTTTAACAGGTTTAATTTTGCCAGGTTAGATGTAACAACATTTGGTCCAATTATATGCCCTTAACAGGCTTCCTTTATTTATAAAATTTTGAGTTGGTCTAGTTACGTTTTCAAATTAGCCTTTCTTAAACGTTTAAAGATTTGTTTCAGTCGCAAAATGTGTTTAAGTGACACACCAAATTTTATTATGCTATCGAGGTACACTAGGCAGATTTCAGTTTGAAATCTACGAAGTATCTTGTCGATTGCCTATTGGAAGGTACTGAGCGCTGATTTGAACCCAAATGCCATTCGTTTAAATTTGAAATGAAATTTTTTTAGAAAAGGTATTTTTTTTAAATATCGTTTTTTATTCATTTTAATTTGATCGTACTTGCCAGCTAAGTCGAATGTAGTAAAATATTGAATTTGCCAAGCTCTTCAAGTATGTCAGTAATATTTGGCAAGGTTTGTCGTCAGTTTGCTTTTTGTGTAATTTCATAAAGTCTATCACTAGTCACTGAGTGAAGTTTGGAACCTGTGATTATTACTGATAAATACACTTTGGAGAACCCAATTCACCATTTTCAGACCCGACGATCGGTTGTCTAACTAAGTTATATAGTTAGTTCAGAGGATTTAATAAAGTAAGCGAATAAAAATTAAAACTAGTATTTATATATTAGTTGACAAGCAATCGCAAACAACGTCCTCTATGAAGGTATACTGTTAGTCGAAAGTGCCTGTAATTCAAATTCACTTACCTGCTGTTAATGAGACTGCATGTCGTAGTTGATTATTGTTTCTAAGAAAGAGACACTAGTATTAATATAACATTTAGCGCAACTGAGATATGGCACTATTAGTAAATCGTGTATTGCTCAACATATTTAAGATAATAATCACCATGTATATAGAGAAAATATCAAGCTAATCAAAAGGGTCGGGCAGTCGCGAGATAAATAACACTAGAACAATAGCCCCCTATGCAACATTGTAACGAGAGCAAGTAGGAGACAGTCTAGTCAGCATTATAGAATCATTCAGCAGCAGCGACGCAGCAATATAATAATAGACAAAGGAAAGCCACATCAACAATAATGCAGTGTTGTAATTTTAGTAGTAGTTTGAATGTAAAGAACGGATGGAGGGTCCCATAAATTTGAATCCTCCATTTCGCCGTGGGTATAGCGATATGTTAAGGTTGAGAGAGGGAGTGGAATATATTTGAGGAGGGGGGAGAGGGGGTTATATTTGAGAAAGAGAGAGAGACCGCTGAGAGGAGCGGTGTAAGTGTCACCTTGGGAGTTTTCTGAGATTTCTGAGACTGAGCCTGACGCCGAGTGGCTGACAACTGACTAGCGACCACTACGCCTGTGGCGGGAGCGGAAACTGAGAGCAGTGGGAAATTTGATTTACTAGAATTATTCAGCTGGCCTGAACATCTTTTGGGGGCGGCGAGAAAGGGGAATTATCAATCGGTAAGAGGGCGAGTTTGTTAATAAAACGAGTAAAGCTACCTTTAGAAGTATTGACTTTGAAGATCCTCACTCGACCATTTTTGCCAGGGAGGCAGTCTTCAATTCTTCACAAAATCCATCCTTGGGTAGGCAGAAATGGCTCCTTTAGTAGAACCTTGTCAGATTATATTTACTGTCAACATCCAACGATCCACACACTTTCTCCATGAGAATTTCCAGATGAGAATACATTATCCTCAGTAGCAAGAAATTAGCCTATCGAAATGAAGAATATCAAAATTTAAAAAGTCAATTATATTTTTTCGAAAACGATAATCCAACGACGCTCAACAACAACCCATGCGAAATCAAATTGATCAACTTAAAAAAATCTGGACAATTGCCTTTAAGAAATAGTCTAAATTAACAAAACTACAGTTTAGAAATATGGGAACGCCCAGTATATAATAATAGCACCAGAAGACGCCAACATCAGAGTGATATGTGAAGAAGGAGGAGAGACTAAGATTAAAATGATACCAAATTAGCAACCCTTGAACCTCGATTGTAAATTACAAATTAATAACCGGAATTATAAATCAAATCAAGCAAAAACCAAAACACAACAGATATTCAACTTAACACATATAGAATTCAAAAATCCATAAGAATCCAAGACGCCAAACGACTTACCCGAATTGAAATTAGACTATGTTTAGACACATTGTATCAATAGCATCCAAAATTAACTATAATCAATGAGAAACCGGATTCCAGGCAACGTGAAGCTACCCATCTACCATCCAAGCATTTTGACAATCCTCTTATACATATCATAATTAGTTATCATTCGAGCTATTTTTGTAAGAAGCTGTATCAACAAGCTGAAGGAAAAACAGAAAGAAAACACACAAAAAAAAGAAAACGGGATTTCTAATGAAAATTCTGAGCGAACCGTAGCTTCGTTCTCCAAAGGGGGGAGGAGATAAATAACACTAGAACGATAGCCCCTTTTGCAACATTGTAACGAGACCAAGTAGAAGACATTCAGCATTATAGAATCATCCAGCAGCAACGATATAGTAATAGAATAATAGACAAAGGAAGGCCACATGAACAATAATGTAGCTGCATCACAGAGTTCACATCAAGATCACCATCAAAGACAATAGAGTCACTCCCTGAGGGGAATCATACAAGAATGAAGCCGACATATGGAGAGGCATTCATTCCTGTTCTGCACTTAGTACTTTTAACACACGGTGTGTTATTATTATAATTTTTATTTACATTTTATTATTGAAATATTATGTTAGTATTAGTTTAAAGTAATAAATAACGGTTTAAAAAAGTTTCAAGTCTTAACCGTAAAGTTAAGTCGCGACAACTAGATGCATACGGAAGTATAAATATCGTTAGAAATTTGAATAATGAATTTTGGATGGATAGAATAGGTCCGGTTTTGTGTGGTTTGTTATCTTTATAATTAGTGTTTCTTTATTATAAAGAATACTTAATAACGACACGCGGTCTTTTTAGAAGCAAGTAATGGAATTTGAATTACACGTACTTGGACTAGACAGTGGGGGTTTGTCTGTATACCTTCATAGGCAGCGTTGTTTGCGATTGCTTGTCAACTAGTATATAAATGCTAGTTATAGTTTTTATTCGCCTACTTTATTCATCCCTCCGATGAAGCCAACTTTGTTAGCGAAACGATCGTGAGGCCTGAAGATTGTGTTGTGCTAAATTGGGTTCTCCAGAGTGTATTTCTCGACTACCATCTGCTATTTACGTTGTCGAGAAGCGTCAGGTCTTTTGCACTATCTAGATTGGTAATGTCGACGGGGATGTTAATGGGTGTATAATAATAATTACATAATATCCAATTAGTTGAAAGATTAAAAGTAAATGGCAGATGGTGGTCGAGAAGTACACTTTTGGGAAACCAATTTATCAAAGAACAATTTTTGGACCTCACGATCGTTGCGCTAACAAAGTTGGCGTCATCGGAGGGATGAATAAAATGTATTTAGCTTTTATAGATAAATGCAAAATTAATGTATACCGACGCACACACACACACGCGCGCGCGCGCGCGCGCGCGCCGGCACGCACCATTTTTGGCATGTTGGTTGTATACAGTCTCTATTTTTTAACATTCTGTGTTATTTGGAGCTGCTGTGACAACATACTACTTGGTTCCGCAACGAGGTGGCGGCACGTGCTTCGTGTCTTACACCTTACTTAGTGTTGGAAGGATGGCTACCATAGCCGTATTACTTTATAGGTGTATTTTCGCTGCAATTAGTATGCCCTACTGACGAGCTCTAATTAGAGCGAAACTGGTCTGCGGTTCTAATTGTGGTGAGAATGCATCTAGCTTTACCATAGATATGTCAATGAGTGAAGATTGGAACCTGTGCTGAGCACTGATAAGTACAATTTGAAGAACCCAATTCATCACAATACAGTTTTAGACTTTGCTAACTTTGTTAGCGAAACGATGGCCGGGTCTAAAAAGTGTATTGTGATGCATTGGGTTCTCTAAACTGTACTAGCATAGATATGTATTAACACAGACCTATTTAATCGCTTCTCTACTTTCATTCCAGGTGGGCCAATCTCAGTGACAGACGCAAGCGGAAAGCCATATGCTTCAGCTGCTTCAAACGGCAGCATGACTTCGATGGCCACGATGTCAACAACCATCGGTTCCACAAACGGTTCTACAGTCCCATCGTCGGTAACTAGATCGCCCCTTAGGTCAAGTCTAAAAAAACCAAAGCCTAAAGATGGACTTGGAATTCAAAATCCAGGCTTCTCTGGAACCTCACCCACACTCACACGAAACGGGAGTACTAAGAAAACGGTGAGGATCCAGACGCAAAGTACTGAAGTATAGCAAATGTCAGGCAGCGCTCTAGACTTCTTTAACTTCTTGACACACTATGGTGTATAAAGCCGTATAATTGCACATATTACAGAGGACTTGAAGTAAAGATATTGTTAAAATCTGATCATCTTTTAAAATACTTTTAACAGACTCTAGAAAATATGAAATTTATTTATTGGATCTCCCACTAAGTCTAATTTCTTTGGCACGAAATTATTTTTAATCCCTTTAATTTATTTTCTTACATAAAATCATGGGAAAGCATTAAAAATAAAAGGTCCGTTTTGTCAAAATTGCATAGACTTTTTAATGTTTATGGTTACTATTTAAATTTGTACTATAACATTTAGAATGATCTTTTACAGCACAATTTTTTAAAATGACTGAACATTTTTTAATTGCTTTTGGGAATATGCGATTGTTAGTACTAAAGGTTAGATGATGATGATGACGATATACTGAGATGGTATAACAGATAAAAAATGGGTGTGTCACAAAAAGCGATTGGTTTTTTGAAATTCGTGAATGATATTTTTCATATAAATGGATGTATGCGGCAAGTTTAATAAATACGCGACCTGATTTAATGCTTAAGATTATTTTTTTAGAGACCTCTTAGCATCGTAAGACAACAGGTATGTTATTTCAAAAGTATTGAGTCATTTTAAGGCCTAGATATATAGCATTTTAGGGAGGCTAGATCGACTCGATTCTCTTTTTGACATTAAGTAATTTTATATATACCTACTTGTTATGAACCTGAACAGTTTCACTGAAATTGTCAATTTTGAACCTACCTTGAGTTTTTTTAATTTTGAGATGGTCAAAAGCCAGGTTGGTGAGATTTAACCTATGTAGATAGAAATATAGCCTTATTTTATTAAATGAGCCAAGATGCATGATTCAGGTTTTGTAATATTTTTATACAAGTGTAGCATGTTCGTAATATTAAAAAAAAAGATTTTCCTAAATTTTAAAGATCAATGTTTCAGTCAAAATCTGTGTATGCTACTATCATATCTGCTGTTTCAAAAAAAGTTGTTTCTTTTTAGTTGGTTTCAAGTACTTTCAACCTGCAAAAAAACAACAATAAGTAAAGTTGTTTGGTTAAACTTCGTCTTTTGTGTTTTAATATTATTTATAGAGCTGCAAGATATAGGCTTGTCGAATTTTGGTTTTCGGGTAAACGATCTCGGAATCTGTTGAAAATGGAATGTAAACACCAAATTCTGTTTTGCCCTTGATCAGTGATAAAAAATATTGTAATATCCCATTGTGTTTTCGTACCTAACCAACAATTACACAATTACATATGCACTTAATTGAATTTAAGATATGTTAAAAGAATTTAACTGTTTTGTTACACGACTATACATGAATGTAAAGCTGGTATTTTTTATTTATTTTTGATTCTATGTTAACCAACATCTAACGATGTTTACACTTTAATTCCATACGACTTAATACGTATCCTTGTTTTAATGCCCCAAAGCATCAAGATCCGGAGTTTTACACCTTTTTCAGAATTATATCATCTGCAAAAGTTTAAAAAGAGTTTACATTACTTGCTTTTTCCTTAATTTTGCTTTGTATATATTATGTTGATTTTCATGGACATTTCAATGGGTATTAATTATATGTGTTGGTTATTTTATTTTAATAATGGTTCTTGAAAAATAGTACACGGATATCAAAACTACGCAGACTTGTACGCATTTAAACTTGCGTATTTTGCAAAAAAATATCTAAGCTTGATTGATAATACTGTTATATTGTTGAAATTAGGTGCAGTTGAATTTTAGAAATCATTAAATTTCCTAATAGCCGCTTCGTTGAACTCACGTACCTTATATACTTTATTTTTACACTTGCGATAGGGGTTTATCTAAACGCTTAAAAGTAACACAAAGTTAATACCACGATTATACAGATTGAATGTTTTTATAGGAGATATTTCTTTAAACTTTGTTTTTGTTATTGATTATTAGGATTTATACATTATGATAATTTTCAATATACCTATATTAGATGACATTGCTCAAAAAAAGTATTAACATATCGATTTTTCGACAAGCTCAAAATATTATGTTAAATAGGTTCTAACTGCGTGTCGATTGACCATGACTTTATTTAAAAAAGATGTTTAGACAGTTCAATTTTTTTGACTTTTATTAGGATTTCTCGTTTAATTTTGAGCTATGGGTAAATGACACACATAAATAAATTGATAGAAATAAATTTAAGCTGCTTCTTCTGAGGGAAAACTCAATCCGCTCAAATACTTGTTATGCTAAAGAAAAGCTAGAAGTCGCACATTATTCATACCAGTAGCCACAGACCAGCAGCTTACTTAAGAGCTGGGACCATGAAGCGACACCCAAGTAATTGACCATTGAAACAAGGTTCCTTTACAAAATGTTTGGTAGATAGTAGTCAGCCGCTTGATACTTTGTCTGCATTTACTACAGCGGCATATTTAAGACCATCATTATGTCATCCAAATTACAAAAACTTATCGCAGTAAATACATTTAAAATTTGATACGATCAGCCAGAATATTATGCTATAATTATAATAAGTTCAGTAAACTACACAGGTGGAAGCCATATATTTCTAGACATTATATTATCTAGATTAATCAATAACCTGAAATTACCCTATTTTATGTCTATTTTTACAAAAAAATAACAGGTATTTTTATTCATTCACTTAGATGGAAATAACTAATGGGTTGTTTATCAATTAACGCTGGTAGACATTTTTTAATATTAGGATAGTAATTTTTGAATATTATTTTTTCCTACTTTTTTTAAAGAGGTATCTTATTCAATAACACCAAAGTAAAACATAAGAACCTGTTTCCATTCGAACAATGGAGGTTGTATAAAATTAAAGTAAATAATAATATTAGTTTGCAGACATCTTAAAATTAACTAACTCTTCAAATAAAATAAATAAAAATCAATGTCAATTTCAATAACCTTTTATTGTCTTAAAAGGAAACCAAAATCTAGTTAATAAAATCTAGTTGAAAATCCAGCAAGATGATTCGCCTATTAGGCATTAAGTAACTTTTTATCCTTTGGATCGGACTTGATTACAGTAAAATCCTTCTCAGACCAAAACTCCTATTACCTTCCTGGTTTTTGGTACACACACACAAACCTATATATATATATATATATATATATATATATATATATATATATATATATATATATATATATATATATATATATATATATATATATATATACAGAGAGCTTTCTTAATACGTATACAATATTTTACAGGATGGTTTATCAAGTAATTCTAAGATAGAAAGTTCTTATAATTATGTTGTCAAAAACGTTTAGAGCAGTAGTTTCGAAGATACAGGGTGCTAAAAAATAAAATAAAAATATTTTTCAGTTTATAAATGCGTTTTGTTTGTTGTTTTACCCGGAAAACATGGATTGCAACTTTTGTTTATGAAATTTATCGTTTTCCCGTTTCTCAATATTACCAAAGTGATCTTCGTATTATATAGATAGAAAATCACAAATCTTAAACTAAGATACATACTTTTAATTATACTTATCGATTTTGTCGTCAGAATCAAAACACAAGGGTTATAATACATCATATATTCTTCTATCCTACATACTGTACTTTCGGAGACGCGGTTTGACCAACACTCAACTTCCCATCTGGTAAGCAAGAATGTAATTTTGTGAAACTGAATTACTTAAACCTAAATGGCTTAAATACTATTTTCTTGAATTTTGTGCATTCCATATTTATAAGAGGTGTATTTTTCTTACTATGTTGTAGTTTATACATTGTGATTTTATATTTTGACTTGCTTGTAAATAGTCAATATTTTAACTATTGTTAATGTTTCGTTAAATATGGTGATAAACTTATATATAATATCCGTCCAATTTTAGCAACATTGTTGCAGTTTTATTATTGATATTGTGTTTGACACATTTATATATTTTATTACAGCTGTTCATTGAACTAATAAATTTTTATAAAAATTATATTCTCATTTTTTTATTTAATTGTTATGTTTAAATGTTGGTGTGGTTTCTTTATAATAATTATAATTGGGTTTGTGTAAATATTTTTTTGTACACGTTAAAGTTAAAGTGACCATACTAATATAAGTACATTTTGGGAACGCACATCAACACAACACATTTTAAAAAACCTGCCGATCGTTTCACTAACCAAGTTAACGTCATTATGGGTGAATAATTCTAAATATGATCCACGTAACGAAACCATGCTCTGGAAAAATAGTCACTTTTACTTTCAAGATCCATTTCAAATATAGTCATGAAAAGGTCCGCAATAAATGGAGATAGTGGGTTGCCCATTGCCGTGTCTTGGATTTGTTCAAAAAACCCATAGCCAAATTGAAACATATTTTTTTAATACAAAGATTCATTAAAGAATAAAGTAATATTCTTTGCAGCCCTCTTCATTTATGTTATTCACTTTTAACAACTGTTCAAAATACTTTAAGGTTTGTTTCGTGGAGACGCTAGGAAACAAAGAGGTTACATCAAACGAAATCAAAACCTCTGCTTTAACCAATTTACCACCTTCAATTTTATTAATAAATTCCAGTGGATTTGTTACTGAAAACGGACAAGCTTCTGAACCCAGTTGTCAACCACTTCGTTCAATGGCATGTCGGGGAATCACAATCTAGCGAAGTGGTACGTTACGGTTCCAGTGGCGGTGATAAGGGGCACAGGGGCACGTGCCCAATCCAAATTTCAATAGAAAAATATATTTTTTTTCATTTACTATAAATGACTGTTACAATAATATAAATTAATTATATACGACAAAGTCTCCATATTCTAATTATTATTGATTCAACATCGCGCCACCGTAGTCTACACTTTGACTTTGCATCCGGACACTGTGGTCGCATTACGCGTGCTTGCGCCTTTGCATATGAATATACATTCAAAGGCGTGGGCACATAGTTAATCAGCCCTCGTTTGTCATCGGGCTTGCAGACCGAACACAGCGAGGATATCGTTAAACTCGATCGTAAAATCGGCTCAAGGGTCATATATGTTGAGTGACCGTTTTAAGTGTTGTTTATTTTTTTCGCTGAGAGGTGTGTTTTTACTGGTTTTGATTTTGAAACGTCTCGGTGGACTTTTTATTGAGTAATAAAGACATGACGTACGAGATCCGATTGGAAATTAAACTATTAGGAGGGCCGATACCCGACTTGATTATTTCCAAAACAGACGTAGGAAAATCGCGAAGTTTTTCACGAAAATTTAATAGTAGTGTCTACGACAGATTTAAGTGGCTATGTGGGTGTCCTAAAAGAAACAAACTGGTTTATTTTATTTGTTTAGCGATGGGTGGCAACCGAAGTGGAAGGTGTTAGTGCTTTCTTAAATTTTCTAAAGGAAAATGACCTTAACGAGGCATTTTCCGAGATTCATAACCTACGTAATATTGTAGCAACGATTCCAATGACAAATTGAGAAAGCGAAAAGTTATTTTCTACTTTGAAACGCGTTAAGACATTATTAAGAGGTACCATGTGCCAAGCCAGACTTACAGCATTGGTCATGTCGTCATCAAGAAAAAAATTGTGAAACAAATCCGGGACTTTATTGAAAAAGTCATTAACATTGTTGTGAACAATAAGACAGGCGAGCTGATTTCCTCTACAAGTAACGGTAAGATAACCATATCAATTTTTTTCAACTCTTGCCACCAATTATTTTAATTTATTTATGCCCTCGACATTCGTGATTAAATATTATTTCAAATAGCTACCAATTTCCCAAAAAATATTCTTGTGAAAGTCTATATTTTTGTATAAAATAATTTTGTGACCCTGAAAATTTTCAAAAGCCGCTCGTTGCTGGTAAGCAATCCTACTCACGAACTCTGTGCCCACCCATGTAAGGCATACACGAGCCGCCAATGTACGGTACTATAGATAAATATTCCGCTGCCCAATGTATTTGGGATAATAATCACCATGTAGATAAAGAAAACCTGGAATTAATACAAAATGTTAAGCAATCAGGACACCTAAATGCTTTCTAAAGTTGTGATAAAGCGTTATTTTCTATCTAAATATTAGAAAACTTGTAAAATCCAATGAAATCATTAATTGAATATCTAATAATAAAATACAAATAATATAAATATATGGTAAAAGATTTCCACCATTAAATAATTTTAAGCAATTTATATTTAACTAAACGTGTGTATTTCGTATTTATTATCTTATCGCTCTCGATAAATCCGATAAAACTCCAATAGACGCGGAGATTTCTTACGTGCTTTCCAAATGATTTATAAGGCGAGGCCGTGCGGGTAGAGGCAGTAGTAGTTCTTCCGTCAAAATCGCAACAGCGAAGCATCACCAGTCCGTCCGAGTCCGTACCCATTCCGCTTTCCGTTAGATCGCTCCAAGCTTGGCTTATTTCGTTGAACATAAATATTTTTATAGGTTCGTTTTAAGTAATATTGTCCGGCGAATTTTTATATAATTTTTCACTACGCATTTCACTACCTACCGCCATACCTTTAGATAGCCGTGTATGTTATATTATCTTGCATTATTTTTGTGGGGATGCTGAGGATTCACAGCTCACTTAAATAATCAAGATATTCTCATCTAGGATTGATCCTGATAGGAATGCTGAGGATTTACAGCCCATATACATCATTCTAAGGAACAACTCCTGGGACCTTGTCTAAATTCGAGCTTTCCGCCTCGTACATTCGGAATTCTTGTGTTATTTTGGTGAGGACGCAGAGGATTCACAGTTCACTAAAATAATCAAGATGTTTGTGTCCTGGTTTGACCCTCGTGGGGATGCTGAGGAAAAACAGTCTGTATGGGTGGTCAGGAACTTATGTCCCGCCTCTTTCTCCTTAATTATTGTCGCTTGTGTCCGTTCTTTTGTTTGATAGCTTGGTAATAACACTTTCGCATTGGTATTCGCTGTGTGTTTCTCATCTGCCGTATCCTTGTTTATGTAAACCACCGCCCGTACCGTATATACTCTGCCGCTACCTCATTTGTCTATCATTTAACCCAGCAAACACCGTTATGTTACATTGCCATAAATAATATATACCTTTTGCAACCTAGATATATGATTAATGCAATATTAAATTTATATGATCAAAATATATAAATGATATATACATATATATATATATATATATATATATATATATATATATATATATATATATATATATATATATATATATATATATATCATATAGTACTGGAAAGAGAAGCAATATATTAAAAAAAATAGAATTTATTATCCAAAAATATCAAAGGATACACGCAAAAATAATGTTAATAATCCTTTGGCTCAATCGAATTATTTTTTAATTCTTTTCTATCATAGCTTGCTTAACGTAAACCACTCACTCACAATATTTTCAAATTATTGTTGTGTATAGTACTGTGATATACCTAAAACTGAAAAAAAACTCGGGACGCAGCAAGTGCGTTATGGTAGTGAATTTTTATTAAATGCTTCAAATTTAAATAACTCCATTTTCTATAAACTTAGAGAGTTTAATTTTAATACGTAGTAAGGTCTCTCCTAAGGCAAGATATCCACAAAATTTGATTAAAATAACTTTGTGATTTTCGGAGAAAAAAAATTTTTTCGAAAGAAAATTTAAAATTTGAATAACCCAACTTTCTCTTAACCTAGAAAGTTTAATTTTGGTACGTAGTAAGATATCTTCTGAGGAAACATACATACTAAATTTCATTAAAACATCTTTGTTACTTTCAGAGAAAAAAATTTTATTCGGAAGAAAACTCAAAATTCCGTCCGATTTTTCTGGCCAACAAACTCATCCAAGCCATTAATAAAAGAAAGGCACTTGCCCAGTTTCATCGAAATCGGTTAATTATTTTTTGAGTTATCAGACGGATACATATATATATATATATATATATATATATATATATATATATATATATATATATATATATATATATATATATATATATATACATATAAAAATTGAAACTGACCCCGGATATGGGTTCAAGGGGTCCTAGTTCGCACTCATTTGAAAGAATTTTTGCAAAGTCTCACCATCGATACCTCTCTATTAGTGATTTTTTTAAATAAAATTTCACTAATAGTATAGCACTAAGAGTAAGCAAAGCGACATTGTTAATAGTAAAGACTGTAAAAGCGGCAATTCACAAGTAGATGACAATGGAAACCACGTAGTGTGTTCAGTTATTAGAAAGAAACTATTGACTATTAATTAACAATAGACTAAAAAACTCGGGACGCAGCAAGTGCGTTATGGTAGTGAATTTTTATTAAATGCTTCAAATTTAAATAACTCAATTTTCTATAAACTTAGAGAGTTTAATTTCAATACGTAGTAAGGTTTTTCCTAAGGCAAGATATCCACAAAATTTTATTAAAATAACTTTGTAATTTTCGGAGAAAAAAATTTTTTTCGAAAGAAAATTTAAAATTTGAGTAACTCAATTTTCTCTAAACTTAGAAAGTTGAATTTTGGTACGTAGTAAGGTTGAGGCAACATATATAGTAAATTTCATTGAAACAGCTTTGTTACTTTCGGAGAAAAAAAATTTTTTCGAAAGAAAACTCAAAATTTTTCCGGAAAACCCCGTCTGATTTTTCTGGATAACGAACTCATCCAAGCCATTAATAAAAGACAGGCAGTTGCCAAGTTTCATCGAAATCGGTTAATTACAGCTACTGATGAAGACAACTTCGTTGTCGAAATACGTATCAAAAAAGATAGCGCATAACTCTGTTATTATTGTTGTAGTTTTTGGGGTTATTCTACTTTTTGTTTCAGTTTCCAGCCACAATGTCCAGTCTCAGTCTTTTGTCAATAAAAATTATTATTATTATTTGTTATTTTTTGAGATTTCAGATGTTTTTATGAAAATTGGCTACCATAACGCACTTGCTGCGTCTAGATTTTTTGAACTGCAATTTGCTTTTTTACAGTACATACCAACAAAATATCAATCAGATTTTGGACCATATCACATCGTCTTCTATTTTAACACTAAAATAAATTTAATATTGAATGAGACAAACTTTAATTACTTTTAGTAGTACCAATCATAATAAAAATATGTCTAGTCAAAGTAACAAAACCCGATAAAAAAACAATTACGAAAACTAATAAATGCTGTTGAGCCAAAAATAGCCTTGTTAATATATCATATTCCCTTTCTTTGTCCAATTTTATCATATCTTTTGTTGGTCAGTAACAAAAGCAAACAAATTATATCCCAAATGATACAGAAAACTTTACAACTCTAGATCTAAATAAAAGGACTGTAACAGCGGCAGAAGCAGAAGTCAATGGAAGGTTGATGAATGAATCTCATGAGTCAATAAGAAAAGCATTGACTAACCAACAGCAACCACATACTTATGATTTAAACATGTTTCAAATTTGAATAGCTCAATTTTCTGTAACCCTAGAAAGCTGAATTTTGGCACATAGTTAGGTATTTCCCAAAGCAATATGTAGACCAAATTTTATCGAAATTTTCGGAAAAAAAAATTTTTTTTTAAAGAAAACTCAAAATTTTCCCGGAAAACCCCGTTCGATTTTCCTGGCCAACGAACTCATCCAAGCCATTAATAAAAGAAAGGCACTTGCCGAGTTTCATCTAAATCGGTTAATTATTTTTTGAGTTATCAGACGGATACATATATATATATATATATATATATATATATATATATATATATATATATATATATATATATATATATATATATATATATATAAGCATATAAAAATTCAAACTGACCCCGGATATGGGTTCTAGGGGTCCTAATTCGCGCTCATTTGAAAGAATTTTTGCAAAGTCGATACCTCTCTATTAGTGAATTTTTTTAATAAAAATTCACTAAAAAGATTCCTGTTAGGAAAATGCCATTCTTAATGCTTCAGTAATGAGTTGTGTTGTAAGGAATATGTGTGTGTAGGAAGGGGGGCTGTGAAATGGTGGTTATTGATGTAGCTGAAAAGTCATCATTGAGAATGGATCATTGAATAACTTTGTGGAAATATGTTTTTCCGCCGAAATAATTAATATGTATTAAAAAACCCTTACGGAAATCTATGTCTTTTTAATGCAAGCAGTCATCAATTCGGTTACCGGTATAACCTATATAGTAGAAACAATGTGCCATATTTTATCAAAATAACTTATTGTTTAAAAATGTACACAAAATTTCTGACAATAAACTTTAAATGTTGGTTTCCTAGCGAACAAACTTTAGGTTAAATAGCAAATTAAGTTATTGACATTTGAAGCATTTAATAAAAATTTGCTACCAAAACGCACTTACTGCGTCTCGATTTTTTTTTCTTACAAACATATTTCGATAAAAAAGCAAAAATAAAATACCATAACGCACTTGCTGCATCCAGAGTTTTTCCTAACTAGAAATGTCTAGAGCTAAGTAGAAACCTGTAATTAGTCGATGATCAAACTGTGTCATCTACCACAACAGCAAACTGTAATAATCATAATTTTATGTGGTAGCGATCTATCTTTATTGGCGATTATGTGATATCGAGAGTAGCAGATGTAAATGAATTATAGCCATAAAAGTATAAATATTAAATTCTATGTTAGAATCAGTACCTTGTGAAAACAAATCTTTATTCAATGTTTTTGTCCTTATTGTCCTTATTAACTAACTAACTAAATCTGTGCCCGCTTTTAGACATATGTGCCATCTATTAGAATTTACCTTAAGCAATTTGAGATCAACAGTTTGAATATGAAAGAAAACTGAGGAAAAAATATTTTTTTCGAAAAAAAAATTAAAATTTGAATAACTCAATTTTCTCTAAACTTAGACACTTGAATTTTGGTACGCAGTACAAGCTCTCCTGAGGCAACATATGTACTAAATTTCATTAAAACAGCTTTGTTACTTTTGGAGAAAAAAATTTTTTTCGAAGGAAAACTGAAAATTTTCCCGGAAAACCCCGTCCGATTTTTTTGACTAACGAACTTATCCAAGCCATTAATAACAGAAAGGCACTGCCAAGTTTCATCAAAATCGGTTAATTATTTTTTGAGTTAGCGGATATATATATATATATATATATATATATATATCTATATATATATATATATATATATATATATATATATATATATATATATATATATATATATATATATATATAAACATATAAAAATTGAAACTGACCCCGGATATGGGTTCTAGGGGTCCTAGTTCGCACTCATTTAAAAGAATTTTTGCAAAGTCTCACCATCGAGACCTCTCTATTAGTGAATTTTTTAAAATAAAAATTCACTAAAAAATACAGAGAGAAGACACCTGTAAATCATACGGCTAAAGTAATCAGCCTCCTAGAGCATTGCGAGATGTATGACAGCTCTAGTAAGACCGAAACCGGTCTGCGGTTCTAATTATGGTGAGAATACATTTAGGCTTGCATACATTGTCCCTTTATTAGGAAATAAATGGGCCAGGCCTGACAATTTACAAAATAATTAGTTGGTTGTACACAGTCTCTATTTAATAAAATTTTGTGTTATTTGGAGCTATCGTGATAACATACTATCTGGTTCCGCAAGGAGATGGGGACCCTGTCCTACATTTCACAATGTTCTAGGAGGCTGATTATCATAGCCGTATTACATTATAGGTGTTCTCGCTGTAATTACTATACCATAATCACGAGCTCTAATTAGAGCCGGCCTGCGATTCTAATTATGGTGAAAATACATCGAGCCTTACGTCAATGTGACCTGTGCCAGAAATATAAGGTAACGCAGTAACAGTCGCCGGTGATGTAGCCATTTGTTATTAAAGGGCGGTGGATTTACCAAATGGGTAGGTAGATGTTAAACGAGTGAGAAAGGCGTCCGCCAAATCACCACAATTCCCTTAATAAGCAGCGGAAGCCTAAGCAAAGCTCAAGCATAGTGATATCTCATAGGGGTTCGGGTGTTCGGTAATACTCTGAGGTTTATTCAAGTCCTAGGTACTTATTACAATAAGAGGCACCAGCAGCTATTCCGCAACCCGTTGCAAGGTTCTGGAGGACATTAGGGTAATGATGACTTGAGGCTACTGTGACAACAAATGCACAATGTGCCAGTTCGTTAATCAACGTTCTAACAGAAAGGGTTACCATAAGGGTTAACAGTACTAAACTGTCCTATAATTAACAAGATATGAATTCAAAGTCGCGTAATTGCCTACTGATTCTATAACTTTTTAAGTCAATGGTACGGTAAACAAATAATAATGTAGCAGTACAAGTTTTATGCTTTATGAAGACAATACGTTATAATAATAGCGTGGACCTATATAAGTACAATCAGGCCTGCATAATATATGGGTACATAATTGGTGCTTAAATAATGTTACATCCTTGTCTATGGGAGACTTGTTCATAGAACCTAATTACTTCTATGATCACAGGCAGCTTGTAGTGTGTTGGTAGCAGTCAACACTCTGGAATGCGGTGCATTAGTGTGACGTCATAGTAGGTCAAATACTTGTATTTACACACATGCGTTTTTCTCTCTAGTTTGAAAGCAGTTCTTCTTAAATTCAAATTAAAATGAACTTTTAGCAAAGATGCATTGTAAGTCTGTTTTATATACATTTTTGCGGATTCTCACGAGCAGAGCAGCCTTTACTTTTGTTCATTTCAAAATTTAAAGGAAAGCACAAAGAATAATTTAGCCAATATAAAATCCTGGTCGTTCGGATTCAGTAACTAGCAGTAATAATGACAACAGTTTCTCGCGCTGTTGTCTGACGTCACAATTAATGCACCGCAACATATTCGAGAGGCGACTAGAAATGATAGGTATGGAACAATGAGGAATGCTTAGAACATCTATGGGCAGTATACATAAGCGAACCGCAGATAGAGGAGTCAGTCAATATTGAGCTAGTGTTGGTGTAGAATTAGCGATCATAGAGGGCGAATAGTGAAATATAGTTCTATAGACATTTGTTAATAGAGGAATATTGTAGTTGGTGTGTTTATGGTCAAAAAATAGTTGGTTATAATAAATTAGTAGTTTGAAAACTGTGTTTTTTTAGTCAACAAATCCAAAATCCCGAAGTACGTAATAAAAACATCCGCTGTTAATTACTTTTATATGAGCTCATGAAAACGTGTACGTTACGCTACAATAACAAGTTAAACACTGCTAAAATGGTTGGCCTGAAGAGCCTGAACAACTACAACAGTGTTATATAAGTAACGAGTAACCTAAACCTCCAGTTATAAAATTGCATGGCCCGTGAAGCGCCCTCACAAGAGAAAACAATAAAAAGAGTCACTGGCTGTTCTAAATGACTTGAATAAACGGTCAGGGGTGAAACCCCTTTACTAAGTAATCTTAAATAAAAATAAACAATAACACAAACGACCTTGTAGGTCAATAGACTTAAAATAATAACGTCAACAGGGTTGCTATTTCCAACCAAAATTGTGTACCAGAATGCTTGGGAAAATTGTACAAAATTCAAGAGGATAGTACTAAAACTCTAACTGGGCGCCAAAAACAAAATTTTCTTATTTATTGGCCTCATATTTTGCTATGTGTGCTTTGGCATTTGAATGTCGTCTAATATGAAAACGACGACCACCCTTTATTGGTAAACTGCAAGTTTTACAAAAGGTTGTATTTGTACTTGGTTGAACAATTATAAAACCATAGTACTCTTTCCATTTGTCTTTAAATTTTTGTTTATAAATGTTTCTTTTCTTAACTGGCACCGCTGGTGGATTGTTCTCTATGCTAGTGTCAGAGTCTGTATCCCTTAAAAATTCAGGATTATGAATCTGAATCATTTACTGAAGAACGTCCAGGGCCAGGGTCGATGTCTTTATTTTTACTTTCAGATTATTGTGATTGAGATCCTACTGAATAACCTCTGCCCGAGCCTTTACTATCTGTATTGAAGCTTTCCAGTTTAATAACAAATCTAAAATCAAATTCGGTACTGGAAATAAATTAGAATAAATAGAGTGACCTGTATATACCTATCCATGATGCAGATCAGCTGTTGTTATTGTTGTTAGTCGTTATTGTCAAATATTAAAGTCAAAGTTAAATTAGAACAGTAAGGTTACTTAAAAGTGACAATTTAGGCCACTAAATATGGCAGCAGCAGGTAAAAGCCGGTCTTCCCCTTCAGTATGGTGATTAAAGGGAGGTTATGACACGAGGACATTACAAGTCAGGTTAGGTCAATCTATACAGGACTATACTTTAAAGTAACTTAATCTGACCAGCTAAAATGGCTGCGTAGCACAAAAATGATATTTGATAAGGCAATTTATAACACTGCAATTGTACCAATGGACTGAAAGAAAACACAAGATACGGTCATGGTATACTCATCTAGTCCCGGTCTCCAAGGAATACTGGCCTTAGATGCTCCTATAGCTAGTGATTGCGGTCAACGCCGTACCACTACTCTCGGTGCCCCCCAAACCTATGGATATGAATGAAACAATTATGCGCATTTACTGCAGAGTAACACAACTCGGACAACAAACGAGAAATATAGGCAACAACTTTGCACCGAATTTTGCAGAATATACGCATACATACAGGTGACTCAACAGAGATTAGCGGATCAGTAGCGTGTCATACTTAGGAATAACCTTATTCCACAAACGAGACTGAATACGATCAAACAGGAAATTGAGCGTGAAATCACTAACATACCCAGACAGCACAGAAACATTTTGAGAATATACCAGGAATTTTTCGAAAGAATATTCAAACATATCGAGAACATTCTCACAAGGTAGAATATATATTCATATAACATTCTATGAACATGACAATGGGACAGACTCTGTCATACTAATAAGGTTTTTAGAATGTTATTTATAATACTCTTAGGAGCTCTCAGTATGTTCTGAAAATGTCCCACGAACATTCAATGAATCTTCTCAAAATGTTCATTCATATACTCATGGGAACATTGCTTTTTTTAAAGATATATAGGATGTTTCGCATAAGAACCGACACAGAGGAGGGACGTGCAGGGGAACCTAAAATATGATGATTTAATGCAACATACTCCCGTACTAAGTTGCACGCCTGAGAAGTTATAGGCTTTCAAAATGGGTTTTAAATTTTGAAAAAAATCAATATCTCAGTAATATAAACTTAGATAAACCAAATTTGTTACACGTTTTGGGTGTATGAAAAGCATTAATCGATGGTGAGTAGATTTCAATTGAAGTATTTCAAAGGGTTCAATATGGTGACGAACCCATAAAATGTAACATAATTTTTTAACCTATTGGCAGATTTAAAAATTTATTATTTTATTTAATGGGGAAGCAAATTTCTAAAACTTTTTCCGCTTATTATTCCAAAAATATTTGTCGTTTTCAAGAAAAACCCGAATAACAGAGACATATACTTCATCAATGTTACTTAAAACCTAAAATCATAAAAAATTCAATAGATGGCTATAAAATTATCATTTTGAAGAATTTCTATAACTTATCGGTAGCAATCTTTTTATTTTTGTTGTTTGTTTTCAAATAAATTCTACTTATTCACACTTTTTCTCTGCTTGTCAAATTTGACATATACATAATTTTATCGGCAAATATTGAATTATCTATGATTTTTAGTAACATCGATCAAATATGTTTCTTTAGTTATCCATGTTTTTCTTGAAACCAACAAAGTTTTTTTGGAAATTTGAAAAACAGGAGTAACAAATATTTTAAAGTTAAATTCCTCATAAAATGAATTAATAATTTATTAAATCCGGCAATATGTTTAAAAAAAATGTGACATTTTACGGGTGCATCAATCCTAATCAACCCATTCAAATGCCTCAATTGAACTTTACTTACCGTCGATCAATGCTCGTGGTAAGGTCAGAATGTGTATCAAATTTGATTTCTCTAAGTTAAAGTATTACACAGATATTGATTGTTTTTTTAATTGAAAACCCCACTTTGAAGGTCTATAACTTCTCAGTGGTGCAACTTAGTATAGGGGTAAGTTGCGTTAGATCATCATATTTTCGGTTTACCTACATGCCCCTGCCCTCTGTCGGTTCTTATGCGAAACACCCTGTGTACATTTTTTAAATGACACAGAAATCAAGGAAATGCAAAGCTATGAAATATTTGATTTATCCTCAAAATTTACTAATTTTCCTCCATTTAACTGGCCTCGTATATATTTTCGCATAAGCAAGTCCAACTCGCCATACATGTTGGAATTTGAACTTCTATCACTCACTTGTGTAGGTTACCATTATTCTAGTGGCTACTCACACCTGTAAGCTCACAGCCTATATTTTATGCTTTAGGGATGAAGAGCACACCCCCTGGTTAAACTTTTGTACAATACTTCTTGTACTGACTTGAAGACTAATTTTGGAAATATTTACATTTGTAATTACGCATACCATGGTTCATGTTAGGACCAGTTAAAAAAAAATCAGTATTCTATTTGATTTTAATAACCGATGAGATTATGTCGTGATTACTTATCAATATTTAAATATTTAAATTAACTTTGGTACAAAGAAGGTAAGAAATAATTAATGTGATAGGATTATCTATCTTTACATTTTCATAATATATAGGCAATTGATAAATTGTTTTCACAAATGTCAAATGAAACTTCAAAAAGGAGGCTTAAGTAATGTTCTTATTTATGACCGCTTGTGACATGAAAATAAGGGTATTTCTCCACTTGTATTTTTTATTACTTCCACTAGTTCAAAAGTTAAGAAAAATTACGTGTTCTTTTTTAGATTCTAATTACAGTTTAGGTATGTACTTTGAATTTTTTGTATTTTTTTGGTAAATTTTTGTGTAAAAAACATTTGGTCAGTTTTGAGACATTTTTTTTGCTTTTCCGTAGAAATAATTTTTTTGTGAGATTTTTGTGAAATTTTGGTAATTAATATACTGTTTAAAAAGCTACTTACTCCAAAAAAAGAGTTTTAATTAATTTGAGAGGATTATCTATGTTTACATTTTCATAATATATAGGTAGTTGATAAATTGTTTTCACAAATGTCAAATAAAACTTGAAAAAGAAGGCTTAAGTAATGTTCTTATTTATGACCGCTTGTGACATGAAAATAAGAGTATTTTTCCGCTTATATTTTTTATTACTGGTTAAAATTTTTGTGAAAAGTTTAAAAAAATGACCTCTCCTTTTTTAGATTTTAATTACAGATTAGGTATGTAATTTCAATTTTTTGTATTCTTTTAGTAAATTTTTGTGTAAAAAATATTTAGTCAATTTTGGAACACATCTTTTTGTTTTTCGATAGAAATCTTTTTTATTGAGATTATTGTTAAATTTTGGTAATTAATATAATATTTAAAAAGTTACACAATTTTTTTTGAAGTTTCGTCGAAAAGATATTTGTGTTATATCTTGGCAGGTAGGTAACTAACTGGAAGAGGTTCATTGGCTGGGAAAATCGAACCAGTTTTTTCAAGAACAAGTTCACTTTCGGTAAATGTTTGTACTTTTTCTAGCTCAATTCAGTTAAATCAATAATAGGCCAGGTCAGTTCAGTTAAGTCAATAATAGGTCAGGTCAGGTCACTTAAGTCAATATTGGGACAGTTCAGCTCAGTTAAGTCAATGATAGGTCAGGTCAGTTCAGTTAAGTCAATGATAGGTCAGGTCAGTTCAGTTAAGTCTAACAGATCAAGTTAGTTCAGTTAAGTCAATATTGGGCAAGATCATTTCAGTTAAGTTAATAATAGGTCAGGTCAGTTCAGTGAACTTAATATTCGGCCAGGCATTTCAGTTAAGTCAGTTTAGTTAAGTCAACCTTGGGATAGGTCATTTCAGTTAAATCAATAATAGGTCAGGTCAGTTAAGTTAAGTTAATATTGAGACAGGTCGGTTCAGTTAAGTCAATAGCCGACCGACAAGTAACGACGACCAACAAGTAATGGCGACCTACAAGTAATGGCGACCGACAAGTAACCACGATCTACAAGAAAAGGTGACAGGCAAGTAACGGCGACCGACAAGTAACGACGACCTACAAGTAACGGTGACAGACAAGTAGCGGCGACCTACAAGTACCGGCAACCTACAAGTGCCGGCGACCTACAAGTACCGGCAACCGACTAGTAACGACGACCACCAAGTAACGGAGACCTTCAAATAACGGAGACCTACAAGTAACTGCGACTGATAAGTAACGACGACCACCAAGTAACGGCGACCTACAAGTGGCGGAGACCTACAAGTGACAGCGACCTACAAGTGATGGCGACCTGCAAGTGGCGGTGACCTACACGTAACGACGACTGACAGGTAACGCCGACCGACAAGTAACGACGACCGACAAGTAACAGTGACCTACAAGTAACGGCGAACGACAAGTAACGACGACTAACTTAAAAAACCTATGTGTTTCTATATGTTTGAATATGAGTATCTGGTCAGCTCAGTTAAGTCTAATTTGGGACAGGTCAGCTCAGTTAAGTCAATATTGGGAAAGGTCAGCTTAGTTAAGTCAATAATTGGTCAGGTTAGTTAAGTCAATAATAGGTTAGTTCAGTTCAGTTAAGTCAATATTGGGACAGGTCAGCTCAGTTAACTCAATAATTGGTCAGGTAAGTTAAGTCAATAATAGGAAAGTTCAGTTCAGCTGAATCAATAATAGGTCAGGTCAGTTCAGTTAAGTCAATAATAGGTCAGGTCAGTTCAGTTAAGTCAATATTGGGCCAGGTCAGCTCAGTTAAGTCAATAATTGGCCAGGGCAGTTAAATCAATAATAGGTCAATTCAGTTCAGACCGACAAGTAACGACGACCACCAAGTAACGGCGACCCACAAGTGGCGGACACCTACAAGTCACAGCGACCTACAAGTGATGACAACCTGCAAGTGGCGGTGACGACGACCGACAGGTTACGACGACTGACAAGTAACAGCGACCTACAAGTAACGGCGAACGACAAGTAACGGCGACCGACAAGAACGCCGACCGACAAGAACGCCGACCGACTAGTGACGCCGAACTACTAGTAACAGCGACCTACAAGTAACGGTGACTCACTCCGGACAACTAGGCCAGAAATGTCAGATAGAAACATTTAAAGAACCTATGTTTCTATATGTTTGAATATGAGTATCTGGTCAGCTCAGTTAAGTCAATATTGGGACAGGTCAGCTCAGTTAAGTCAATAATTGGTCAGGTCAGTTAAGTCAATAATAGGTCAGTTCAGTTCAGTTAAGTCAATAATAGGTCAGGTCAGTTCAGTTAAGTCAATAATAGGTCAGGTCAGTTCAGTTAAGTCAATATTGGGCCAGGTCAGCTCAGTTAAGTCAATAATTGGCCAGGGCAGTTGAGTCAATAATAGGTCAGTTCAGCTCAGTTGAATCAATAATAGGTCGGGTCAGTTAAGTCTATAATGGATCAGGTTAGTTCGGTTAAGTCAATATTGGGCCAGATCATTTCAGTTAAGTTAATAATAGGTCAGGTCAGTTCAGTTAAATCAATATTGGGCCAGGCCAGTTCAGTTAAAGCAATAATAGGTCAGGTCAGTTCAGTTAAGTCAATAATAGGTCAGTTCAGTTAAGTGAATGTTGGGACAGGTCAGCTCAGTGAAGTCAATAATTGGTCAGGCAGTTAAGTCAATAATAGGTCAGTTTGTTCAGTTAAGTCAATAATAGGTCATGTCAGTTCAGTTAAGTCTAATATATCAGTTAGTTCATTTAAGTTAATAATAGGTCAGGTCAGTTCAATTAGTCAATATTGGGACAGGTCAGTTTAGTTAAGTCAACATTGGGACAGGTCAATTCCGTTAAATCAATAATAGGTCAGGTCAGTTCAGTTAAGTTAATAATAGGTTACGTTAGTTCTGTTAAGTCAATAATAGGTCAGGCCAAGTCAGTGAAGTAAATATTGGGCGAGGTCAGTTCAGTCAAGTCATTAATAGGTCAGTTCAGTTAAGTCTATAATAGGTCAGGTCAGTTCAGTTAAGTCAATAATTGGTCAGTTGGGTTCAGTTAAGCCAATAATAGGTTAGGCCAGTTCAGTTAAGTCAATAATAGCTCAGGTCAGTTAAATCAATAGAAGGTCAGGTCAGGTCAGTTAAGTCATTATTGGGACAGGTCAGCTCAGTTAAGTCAATATTGGGACAGGTCAGCTCAGTTAAGTCAATATTGGGACAGGTCAGGTCAGTTAAGTCAATAATTGGTCAGGTCAGTTAAGTCAATAATAGGCCAGGCCAGTTAAGTTAACTCAATAATTGGTCAGGTCAGTTAAGTCAATAATAGGTCAGGTCAGTTCAGTTAAGTCAATAATAGGTCAGGTCAGTTCAGTTAAGTCAATAATAGGTCAGGTCAGTTCAGTTAAGTCAATATTGGGCCAGGTCAGCCCAGTTAAGTCAATAATTGGCCAGGGCAGTTAAGTCAATAATAGGTCAGTTCAGCTCAGTTGAGTCAATAATAGGTCAGGTCAGTTAAGTCTATAATGGATCAGGTTAGTTCGGTTAAGTCAATATTGCGCCAGATCATTTCAGTTAAGTTAATAATAGGTCAGGTCAGTTCAGTTAAATCAATATTGGGCCAGGCCAGTTCAGTTAAAGCAATAATAGGTCAGGTCAGTTCAGTTAAGTCAATAATAGGTCAGTTCAGTTAAGTGAATGTTGGGACAGGTCAGCTCAGTTAAGTCAATAATTGGTCAGGTCAGTTAAGTCAATAATAGGTCAGTCCGTTCAGTTAAATCAATAATAGGTCATGTCAGTTCAGTTAAGTCTAATATATCAGTTAGTTCATTTAAGTTAATATTGGGCCAGATCATTTCAGTTAAGTTAATAATAGGTCAGGTCAGTTCAATAAGTCAATATTGGGACAGGTCAGTTTAGTTAAGTCAACATTGGGACAGGTCAATTCAGTTAAATCAATAATAGGTCAGGTCAGTTCAATTAAGTTAATAATAGGTTACGTTAGTTCTGTTAAGTCCATAATAGGTCAGTCCAAGTCAGTTAAGTGAATATTGGGCGAGGTCAGTTCAGTCAAGTCATTAATAGGTCAGTTCAGTTAAGTCTATAATAGGTCAGGTCAGTTCAGTTAAGTCAATAATTGGTCAGTTGGGTTCAGTTAAGCCAATAATAGGTCAGGCCAGTTCAGTTAAGTCAATAATAGCTCAGGTCAGTTTAGTCAATAGAAGGTCAGGTCAGGTCAGTTAAGTCATTATTGGGCCAGGTCAGCTCAGTTAAGTCAATAATTGGCCAGGGCAGTTGAGTCAATAATAGGTCAGTTCAGCTCAGTTGAATCAATAATAGGTCGGGTCAGTTAAGTCTATAATGGATCAGGTTAGTTCGGTTAAGTCAATATTGGGCCAGATCATTTCAGTTAAGTTAATAATAGGTCAGGTCAGTTCAGTTAAACCAATATTGGGCCAGGCCAGTTCAGTTAAAGCAATAATAGGTCAGGTCAGTTCAGTTAAGTCAATAATAGGTCAGTTCAGTTAAGTGAATGTTGGGACAGGTCAGCTCAGTGAAGACAATAATTGGTCAGGTCAGTTAAGTCAATAATAGGTCAGTCCGTTCAGTTAAGTCAATAATAGGTCATGTCAGTTCAGTTAAGTCTAATATATCAGTTAGTTCATTTAAGTTAATATTGGGCCAGATCATTTCAGTAAAGTTAATAATAGGTCAGGTCAGTTCAATAAGTCAATATTGGGACAGGTCAGTTTAGTTAAGTCAACATTGTGACAGGTCAATTCAGTTAAATCAATAATAGGTCAGGTCAGTTCAGTTAAGTTAATAATAGGTTACGTTAGTTCTGTTAAGTCAATAATAGGTCAGGCCAAGTCAGTTAAGTGAATATTGGGCGAGGTCAGTTCAGTCAAGTCATTAATAGGTCAGTTCAGTTAAGTCTATAATAGGTCAGGTCAGTTCAGTTAAGTCAATAATTGGTCAGTTGGGTTCAGTTAAGCCAATAATAGGTCAGGCCAGTTCAGTTAAGTCAATAATAGCTCAGGTCAGTTAAGTCAATAGAAGGTCAGGTCAGGTCAGTTAAGTCATTATTGGGACAGGTCAGCTCAGTTAAGTCAATATTGGGACAGGTCAGCTCAGTTAAGTCAATATTGGGACAGGTCAGCTCAGTTAAGTCAATAATTGGTCAGGTCAGTTAAGTCAATAATAGGTCAGGCCAGTTAAGTTAACTCAATAATTGGTCAGGTCAGTTAAGTCAATAATAGGTCAGGTCAGTTCAGTTAAGTCAATAATAGGTCAGGTCAGTTCAGTTAAGTCAATAATAGGTCAGGTCAGTTCAGTTAAGTCAATATTTGGCCAGGTCAGCTCAGTTAAGTCAATAATTGGCCAGGGCAGTTAAGTCAATAATAAGTCAGTTCAGCTCAGTTGAGTCAATAATAGGTCAGGTCAGTTAAGTCTATAATGGATCAGGTTAGTTCGGTTAAGTCAATATTGCGCCAGATCATTTCAGTTAAGTTAATAATAGGTCAGGTCAGTTCAGTTAAATCAATATTGGGCCAGGCCAGTTCAGTTAAAGCAATAATAGGTCAGGTCACTTCAGTTAAGTCAATAATAGGTCAGTTCAGTTAAGTGAATGTTGGGACAGGTCAGCTCAGTTAAGTCAATAATTGGTCAGGTCAGTTAAGTCAATAATAGGTCAGTCCGTTCAGTTAAGTCAATAATAGGTCATGTCAGTTCAGTTAAGTCTAATATATCAGTTAGTTCATTTAAGTTAATATTGGGCCAGATCATTTCACTTAAGTTAATAATAGGTCAGGTCAGTTCAATAAGTCAATATTGGGACAGGTCAGTTTAGTTAAGTCAACATTGGGACAGGTCAATTCAGTTAAATCAATAATAGGTCAGGTCAGTTCAATTAAGTTAATAATAGGTTACGTTAGTTCTGTTAAGTCAATAATAGGTCAGTCCAAGTCAGTTAAGTGAATATTGGGCGAGGTCAGTTCAGTCAAGTCATTAATAGGTCAGTTCAGTTAAGTCTATAATAGGTCAGGTCAGTTCAGTTAAGTCAATAATTGGTCAGTTGGGTTCAGTTAAGCCAATAATAGGTCAGGCCAGTTCAGTTAAGTCAATAATAGCTCAGGTGTTAAGTCAATAGAAGGTCAGGTCAGGTCAGTTAAGTCATTATTGGGCCAGGTCAGCTCAGTTAAGTCAATATTGGGACAGGTCAGCTCAGTTAAGTCAATACTGGGACAGGTCAGCTCAGTTAAGTCAATAATTGGTCATGTCAGTTAAGTCAATAATAGGTCAGGTCAGTTAAGTTAAGTCAATAATAGCTCAGGTCAGTAAAGTCAATAATAGGTCAGGTCAGTCCAGATAAGTCAATATTGGGACAGGTCAGCTCAGTTAAGTCAATATTGGGACAGGTCAGGTCAGTTAAGTCAATAATTGGTCAGGTCAGTTAAGTCAATAATTGGTCAGGTCAGTTAAGTCAATAATAGGTCAGGTCAGGTCAGTTAAGTCAATAATAGGTCAGGTAAGTTCAGCTAAGTCAATAATAGGTCAGGTCAGTTGAGTTAAATCAATATTGGACCAGGTCAGTTCAGTAATCGGTCTGGCCAGTTCAGTTAAGTCAATTATAGCTCAGGTCAGTTAAGTCAATAAAAGGTCAGGTCAGTTAAGTCAATTATAGCTCAGGTCAGTTAAGTCAATAAAAGGTCAGGTCAGTTCAGTTAAGTCAATAATTGGTCAAGTCAGTTAAGTCAATAATAGGTCGAGTCAGTTAAGTTAAGTCAATAATAGCTCAGGTCAGTTAACCTAAGTCAATAATAGGTCAGGTCAGTCCAGTTAAGTCAATATTGGGACAGGTCAGCTCAGTTAAGTCAATATTGGGACAGGTCGGCTCAGCTAAGCCAATAATTGGTCAGGTCGGCTAAGTCAATAATTGGTCAGGTCAGTTAAGTCCATAATAGGTCAGGTCAGTTCAGTTACATCAAAATTGAGCCAGGTCAATTCAGTAATAGGTCAGGCCAGTTCAGTTAAGTCAATAATAGCTCAGGTCAGTTAAGTCAATAAAAGGTCAGGTCAGTTCAGTTAAGTCAATATTGGGCCAGATCATTTCAGTTAAGTTAATAATAGGTCAGGTCAGTTCAATAAGTCAATATTGGGACAGGTCAGTTTAGGTAAGTCAACATTGGGACAGGTCAATTCAGTTAAATCAATAATAGGTCAGGTCAGTTCAGTTAAGTTAATAATAGGTTACGTTAGTTCTGTTAAGTCAATAATAGGTCAGGCCAAGTCAGTTAAGTGAATATTGGGCGAGGTCAGCTCAGTCAAGTCATTAATAGGTCAGTTCAGTTAAGTCTATAATAGGTCAGGTCAGTTCAGTTAAATCAATAATTGGTCAGTTCGGTTCAGTTAAGCCAATAATAGGTCAAGCCAGTTCAGTTAAGTCAATAATAGCTCAGGTCAGTTAAGTCAATAAAATGTCAGGTCAGGTCAGTTAAGTCATTATTGGGACAGGTCAGCTCAGTTAAGTCAATATTGGGACAGGTCAGCTCAGTTAAGTCAATATTGGGACAGGTCAGCTCAGTTAAGTCAATAATTGGCCAGGGCAGTTGAGTCAATAATAGGTCAGTTCAGCTCAGTTGAATCAATAATAGGTCGGGTCAGTTAAGTCTATAATGGATCAGGTTAGTTCGGTTAAGTCAATATTGGGCCAGATCATTTCAGTTAAGTTAATAATAGGTCAGGTCAGTTCAGTTAAACCAATATTGGGCCAGGCCAGTTCAGTTAAAGCAATAATAGGTCAGGTCAGTTCAGTTAAGTCAATAATAGGTCAGTTCAGTTAAGTGAATGTTGGGACAGGTCAGCTCAGTGAAGACAATAATTGGTCAGGTCAGTTAAGTCAATAATAGGTCAGTCCGTTCAGTTAAGTCAATAATAGGTCATGTCAGTTCAGTTAAGTCTAATATATCAGTTAGTTCATTTAAGTTAATATTGGGCCAGATCATTTCAGTAAAGTTAATAATAGGTCAGGTCAGTTCAATAAGTCAATATTGGGACAGGTCAGTTTAGTTAAGTCAACATTGTGACAGGTCAATTCAGTTAAATCAATAATAGGTCAGGTCAGTTCAGTTAAGTTAATAATAGGTTACGTTAGTTCTGTTAAGTCAATAATAGGTCAGGCCAAGTCAGTTAAGTGAATATTGGGCGAGGTCAGTTCAGTCAAGTCATTAATAGGTCAGTTCAGTTAAGTCTATAATAGGTCAGGTCAGTTCAGTTAAGTCAATAATTGGTCAGTTGGGTTCAGTTAAGCCAATAATAGGTCAGGCCAGTTCAGTTAAGTCAATAATAGCTCAGGTCAGTTAAGTCAATAGAAGGTCAGGTCAGGTCAGTTAAGTCATTATTGGGACAGGTCAGCTCAGTTAAGTCAATATTGGGACAGGTCAGCTCAGTTAAGTCAATATTGGGACAGGTCAGCTCAGTTAAGTCAATAATTGGTCAGGTCAGTTAAGTCAATAATAGGTCAGGCCAGTTAAGTTAACTCAATAATTGGTCAGGTCAGTTAAGTCAATAATAGGTCAGGTCAGTTCAGTTAAGTCAATAATAGGTCAGGTCAGTTCAGTTAAGTCAATAATAGGTCAGGTCAGTTCAGTTAAGTCAATATTTGGCCAGGTCAGCTCAGTTAAGTCAATAATTGGCCAGGGCAGTTAAGTCAATAATAAGTCAGTTCAGCTCAGTTGAGTCAATAATAGGTCAGGTCAGTTAAGTCTATAATGGATCAGGTTAGTTCGGTTAAGTCAATATTGCGCCAGATCATTTCAGTTAAGTTAATAATAGGTCAGGTCAGTTCAGTTAAATCAATATTGGGCCAGGCCAGTTCAGTTAAAGCAATAATAGGTCAGGTCACTTCAGTTAAGTCAATAATAGGTCAGTTCAGTTAAGTGAATGTTGGGACAGGTCAGCTCAGTTAAGTCAATAATTGGTCAGGTCAGTTAAGTCAATAATAGGTCAGTCCGTTCAGTTAAGTCAATAATAGGTCATGTCAGTTCAGTTAAGTCTAATATATCAGTTAGTTCATTTAAGTTAATATTGGGCCAGATCATTTCACTTAAGTTAATAATAGGTCAGGTCAGTTCAATAAGTCAATATTGGGACAGGTCAGTTTAGTTAAGTCAACATTGGGACAGGTCAATTCAGTTAAATCAATAATAGGTCAGGTCAGTTCAATTAAGTTAATAATAGGTTACGTTAGTTCTGTTAAGTCAATAATAGGTCAGTCCAAGTCAGTTAAGTGAATATTGGGCGAGGTCAGTTCAGTCAAGTCATTAATAGGTCAGTTCAGTTAAGTCTATAATAGGTCAGGTCAGTTCAGTTAAGTCAATAATTGGTCAGTTGGGTTCAGTTAAGCCAATAATAGGTCAGGCCAGTTCAGTTAAGTCAATAATAGCTCAGGTGTTAAGTCAATAGAAGGTCAGGTCAGGTCAGTTAAGTCATTATTGGGCCAGGTCAGCTCAGTTAAGTCAATATTGGGACAGGTCAGCTCAGTTAAGTCAATACTGGGACAGGTCAGCTCAGTTAAGTCAATAATTGGTCATGTCAGTTAAGTCAATAATAGGTCAGGTCAGTTAAGTTAAGTCAATAATAGCTCAGGTCAGTAAAGTCAATAATAGGTCAGGTCAGTCCAGATAAGTCAATATTGGGACAGGTCAGCTCAGTTAAGTCAATATTGGGACAGGTCAGGTCAGTTAAGTCAATAATTGGTCAGGTCAGTTAAGTCAATAATTGGTCAGGTCAGTTAAGTCAATAATAGGTCAGGTCAGGTCAGTTAAGTCAATAATAGGTCAGGTAAGTTCAGCTAAGTCAATAATAGGTCAGGTCAGTTGAGTTAAATCAATATTGGACCAGGTCAGTTCAGTAATCGGTCTGGCCAGTTCAGTTAAGTCAATTATAGCTCAGGTCAGTTAAGTCAATAAAAGGTCAGGTCAGTTAAGTCAATTATAGCTCAGGTCAGTTAAGTCAATAAAAGGTCAGGTCAGTTCAGTTAAGTCAATAATTGGTCAAGTCAGTTAAGTCAATAATAGGTCGAGTCAGTTAAGTTAAGTCAATAATAGCTCAGGTCAGTTAACCTAAGTCAATAATAGGTCAGGTCAGTCCAGTTAAGTCAATATTGGGACAGGTCAGCTCAGTTAAGTCAATATTGGGACAGGTCGGCTCAGCTAAGCCAATAATTGGTCAGGTCGGCTAAGTCAATAATTGGTCAGGTCAGTTAAGTCCATAATAGGTCAGGTCAGTTCAGTTACATCAAAATTGAGCCAGGTCAATTCAGTAATAGGTCAGGCCAGTTCAGTTAAGTCAATAATAGCTCAGGTCAGTTAAGTCAATAAAAGGTCAGGTCAGTTCAGTTAAGTCAATATTGGGCCAGATCATTTCAGTTAAGTTAATAATAGGTCAGGTCAGTTCAATAAGTCAATATTGGGACAGGTCAGTTTAGGTAAGTCAACATTGGGACAGGTCAATTCAGTTAAATCAATAATAGGTCAGGTCAGTTCAGTTAAGTTAATAATAGGTTACGTTAGTTCTGTTAAGTCAATAATAGGTCAGGCCAAGTCAGTTAAGTGAATATTGGGCGAGGTCAGCTCAGTCAAGTCATTAATAGGTCAGTTCAGTTAAGTCTATAATAGGTCAGGTCAGTTCAGTTAAATCAATAATTGGTCAGTTCGGTTCAGTTAAGCCAATAATAGGTCAAGCCAGTTCAGTTAAGTCAATAATAGCTCAGGTCAGTTAAGTCAATAAAATGTCAGGTCAGGTCAGTTAAGTCATTATTGGGACAGGTCAGCTCAGTTAAGTCAATATTGGGACAGGTCAGCTCAGTTAAGTCAATATTGGGACAGGTCAGCTCAGTTAAGTCAATAATTGGTCAGGTCAGTTAAGTCAATAATAGGTCAGGTCAGTTAAGTCAATAATTAGTCAGGTCAGTTAAGTCAATAATAGGTCAGTCCGTTCAGTTAAGTCAATAATAGGTCATGTCGGTTCAGTTAAGTCTAATATATCAGTTAGTTCATTTAAGTTAATATTGGGCCAGGTCATTTCAGTTAAGTTAATAATAGCTCAGGTCAGTTAAGTCAATAATAGGTCAGGTCAGTTCAGTTAAGTCAATAATAGGTCAGGTCAGTTCAGTTAAGTCAATATTGGGCCAGGTCAGCTCAGTTAAGTCAATAATTGGCCAGGGCAGTTAAGTCAATAATAGGTCAGTTCAGCTCAGTTGAGTCAATAATAGGTCAGGTCAGTTAAGTCTATAATGGATCAGGTTAGTTCGGTTAAGTCAATATTGGGCCAGATCATTTCAGTTAAGTTAATAATAGGTCAGTTCAGTTAAGTGAATGTTGGGACAGGTCAGCTCAGTTAAGTCAATAATTAGTCAGGTCAGTTAAGTCAATAATAGGTCAGTCCGTTCAGTTAAGTCAATAATAGGTCATGTCGGTTCAGTTAAGTCTAATATATCAGTTAGTTCATTTAAGTTAATATTGGGCCAGATCATTTCAGTTAAGTTAATAATAGGTCAGGTCAGTTCAATAAGTCAATATTGGGACAGGTCAGTTAAGTCAATAATAAGTCAGTCCGTTCAGTTAAGTCAATAATAGGTCATGTCAGTTCAGTTAAGTCTAATATATCAGTTAGTTCATTTAAGTTAATATTGGGCCAGATCATTTCAGTTAAGTCAATAATAGCTCAGGTCAGTTAAGTCAATAGAAGGTCAGGTCAGGTCAGTTAAGTCATTATTGGGACAGGTCAGCTCAGTTAAGTCAATATTGGGACAGGTCAGCTCAGTTAAGTCAATACTGGGACAGGTCAGCTCAGTTAAGTCAATAATTGGTCAGGTCAGTTAAGTCAATAATAGGTCAGGTCAGTTAAGTTAAGTCAATAATAGCTCAGGTCAGTTAAGTCAATAATAGGTCAGGTCAGTCCAGATAAGTCAATATTGGGACAGGTCAGCTCAGTTAAGTCAATATTGGGACAGGTCAGGTCAGTTAAGTCAATATTTGGTCAGGTCAATTAAGTCAATAATTGGTTAGGTCAATTAAGTCAATAATAGGTCAGCTCAGGTCAGTTAAGTCAATAATAGGTGAGGTAAGTTCAGTTAAGTCAATAATAGGTCAGGTCAGTTGAGTTAAATCAATATTGGACCAGGTCAGTTCAGTAATCGGTCAGGCCAGTTCAGTTAAGTCAATTATAGCTCAGGTCAGTTAAGTCAATAAAAGGTCAGGTCAGTTCAGTTAAGTCAATCTTGGGACAGGTCAGCTCAGTTAAGTCAATATTGGGACAGGTCAGCTCAGTTAAGTCAATAATTGGTCAGGTCAGTTAAGTCAATAATAGATCAGGTCAGTTAAGTTAAGTCGATAATAGCTCAGGTCAGGTCAGGTCAGTTAAGTCAATAATAGGTGAGGTAAGTTCAGTTAAGTCAATAATAGGTCAGGTCAGTTGAGTTAAATCAATATTGGACCAGGTCAGTTCAGTAATCGGTCAGGCCAGTTCAGTTAAGTCAATTATAGCTCAGGTCAGTTAAGTCAATAAAAGGTCAGGTCAGTTCAGTTAAGTCAATCTTGGGACAGGTCAGCTCAGTTAAGTCAATATTGGGACAGGTCAGCTCAGTTAAGTCAATAATTGGTCATGTCAGTTAAGTCAATAATAGGTCAGGTCAGTTAAGTTAAGTCAATAATAGCTCAGGTCAGTAAAGTCAATAATAGGTCAGGTCAGTCCAGATAAGTCAATATTGGGACAGGTCAGCTCAGTTAAGTCAATATTGGGACAGGTCAGGTCAGTTAAGTCAATAATTGGTCAGGTCAGTTAAGTCAATAATTGGTCAGGTCAGTTAAGTCAATAATAGGTCAGGTCAGGTCAGTTAAGTCAATAATAGGTCAGGTAAGTTCAGTTAAGTCAATAATAGGTCAGGTCAGTTGAGTTAAATCAATATTGGACCAGGTCAGTTCAGTAATCGGTCTGGCCAGTTCAGTTAAGTCAATTATAGCTCAGGTCAGTTAAGTCAATAAAAGGTCAGGTCAGTTAAGTCAATTATAGCTCAGGTCAGTTAAGTCAATAAAAGGTCAGGTCAGTTCAGTTAAGTCAATAATTGGTCAAGTCAGTTAAGTCAATAATAGGTCAGGTCAGTTAAGTTAAGTCAATAATAGCTCAGGTCAGTTAACCTAAGTCAATAATAGGTCAGGTCAGTCCAGTTAAGTCAATATTGGGACAGGTCAGCTCAGTTAAGTCAATATTGGGACAGGTCGGCTCAGCTAAGCCAATAATTGGTCAGGTCGGCTAAGTCAATAATTGGTCAGGTCAGTTAAGTCAATAATAGGTCAGGTCAGTTCAGTTACATCAAAATTGAGCCAGGTCAATTCAGTAATAGGTCAGGCCAGTTCAGTTAAGTCAATAATAGCTCAGGTCAGTTAAGTCAATAAAAGGTCAGGTCAGTTCAGTTAAGTCAATATTGGGCCAGATCATTTCAGTTAAGTTAATAATAGGTCAGGTCAGTTCAATAAGTCAATATTGGGACAGGTCAGTTTAGGTAAGTCAACATTGGGACAGGTCAATTCAGTTAAATCAATAATAGGTCAGGTCAGTTCAGTTAAGTTAATAATAGGTTACGTTAGTTCTGTTAAGTCAATAATAGGTCAGGCCAAGTCAGTTAAGTGAATATTGGGCGAGGTCAGTTCAGTCAAGTCATTAATAGGTCAGTTCAGTTAAGTCTATAATAGGTCAGGTCAGTTCAGTTAAATCAATAATTGGTCAGTTCGGTTCAGTTAAGCCAATAATAGGTCAAGCCAGTTCAGTTAAGTCAATAATAGCTCAGGTCAGTTAAGTCAATAAAATGTCAGGTCAGGTCAGTTAAGTCATTATTGGGACAGGTCAGCTCAGTTAAGTCAATATTGGGACAGGTCAGCTCAGTTAAGTCAATATTGGGACAGGTCAGCTCAGTTAAGTCAATAATTGGTCAGGTCAGTTAAGTCAATAATAGGTCAGGTCAGTTAAGTTAAGTCAACAATAGCTCAGGTCAGTTAAGTCAATAATAGGTCAGGTCAGTTCAGTTAAGTCAATAATAGGTCAGGTCAGTTCAGTTAAGTCAATATTGGGCCAGGTCAGCTCAGTTAAGTCAATAATTGGCCAGGGCAGTTAAGTCAATAATAGGTCAGTTCAGCTCAGTTGAGTCAATAATAGGTCAGGTCAGTTAAGTCTATAATGGATCAGGTTAGTTCGGTTAAGTCAATATTGGGCCAGATCATTTCAGTTAAGTTAATAATAGGTCAGTTCAGTTAAGTGAATGTTGGGACAGGTCAGCTCAGTTAAGTCAATAATTAGTCAGGTCAGTTAAGTCAATAATAGGTCAGTCCGTTCAGTTAAGTCAATAATAGGTCATGTCGGTTCAGTTAAGTCTAATATATCAGTTAGTTCATTTAAGTTAATATTGGGCCAGATCATTTCAGTTAAGTTAATAATAGGTCAGGTCAGTTCAATAAGTCAATATTGGGACAGGTCAGTTAAGTCAATAATAAGTCAGTCCGTTCAGTTAAGTCAATAATAGGTCATGTCAGTTCAGTTAAGTCTAATATATCAGTTAGTTCATTTAAGTTAATATTGGGCCAGATCATTTCAGTTAAGTCAATAATAGCTCAGGTCAGTTAAGTCAATAGAAGGTCAGGTCAGGTCAGTTAAGTCATTATTGGGACAGGTCAGCTCAGTTAAGTCAATATTGGAACAGGTCAGCTCAGTTAAGTCAATACTGGGACAGGTCAGCTCAGTTAAGTCAATAATAGGTCAGGTCAGTCCAGATAAGTCAATATTGGGACAGGTCAGCTCAGTTAAGTCAATATTGGGACAGGTCAGGTCAGTTAAGTCAATAATTGGTCAGGTCAATTAAGTCAATAATTGGTTAGGTCAATTAAGTCAATAATAGGTCAGGTCAGGTCAGTTAAGTCAATAATAGGTGAGGTAAGTTCAGTTAAGTCAATAATAGGTCAGGTCAGTTGAGTTAAATCAATATTGGACCAGGTCAGTTCAGTAATCGGTCAGGCCAGTTCAGTTAAGTCAATTATAGCTCAGGTCAGTTAAGTCAATAAAAGGTCAGGTCAGTTCAGTTAAGTCAATCTTGGGACAGGTCAGCTCAGTTAAGTCAATATTGGGACAGGTCAGCTCAGTTAAGTCAATAATTGGTCAGGTCAGTTAAGTCAATAATAGATCAGGTCAGTTAAGTTAAGTCGATAATAGCTCAGGTCAGTTAAGCTAAGTCAATAATAGGTCAAGTCAGTCCAGTTAAGTCAATATTGGGACAGGTCAGCTCAGTTAAGTCAATATTGGGACAGGTCAGCTCAGCTAAACCAATAATTGGTCAGGTCAGCTAAGTCAATAATTGGCCAGGTCAGTTAAGTCAATAATAGGTCAGGTCAGTTCAGTTACATCAATATTGAGCCAGGTCAGTTCAGTAATAGCTCAGGCCAGTTCAGTTAAGTCAATAATAGCTCAGGTCAGTTAAGTCAATAAAAGGTCAGGTCAGTTCAGTTAAGTCAATAGTGGGACAGGTCAGCTCAGTTAAGGCAATAATAGGTCAGGTAAGTTCAGTTAAGTCAATAATAGGTCAGGTCAGTTCAGTTAAGGCAATATTTGGCCAGGTCAGTTCAGTTAAGTCAATAATAGGTCAGGACAGTTCAGTTAAGTCAATAATAGCTCAGGTCAGTTAAGTCAATATAAGGTCAGGTCAGTTCAGTTAAGTCAATCTTGGGACAGGTCAGCTCAGTTAGAGTCAATATTGGACCAGGTTAGTTCAGTTAAGTCTATAATAGGTCAGGTCAGGTCAGTTAAGTCAATAATAGGTCACGCTAGTTGAGTTAAGTCAATAATAGGTCAGGCCAAGTCAGTTAAGTGAGTATTGGACGAGGTCAGTTCAGTCAAGTCATTAATAGGTCATTTCAGTTAGGTCTATAATAGGTCAGGTCAGTTCAGTTAAGTTAATAATAGGTCAGGTCAGTTCAATAAGTCAATATTGGGACAGGTCAGTTTAGTTAAGTCAACATTGGGACAGGTCAATTCAGTTAAATCAATAATAGGTCAGGTCAGTTCAGTTAAGTTAATAATAGGTTACGTTAGTTCTGTTAAGTCAATAATAGGTCAGGCCAAGTCAGTTAAGTGAATATTGGGCGAGGTCAGTTCAGTCAAGTCATTAATAGGTCAGTTCAGTTAAGTCTATAATAGGTCAGGTCAGTTCAGTTAAGTCAATAATTGGTCAGTTCGGTTCAGTTAAGCCAATAATAGGTCAGGCCAGTTCAGTTAAGTCAATAATAGCTCAGGTCAGTTAAGTCAATAGAAGGTCAGGTCAGGTCAGTTAAGTCATTATTGGGACAGGTCAGCTCATTTAAGTCAATATTGGGACAGGTCAGCTCAGTTAAGTCAATATTGGGACAGGTCAGCTCAGTTAAGTCAATAATTGGCCAGAGCAGTTAAGTCAATAATAGGTCAGTTCAGCTCAGTTGAGTCAATAATAGGTCAGGTCAGTTAAGTCTATAATGGATCAGGTTAGTTCGGTTAAGTCAATATTGGGCCAGATCATTTCAGTTAAGTTAATAATAGGTCAGGTCAGTTCAGTTAAATCAATATTGGGCCAGGCTAGTTCAGTTAAAGCAATAATAGGTCAGGTCAGTTCAGTTAAGTCAATAATAGGTCAGTTAAGTTAAGTGAATGTTGGGACAGGTCAGCTTAGTTAAGTCAATAACTGGTCAGGTCAGTTAAGTCAATAATAGGTCAGTCCGTTCAGTTAAGTCAATAATAGGTCATGTCAGTTCAGTTAAGTCTAATATATCAGTTAGTTCATTTAAGTTAATATTGGGCCAGATCATTTCAGTTAAGTTAATAATAGGTCAGGTCAGTTCAATAAGTCAATATTGGGACAGGTCGGTTTAGTTAAGTCAACATTGGGACAGGTCAATTCAGTTAAATCAATAATAGGTCAGGTCAGTTCAGTTAAGTTAATAATAGGTTACGTTAGTTCTGTTAAGTCAATAATAGGTCAGGCCAAGTCAGTTAAGTGAATATTGGGCGAGGTCAGTTCAGTCAAGTCATTAATAGGTCAGTTCAGTTAAGTCTATAATAGGTCAGGGCAGTTCAGTTAAGTCAATAATTGGTCAGTTGGGTTCAGTTAAGCCAATAATAGGTCAGGCCAGTTCAGTTAAGTCAATAATAGCTCAGGTCAGTTAAGTCAATAGGTCAGGTCAGGTCAGTTAAGTCATTATTGGGACAGGTCAGCTCAGTTAAGTCAATATTGGGACAGGTCAGCTCAGTTAAGTCAATATTGGGACAGGTTAGCTCAGTTAAGTCAATATTGGGACAGGTCAGCTCAGTTAAGTCACTAATTGGTCAGGTCAGTTAAGTCAATAAAAGGTCAGGTCAGTTAAGTTAAGTCAATAATAGCTCAGGTCAGTTAAGTCAATAATAGGTCAGGTCAGTCCAGATAAGTCAATATTGGGACAGGTCAGGTCAGTTAAGTCAATCTTGGGACAGGCCAGGTCAGTTAAGTCAATAATTTGTCAGGTCAGTTAAGGCAATAATAGGTCGGGTCAGGTCAGTTAAGTCAATAGTAGGTCAGGTAAGTTCAGTTAAGTCAATAATAGGTCAGGTCAGTTGAGTTAAATCAATATTGGACCAGGTCAGTTCAGTAATCGGTCAGGCCAGTTCAGTTAAGTCAATTATAGCTCAGGTCAGTTAAGTTAATAAAAGGTCAGGTCAGTTCAGTTAAGTCAATCTTGGGACGGGTCAGCTCAGTTAAGTCAATATTGGGACAGGTCAGCTCAGTTAAGTCAATAATTGGTCAAGTCAGTTAAGTCAATAATAGGTCAGGTCAGTTAAGTTAAGTCAATAATAGCTCAGGTCAGTTAAGCTAAGTCAATAATAGCTCAGGTCAGTCCAGTTAAGTCAATATTGGGACAGGTCAGCTCAGTTAAGTCAATATTGGGACAGGTCAGCTCAGCTAAGCCAATAATTGGTCAGGTCAGCCAAGTCAATAATTGGTCAGGTCAGTTAAGTCAATAATAGGTCAGGTCAGTTCAGTTACATCAATACTGAGCCAGGTCAGTTCAGTAATAGGTCAGGCCAGTTCAGTTAAGTCAGCTCAGGTCAGTTAAGTCAATAAAAGGTCAGGTCAGTTCAGTTAAGTCAATAGTGGGACAGGTCAGCTCAGTTAAGGCAATAATAGGTCTGGTAAGTTCAGTTAAGTCAATAATAGGTCAGGTCAGTTCAGTTAAGGCAATATTTGGCCAGGTCAGTTCAATTCAGTCAATAATTGGTCAGGTCAATTAAGTCAATAATAGGTCAGGTCAGGTCAGTTAAGTCAATAATAGGTCAGGTAAGTTCAGTTAAGTCAATAATAGGTCAGGTCAGTTGAGTTAAATCAATATTGGACCAGGTCAGTTCAGTAATCGGTCAGGCCAGTTCAGTTAAGTCAATTATAGCTCAGGTCAGTTAAGTCAATAAAAGGTCAGGTCAGTTCAGTTAAGTCAATCTTGGGACAGGTCAGCTCAGTTAAGTCAATATTGGGACAGGTCAGCTCAGTTAAGTCAATAATTGGTCAGGTCAGTTAAGTCAATAATAGGTCAGGTCAGTTAAGTTAAGTCTATAATAGCTCAGGTCAGTTAAGCTAAGTCGATAATAGGTCAAGTCAGTCCAGTTAAGTCAATATTGGGACAGGTCAGCTCAGCTAAACCAATAATTGGTCAGGTCAGCTAAGTCAATAATTGGCCAGGTCAGTTAAGTCAATAATAGGTCAGGTCAGTTCAGTTACATCAATATTGAGCCAGGTCAGTTCAGTAATAGCTCAGGCCAGTTCAGTTAAGTCAATAATAGCTCAGGTCAGTTAAGTCAATAAAAGGTCAGGTCAGTTCAGTTAAGTCAATAGTGGGACAGGTCAGCTCAGTTAAGGCAATAATAGGTCAGGTAAGTTCAGTTAAGTCAATAATAGGTCAGGTCAGTTCAGTTAAGGCAATATTTGGCCAGGTCAGTTCAGTTAAGTCAATAATAGGTCAGGCCAGTTCAGTTAAGTCAATAATAGCTCAGGTCAGTTAAGTCAATATAAGGTCAGGTCAGTTCAGTTAAGTCAATCTTGGGACAGGTCAGTTCAGTTAGAGTCAATATTGGACCAGGTTAGTTCAGTTAAGTCTATAATAGGTCAGGTCAGGTCAGTTAAGTCAATAATAGGTCACGCTAGTTGAGTTAAGTCAATAATAGGTCAGGCCAAGTCAGTTAAGTGAATATTGGACGAGGTCAGTTCAGTCAAGTCATTAATAGGTCATTTCAGTTAGGTCTATAATAGGTCAGGTCAGTTCAGTTAAGTTAATAATAGGTCAGGTCAGTTCAATAAGTCAATATTGGGACAGGTCAGTTTAGTTAAGTCAACATTGGGACAGGTCAATTCAGTTAAATCAATAATAGGTCAGGTCAGTTCAGTTAAGTTAATAATAGGTTACGTTAGTTCTGTTAAGTCAATAATAGGTCAGGCCAAGTCAGTTAAGTGAATATTGGGCGAGGTCAGTTCAGTCAAGTCATTAATAGGTCAGTTCAGTTTAGTCTATAATAGGTCAGGTCAGTTCAGTTAAGTCAATAATTGGTCAGTTCGGTTCAGTTAAGCCAATAATAGGTCAGGCCAGTTCAGTTAAGTCAATAATAGCTCAGGTCAGTTAAGTCAATAGAAGGTCAGGTCAGGTCAGTTAAGTCATTATTGGGACAGGTCAGCTCATTTAAGTCAATATTGGGACAGGTCAGCTCAGTTAAGTCAATATTGGGACAGGTCAGCTGAGTTAAGTCAATAATTGGTCAGGTCAGTTAAGTCAATAATAGGTCAGTTAAGTTAAGTCAACAATAGCTCAGGTCAGTTAAGTCAATAATAGGTCAGGTCAGTTCAGTTAAGTCAATGATAGGTCAGGTTAGTTCAGTTAAGTCAATAATAGGTCAGGTCAGTTCAGTTAAGTCAATATTGGGCCAGGTCAGCTCAGTTAAGTCAATAATTGGCCAGAGCAGTTAAGTCAATAATAGGTCAGTTCAGCTCAGTTGAGTCAATAATAGGTCAGGTCAGTTAAGTCTATAATGGATCAGGTTAGTTCGGTTAAGTCAATATTGGGCCAGATCATTTCAGTTAAGTTAATAATAGGTCAGGTCAGTTCAGTTAAATCAATATTGGGCCAGGCTAGTTCAGTTAAAGCAATAATAGGTCAGGTCAGTTCAGTTAAGTCAATAATAGGTCAGTTAAGTTAAGTGAATGTTGGGACAGGTCAGCTCAGTTAAGTCAATAACTGGTCAGGTCAGTTAAGTCAATAATAGGTCAGTCCGTTCAGTTAAGTCAATAATAGGTCATGTCAGTTCAGTTAAGTCTAATATATCAGTTAGTTCATTTAAGTTAATATTGGGCCAGATCATTTCAGTTAAGTTAATAATAGGTCAGGTCAGTTCAATAAGTCAATATTGGGACAGGTCGGTTTAGTTAAGTCAACATTGGGACAGGTCAATTCAGTTAAATCAATAATAGGTCAGGTCAGTTCAGTTAAGTTAATAATAGGTTACGTTAGTTCTGTTAAGTCAATAATAGGTCAGGCCAAGTCAGTTAAGTGAATATTGGGCGAGGTCAGTTCAGTCAAGTCATTAATAGGTCAGTTCAGTTAAGTCTATAATAGGTCAGGGCAGTTCAGTTAAGTCAATAATTGGTCAGTTGGGTTCAGTTAAGCCAATAATAGGTCAGGCCAGTTCAGTTAAGTCAATAATAGCTCAGGTCAGTTAAGTCAATAGGTCAGGTCAGGTCAGTTAAGTCATTATTGGGACAGGTCAGCTCAGTTAAGTCAATATTGGGACAGGTCAGCTCAGTTAAGTCACTAATTGGTCAGGTCAGTTAAGTCAATAAAAGGTCAGGTCAGCTAAGTTAAGTCAATAATAGCTCAGGTCAGTTAAGTCAATAATAGGTCAGGTCAGTCCAGATAAGTCAATATTGGGACAGGTCAGGTCAGTTAAGTCAATCTTGGGACAGGCCAGGTCAGTTAAGTCAATAATTTGTCAGGTCAGTTAAGTCAATAATAGGTCGGGTCAGGTCAGTTAAGTCAATAATAGGTCAGGTAAGTTCAGTTAAGTCAATAATAGGTCAGGTCAGTTGAGTTAAATCAATATTGGACCAGGTCAGTTCAGTAATCGGTCAGGCCAGTTCAGTTAAGTCAATTATAGCTCAGGTCAGTTAAGTTAATAAAAGGTCAGGTCAGTTTAGTTAAGTCAATCTTGGGACGGGTCAGCTCAGTTAAGTCAATATTGGGACAGGTCAGCTCAGTTAAGTCAATAATTGGTCAAGTCAGTTAAGTCAATAATAGGTCAGATCAGTTAAGTTAAGTCAATAATAGCTCAGGTCAGTTAAGCTAAGTCAATAATAGCTCAGGTCAGTCCAGTTAAGTCAATATTGGGACAGGTCAGCTCAGTTAAGTCAATATTGGGACAGGTCAGCTCAGCTAAGCCAATAATTGGTCAGGTCAGCCAAGTCAATAATTGGTCAGGTCAGTTAAGTCAATAATAGGTCAGGTCAGTTCAGTTACATCAATATTGAGCCAGGTCAGTTCAGTAATAGGTCAGGCCAGTTCAGTTAGGTCAGCTAAGGTCAGTTAAGTCAATAAAAGGTCAGGTCAGTTCAGTTAAGTCAATAGTGGGACAGGTCAGCTCAGTTAAGGCAATAATAGGTCTGGTAAGTTCAGTTAAGTCAATAATAGGTCAGGTCAGTTCAGTTAAGGCAATATTTGGCCAGGTCAGTTCAGTTAAGTCAATAATTGGTCAGGACAGTTCAGTTAAGTCAATAATAGCTCAGGTCAGTTAAGTCAATATAAGGTCAGGTCAGTTCAGTTAAGTCAATCTTGGGGCAGGTCAGCTCAGTTAAGTCAATATTAGACCAGGTCAGTTCAGTTAAGTCTATAATAGGTCAGGTCAGGTCAGTTAAGTCAATAATAGGTCTTGTTAGTTCACTTAAGTCAATAATAGGTCAGGCCAAGTCAGTTAAGTGAATATTGGACGAGGTCAGTTCAGTCAAGTCATTAATAGGTCAGTTCAGTTAGGTCTATAATAGGTCAGGTCAGTTCAGTTAAGTTAATAATAGGTCAGGTCAGTCCAATAAGTCAATATTGGGACAGGTCATTTTAGTTAAGTCAACATTGGGACAGGTCAATTCAGTTAAATCAATAATATGTCAGGTCAGTTCAGTTAAGTTAATAATAGGTTACGTTAGTCCTGTTAAGTCAATAATAGGTCAGGCCAAGTCAGTTAAGTGAATATTGGGCGAGGTCAGTTCAGTCAAGTCATTAATAGGTCAGTTCAGTTAAGTCTATAATAGGTCAGGTCAGTTCAGTTAAGTCATTAATTGGTCAGTTCGGTTCAGTTAAGCCAATAATAGGTCAGGCCAGTTCAGTTAAGTCAATAATAGCTCAGGTCAGTTAAGTCAATAGAAGGTCAGGTCAGGTCAGTTAAGTCATTATTGGGACAGGTCAGCTCAGTTAAGTGAATATTGGGCGAGGTCAGTTCAGTCAAGTCATTAATAGGTCAGTTCAGTTAAGTCAATAATAGGTCAGGTCAGTTAAGTTAAGTCAACAATAGCTCAGGTCAGTTAAGTCAATAATAGGTCAGGTCAGTTCAGTTAAGTCAATAATAGGTCAGGTCAGTTCAGTTAAGTCAATAATAGGTCATGTCAGTTCAGTTAAGTCAATATTGGGCCAGGTCAGCTCAGTTAAGTCAATAATTGGCCAGGGCAGTTAAGTCAATAATAGGTCAGTTCAGCTCAGTTAAGTCAATAACAGGTCAGGTCAGTTAAGTCTATAATGGATCAGGTTAGTTCGGTTAAGTCAATATTGGGCCAGATCATTTCAGTTAAGTTAATAATAGGTCAGTTCAGTTAAGTGAATGTTGGGACAGGTCAGCTCAGTTAAGTCAATAATTAGTCAGGTCAGTTAAGTCAATAATAGGTCAGTCCGTTCAGTTAAGTCAATAATAGGTCATGTCAGTTCAGTTAAGTCTAATATATCAGTTAGTTCATTTAAGTTAATATTGGGCCAGATCATTTCAGTTAAGTCAATAATAGCTCAGATCAGTTAAGTCAATAGAAGGTCAGGTCAGGTCAGTTAAGTCATTATTGGGACAGGTCAGCTCAGTTAAGTCAATATTGGGACAGGTCAGCTCAGTTAAGTCAATATTGGGACAGGTCAGCTCAGTTAAGTCAATAATTGGTCAGGTCAGTTAAGTCAATAATAGGTCAGGTCAGTTAAGTTAAGTCAATAATAGCTCAGGTCAGTTAAGTCAATAATAGGTCAGGTCAGTCCAGATAAGTCAATATTGGGACAGGTCAGCTCAGTTAAGTCAATATTGGGACAGGTCAGGTCAGTTAAGTCAATAATTGGTCAGGTCAGTTAAGTCAATAGTAGGTCAGCTCAGGTCAGTTAAGTCAATAATAGGTCAGGTAAGTTCAGTTAAGTCAATAATAGGTCAGGTCAGTTGAGTTAAATCAATATTGGACCAGGTCAGTTCAGTAATCGGTCAGGCCAGTTCAGTTAAGTCAATTATAGCTCAGGTCAGTTAAGTTAATAGAAGGTCAGGTCAGTTCAGTTAAGTCAATCTTGGGACGGGTCAGCTCAGTTAAGTCAATATTGGGACAGGTCAGCTCAGTTAAGTCAATAATTGGTCAAGTCAGTTAAGTCAATAATAGGTCAGGTCAGTTAAGTTAAGTCAATAATAGCTCAGGTCAGTTAAGCTAAGTCAATAATAGGCCAGGTCATTCCACTTAAGTCAATATTGGGACAGGTCAGGTCAGTTAAGTCAATATTGGGACAGGTCAGCTCAGCTAAGCCAATAATTGGTCAGGTCAGCTAAGTCAATAATTGGTCAGGTCAGTTAAGTCAATAATAGGTCAGGTCAGTTCAGTTACATCAATATTGAGCCAGGTCAGTTCAGTAATAGGTCAGGCCAGTTCAGTTAAGTCAATAATAGCTCAGGTCAGTTAAGTCAATAAAAGGTCAGGTCAGTTCAGTTAAGTCAATATTGGGACAGGTCAGTTCAGTTAAGTTAATAATAGGTCAGGTCAATTCAATAAGTCAATATTGGGACAGGTCAGTTTAGCTAAGTCAACATTGGAACAGGTCAATTCAGTTAAATCAATAATAGGTCAGGTCAGTTCAGTTAAGTTAATAATAGGTTACGTTAGTTCTGTTAAGTCAATAATAGGTCAGGCCAAGTCAGTTAAGTGAATAATAGGTCAGGTCAGTTAAGTTAAGTCAATAATAGCTCAGGTCAGTTTAGTCAATAATAGGTCAGGTTAGTTCAGATAAGCCAATATTGGGACAGGTCAGCTCAGTTAAGTCAATATTGGGACAGGTCAGGTCAGGTCAGTTAAGTCAATAATAGGTCAGGTCAGGTCAGTTAAGTCAATAATAGGTCAGGTAAGTTCAGTTAAGTCAATAATAGGTCAGGTCAGTTGAGTTAAATCAATATTGGACCAGGTCAGTTCAGTAATCGGTCAGGCCAGTTCAGTTAAGTCAATTATAGCTCAGGTCAGTTAAGTCAATAAAAGGTCAGGTCAGTTCAGTTAAGTCAATCTTGGGACGGGTCAGCTAAGTTAAGTCCATATTGGGACAGGTCAGCTCAGTTAAGTCAATAATTGGTCAAGTCAGTTAAGTCAATAATAGGTCAGGTCAGTTAAGTTAAGTCAATAATAGCTCAGGTCAGTTAAGCTAAGTCAATAATAGGTCAGGTCAGTCCAGTTAAGTCAATATTGGGACAGGTCAGCTCAGTTAAGTCAATATTGGGACAGGTCAGCTAAGTCAATAATTGGTCAGGTCAGTTAAGTCAATAATAGGTCAGGTCAGTTCAGTTACATCAATATTGAGCCAGGTCAGTTCAGTAATAGGTCAGGCCAGTTCAGTTAAGTCAATAATAGCTCAGGTCAGTTAAGTCAATAAAAGGTCAGGTCAGTTCAGTTAAGTCAATATTGGGACAGGTCAGCTCAGTTAAGGCAATAATGGGTCAGGTAAGTTCAGTTAAGTCAATAATAGGTCAGGTCAGTTCAGTTAAGGCAATATTTGGCCAGGTCAGTTCAGTTAAGTCAATAATAGGTCAGGACAGTTCAGTTAAGTCAATAATAGCCCAGGTCAGTTAAGTCAATATAAGGTCAGGTCAGTTCAGTTAAGTCAATCTTGGGACAGGTCAGCTCAGTTAAGTCAATATTGAACCAGGTCAGTTCAGTTAAGTCTATAATAGGTCAGGTCAGGTCAGGTCAGTTAAGTCAATAATAGGTCACGTTAGTTCAGTTAAGTCAATAATAGGTCAGGCCAAGTCAGTTAAGTGAATATTGGACGAGGTCAGTTCAGTCAAGTCATTAATAGGTCAGTTCAGTTAGGTCTATAATAGGTCAGGTCAGTTCAGTTAAGTCAATAATATGTCAAGTCAGTTCAGTTAAGTCAATAATAGGTCAGGTCAGTTCAGTTAAATCAATATTGGGCCAGGTCAGTTCAGTAAAGTATGTAATAGGTCAGGTCAGGTCAGTTAAGTCAATAATAGGTTACGTTAGTTCAGTTAAATCAATAATAGGTCAGGCCAAGTCAGTTAAGTGAATATTGGGCGAGGTCAGTTCAGTCAAGTCATTAATAGGTCAGTTCAGTTAAGTCTATAATAGGTCAGGTCAGGTCAGTTCAATTAACTAATTTATTCCGATAAAATATGGTACATTGTTTCCCACTATATGGGTTATACTGGTAACGACACTTGATTCCTGCTCTCATTAAAAAAATACATATTGGCTATTAAACATATTTTTATAAAAATTCATATCCTGCGTCCAGACTTTAAGATCGCATCTTAATTTCTTTATTAGTTTTTATATCACATACATAAGCACAAGACACAAACTATTATTAAGCATAATGAGGAAGTTGCATATAATTTACTTTTGATGAAAAACGTATTTAAAGTAGAGAAAAATACTCTAAAAATATATGTCTACAAGTAAACCCCCCTTAAAGTGAGCCACTAATTAGTAATTAATTATTGAAATATTTAATATAATTCAAAAAGACGGGGTGAGCGAAAACGCGAGTTAACTTTCTTGTTAACACACTTGACTTTTTAAAAGAATTCATTGATTATAGTTACATAAAATACTTATGAATAATAATAAAAAATGATAAATATAATTTATGACAATTTAAAAGAGACTCAAGCAATAACAATGTAGGAATGTCCGTCCGTGGTCTGGTAACTTCCATATATAGTCTCTGGTGGGGCGTGGACCGAGAGGCGGTTTCCACCTAAGTTGCAGTCTTGAAGGTGATCCTAGCAGGTGGCTGGTTGCTGATTTGAAGGTCTAGTTGTTTACCCATCTATGAATAGTTTATTCTTCTAATTGCGCTGCTTTTAATTAACCCATTCGTCAGCGACCTTGGGTGTTGAATCGGGATCTGTACTTCTTATATACATTGTATGAGTTGGCTATTGTTATCTCCTCCATCCTTTAGAGAACGAAGCCTATGGTTCGTTCCGAATAGTCATCGGGAATCCAGTAATTGGTTTGGAGTCAGCAGTTTTCGTTTTTGATTTCTGCCAGAAGTATCTTGAAGTTATTGTGATTATTGTTATTATTATCACAAGGTATAGTATAATTGTCCATACACTAGGGTGGTATATGGGCAAATCGATGGTTACTGGAATTTTGCCATTGATGGATTGCAACTGGGATTTGATATTGTTCAAGTCGTGCAGTTGGACATTTTCTAATTTTAGTTCTGGTAATTTGTCTGGGAATATGGGTGCTTTATTTGTTACCAATTCGATGTTTGGGAGATTGAACGATTGTTGTGTTTCCGATGCCATTTGTACTGAACTAAATCTTTCGTTATTGATGATAAGTTGGCATTTGGGTTTCAAAGTCGCCAGTTTTGTTCCGCTGATTATTTTGGTTTCTTCATTTTCTTCGCAGCTAAGTTTGATTTTCGTTTCTTCGGGTGCCACTATTATGTATTGGGTATTGCCATATTTAGAGACTGTTGTTTTTGTTATTTTGACAAGTTCTTGCTTGCAATTGTTTATCGGTTTCTGGAAGTTGATCAGTTTAATTTCGCATGGGTTGTTTTCGTTAAGTGCTGTCGGGTTGTCATTTTCACAAAAGTATGTCTGGTCTTTTAGATTCCTACACTTTTCGTTTCTGTAAGCGTAGTGTTTGCTGCATTATTTAATTTACCTTTTTTATATTCTATTTTGAAATCGTACTCTTCTAGTTTGAGTCTCCACCTTAATAATTTTGAGTTGGGTTGTTTCAGGGAAAATAGCCATTTTAATGGTTTATGGTCTGTATATATTGTGAATTTCCTGCCGTATAGATAGGGTCTAAAGTAGTTTGTGGCCCATACTATGGCCAGTAGTTCCTTTTCTATTGTGCTGTATCTAGATTCTGTTTCATTTAACGTTCGGCTTGCGTAAGCTATTGGTTGGTCTGATTTCGGATCTCCTTGGCTTAAAATCCCTGCGATTGCCCCGTTTGATGCATCTGTTGTTAAAATGAACTCCTTTGAAAAATCTGGAGGTATTAATAGTGGTGAATTCGTCAATATGTCTACATGTATTAAAGGCATTTATGTATTCTCCGTCGTTAATGTCGATTGTTACGTTTTTCTTTAAACATTTAGTTATTGGTTTTGTGACATGCGCAAAGTTTTCTATAAATTTCCTGTAGTAGCCTATAAGTCCTAGGAATGATTTAATTTCTTTTGGTGTCTTGGGTATTGGGAATTTTCTTATGGCGTCTAGTTTCTTTGGATTAGGCTTGATGCCTTCTAGCGTCACTATATGCCCGAGGAATTCCGCTTCTTTTTGCAGAAAGTCGCTTTTGTCTAGCTGTATTTTCAGATTACTTTGTCTAAATCGTTCGAATACTAATCTTAATTTTTCGATATGTTCTTGTAATGATGTCGAGAACACTATCACGTCATCCATGTATACTAAGCATGTTTTTCCTATTAAACCGTTTAAAACGTGTTGCATCAGTCGGGTAAATGTAGCAGGCGCCCCTGAAAGCCCAAACGGCATTCTGAGGTACTCATAATGGCCTGTATTCGTGCTAAACGCCGTTTTTTCAATGTCATTTGGGTCCATTTCAATCTGGTGGTAGCCAGAAATTAAGTCTATGGTCGAAAAATATTGTGCACGCCCGAGTTTATCCAGTATCTCTTCGATTTTTGGTATAGGGTGTCTATCAGGTATAGTCTTCTCATTTAACTTGCGGTAATCCACAACGATCCGCCATTTTTGTTTGCCGCTGGCATCTGCTTTTTTTGGGATCACCCATATTGGACTATTATAAGCGCTATGAATGTTCCTAATTATCCTTTGATTTAGCATTTCGTTAATTTGTTTGTCTACCTCTGGTTTGTGAATATATGGGTATCTATATAGTTTGGCGTTTATTGGTATATTGTCTTTTAGTCTAATTTTGTGTTTAATGACGTTTGTATGCGTCAGTGGTTCATTTTCTTTTGCAAAAATATCTTGAAATTCTGTACATAAATCAATTAAAATTTCTTTCTCCTGGTTATTTAAGTGATTTATCCTAATTTGATTTGTAATATTTTTTTGTACACTCCCCGTATAATTATTATTATAATTCTGGTGATAGTAAGAATTATTTAATATCCTATTCGCTTTATTTTGAATTTGATCCGTTATACCTTTTTGTATCGTCCTCGTATCACTCACATTTTTATTTCGACGATATTCATATGTGTTTAATGAAACTTGATCCCGTTTACCTTTATTGTGGGTGAACATTTCTCCTATGTCATTTGCTCGTTGTAACCTTCCATCGTCATCCTTTAATGGCTGATTACGCTTTCCTAGGTCGAGTTCAAGTGCAATAATGCTTCTGTCTATTGTATTACTTACGTTAAGGTGATTCATTTCATCATTTGCTTTGATGATCCTACCTATCCGATTGTTATTGCTACTACTATTACTACCCATCTTATCTTCATGGTCCCTTGTATAAGGGAAGTTTATCTTAATGCTTCGATTTTTTAAATTGAGTCTCTGGTTTTTAAAATCAATGTTCGCTTGATTTTTTATCAAAAAGTCAATTCCAATAAGAGCTATGAAATTTTTGTTAAATTCAAATAGGCAAAACTCTTGTTCACTGCCCGTTAGTGAGTTTAAAATTATTTTGGCTCGATTATTATGGCTGGAGTAGCCATGCGCACTTTTTATTAAAAACGGGTGATTGTAAATCTTATTATAAAAGTTGTTATATGCTATGGACGGGTTTAAAAGGCTCTTAGTACTACCGGAGTCGAGCAGTATTTTTCCGGGTAGTTCTTTTATTATTACGTAGGGTAATTGGGATACTGTGTTAAAATTATTAATATCTATTACGATTCTGTTTTTGAGCTCCCTGCTATCGGAAAATTTTGATGCTGTGCATCGTATAATTCGGCGGGTGATTGTTCATTATATGTTGCGTCATAATTTAATTCTTCTGGTAAGAAATGTTGTCTTCTTTCTAATTCATTGAAAGGAAAAGAATTATTCGTTTCGTTATAGTTTATTTCTTCTGGTATGAAATTTTGTCTTTTTTGAAAATTGTTGGAAGGAAAATTGTTTCGTCTATTTTGTGAGGGTTGTTGTCGGCTGAAATTAGTATGTCTCGTGTTGTTACTGCCGACATCCATAGCCTGTGGATATCTTCTAGTATTGTCATTAGGGTTGTACGTCGGTCTTCTCATTGAGAATTGATTTGAAGGGTTCCCCTGAAATTGTGGGTGAGACATTTGGGGTCTGTTTGAATTATAGTTAAAAGGTGCACGATAATTTTGTTGTTGGAAGGGTTTTTGAAATTGAATATTGTTAAAATTTGGGGTATTTCTTTGGAAAACTGGTTTTTGTTGTTTGTCGTGTCTGTTATTGTTATTATTGTTGAAATTTGACCGTTGTAATAATCTGTCCCTATATTCATAATTTTCCTCGGAAAATATAAATTTTAAAGCTTGTTCTATGCTGTCTGGTCGAGTGGATCTGACCACCATACCAAGGGGATTTTTTAATCCACCGATAAACGCTTTCAGTGTCTGTTGGCTGTACATGTTTTGTTTTAATACTAAAATTCCCTCGTTACGTTCATTAGATATTAAATTAGAGATGAGTAATTGTTCAATGTGTCTGCAACGATTACTGAACGCTAAGGCATCCTCGTTATGTCTCTGTTTCAGTGTCAATAATTCGCCTAGTAAGCTGATTTCATCACGCTGGTCAGTGAAGTTCTCAACAATTGCCCGTCTTAAGTCTACCCATGTGTTTATAATTTTAGTGTTAATAATTAACCTGGCTTGTGCAATTAGTTTCGTTTGAATATAATTTAATAGAAAATGGTTAAGATATAAATTTGGATTATTTGCATCATAGAATTGGTTCATTACTAAATCACAAGCTTTTAAGAAGTTCCCTACATTTTCAGGTTATCCGTTAAATTCGGGGATTGCTTTAAGGTAAAACTCTTGGAATTGATTTGCCATATTTAAATTGTTTCTAGAATTATTTATATCGGGTTGTTCTACAATATCAATTTCGCCAATACTAATATTTCTTAATCTATATTCCAAATGTTCTAAATTATCAATATCGCTATCAGACATATAATATTATCAATATATGAGGAAATACAGTATATATATATATATATATATATATATATATATATATATATATATATATATATATATATATATATATATATATATAGGAAATAAAGGAAGCAAACAACTTACAGAATCGATGCTATTGCTGCTGTCTTCATGACGTCTCTCTTGATCGGTTCTTTGGCTGTTAAGCGTTGAAACGCAAAGAATCAATATACTTTTGGTTCTTCAGCACTATCCGTTGCGACTGCGCCAGTTAACTTTCTTGTTAACACACTTGACTTTTTAAAAGAATTTATTGATTATAGTTACATAAAATACTTATGAATAATAATAAAAAATGATAAATATAATTTATGACAATTTAAAAGAGACTCAAGCAATAACAATGTAGGAATGTCCGTCCGTGGTCTGGTAACTTCCATATATAGTCTCCGGTGGGGCGTGGACCGAGAGGCGGTTTCCACCTAAGTTGCAGTCTTGAAGGTGATCCTAGCAGGTGACTGGTTGCTGATTTGAAGGTCTAGTTGTTTACCCATCTATGAATAGTTTATTCTTCTAATTGCGCTGCTTTTAATTAACCCATTCGTCAGCGACCTTGGGTGTTGAATCGGGATCTGTACTTCTTATATACATTGTATGAGTTGGCTATTGTTATCTCGCGATCTGATTGATGAAGCGGTTTGTGACGTCAGGATCCGGTACATCTGCGTGATCCGCGGGCATCGCCATTTAACCTTATCTTTCGTTTGTGTTTGCATCGTATTCTGAGCAGTTTTATCATAATTTAAAGTAGTTTTGGTGTTTAGTGTATAATATAGGTTCAAATGTAGTAAGTTGTGTTTAATCTAGTTTATTGCGTGACTGTGTGATGGCTTCAACAGATTCAGAATCACAATACGAGAATGCGAAAGACATAACAGTGCCTGGACATGAATATTATAAGTGCTGTATAAGGCCCAAATGTACTTCTACAACAATAACTACCCCCAACAAATTATTCTTTAATGTACCTAAGAATGAGAAAATCAGGAAGAAACGGTGTATACTTTTCTTGCATATTATTTGAATGGCGAAGATTTTGAGGTTATGCATTTATTTACATTATATTTTATAAGAAATTACTACATAAAATCCAACAAAGATATTTACAGGATAAAATAAGATGAAATTCTGGTTGTTTCCTAAAAACGCAAACATTGCTAGTACATCAATTTTTGGTAAATTATTAGATTGTCCTTGAACAAATCCAACTTCTGTAGCCATACTATAAGACTGTATAGTTTTTAAAATAATTAATACGAGTATATAGATATTAACAATAATATAAGTTGATAACAATAACTAGCCGGCACAAGTAAGTCGCATAAACACTAATGATATGAGGATCTCTGTGTGAGTAAGCGAGACTCGGTTTGGCCGATACCGGATCGTGACGTCACAGTAGGCCGTCTTTGTTTACGGCTGCGTTTTGGCGCGGAGACAATTATTTTGATTTTCTATATTTTTTTACAGGAAAACCATTAGTTAAAAATTTAAATTTTATGCGGCAATTGATTTTATACAATGTGTGGAATTGAATAAGAGTAGTCTACCCAAACTTGAAAAATAGAGGATACATTTTAGTGCACGTTAACAGTCATAAACATGATTTCACCATCTCGTCATAATATCAAATAATAAAAAGTTCGGGACGCAGCAAGTGCGTTATGGTAGCGAATTATTTTTAAAAATGTTTTTAATGGCAAATGTCTTTCTTTGATGAAAGCAGGCATCAAACTTGGTTGCCTATATAGTAGAAACAATGTACCATATTTCATCGAAATAACTTTATTGTTTGAAAATATAAACATTTTTCAAAAGTCTGGATGCAGCAAGTGTGTTATGGAAGTGAATTTCCATAAAAATGTTTTTAATAGCAAATGCGAGCAGCCATCAATCTGATTACCGGTATAGCCTATATAGTAGAAACAAATGTACTATATTTTATCAAAATTACTTATAGTTTGAAAATATACAAGAATTTTCCGAAAATAAACTCAAATGTTGGTTTCCTAACCAACAAAGCTTACTTTAATAGCAAATTGGGTTAATGAAATTTGAAGGATTTAATGAAAATTCGGTAAATTTGCAAATTATCACCCGAACGCTTAAAAAAAATGTTTTCAGATACATTACTAGGACCCCACCTGGATGCACAAACCACAAAAAAAGTTCTTGTTCACGAACACCCACCACCCCCACCCCCCAAGGAAGTTACGGGACTGGGAGTGAATAGGGGTGCTGGGCGGGGTAGGTAGTAAAAAGGAAATATGAGCAGAAAATGAGAAGAAAACTGCTTGAAAGCTGTCTATTGGAAGCCATATCCCCATTAAAACCTGCCTACCCCGCACAGCATCCCTATTTGCCCCAGGTCACGTAACTTCCTTGGGGGGGTATGTACAAGAAGTTTTTTGTGGTTTATGAAACGAGGGTGGTCATATGCATACGAGGGGGGATGATAATGCCTACGACGAAGGCCCCCCCCCCCCCTCCCGTTCAACTTGTGGCAAGGGTTGGGGTGGGGGAGGTTGTGGATGTCAGCTTCGTCGTGTGGATTTTCCTTCCCCCTCGCGTGCATACAACCACCCTCGCTGCATAAACCACAAGAAAAATGTCTTGTTCCTAACCACCGAGGAAGTTACGGCACTTGGGGGGATAGGGGTGCTGTGCGGGGTAGGCAGGTTTTAAGAGGGATATGGCTTCAAGATGTGAAAAAGCTTTCAAGCCCGTTTTATTTGAATTTTCTGCTCATATTTCCTTTTTACTACCTACCCCGCCTAGCACCCCTACTCATTCCTGGTCCCGTAACTTCCTTGGGGGGTGTGAACAAGAAATTTTTCTTGGGGTTTGTGGATCCAGAGGGGCCCTAGGCAGGTTTCTGAAAACAGTTTTTTGAAAAGCATTCGGGAACTAAACTGCAAATTTACCGAAAATTCGCTACCAAAACGCACTTAGTGCGTCCAGATTTGTTTCTTACAAACACATATCGCCCGCATCATATTTCGATAAAAAAATGCAAAAACGCATTAATGAATTTGTACGAAAATTAGTTTAAAAAATATATAGCCCGTTAAACCATAAACTTCACTAAACTTACAGCGAAAGCATCAATTTAATTAAACCGACAGCCTAAGCATCAGAGAAAGGGTCTATTTGAAATGAATTTTCTGTAAATATGTTGGTAAAATTAAGGGCAATGACGGTTGAATCTGAAACTTAGGGGTTTGCAGAACACTCTTCCTGCAACATTTTCTTTTAAAAATTCGTATTTGTTTTACGTTCTTTGCCTAAACATTGCCAATTTGGACGTTTAAAATTGCGAATTTGACGTTTTGAGGAAAACTCCAAAATTTATATCTTTAACTGCCCATAACTTCTTTGTCTTTAAAGCTAGAGACATAAATTGGTACAGAGTTCACTATTTATAATACAAATACGTGTACTAAATTTGGTTGCCTTTACTTTGTTATTTCCGGAGATGTGAATTTTTTTAGAAAGGATTTTTTTTTAAATAATATTTTCCGGGAAAACCTGGTCCGATTTGCCTGGCTAACGAACTTATCCAAGCCACTTGCAAAATAATGGTACTCACTAAATTTGGTCAAGATTGGTCCATTATTTTTTGAGTTATCGGTCGGATATATATATATATATATATATATATATATATATATATATATATATATATATATATATATATATATATATATAGAGAGAGAGAGATCTCCTCATTAGCAAATTTAAAAAAATCGCTAAAAACCTCACCGAAACTCTCCACGTGGTGTGATGCGCCTAATTGTGCAAAAATATATAGTTAAAGTAACATATCTCTCCAGTTATTGTATCATGGTGAATATATAGGTTATTGCATTACTTTTGTACTGCACTATATATTTTTTCAAGAATGCTTCATTACCCATAAGTGCAAATATCTAAATATAGCAAATGATATAATAATAGTATTATCTAATGTGCAAAGTTAGTTTACAAGGTATTTTAAAAGTTAGTTTAACACTTGTAAATAGTCCAACGCTGTCAAAGTTTGGTACAAAGGTAGACGTTTTAATTTTAAACACTGATATTTTTTTTTGTTACTTAACATTGTTTCAGGCAATATAATTAGGGAAGACCTTATGCACCTTATACCTGTTAAATTGAGGAATTCAGATTGATATAATACATTTGTGTTTAGCAATTTTTATCAAACAAGTAGTAATAGTAAGATATAGGTATGTTAGTCATGATCTACTCCTTTTCCCTTGCTAATAATACCGTTTTGATCTCATTACTATTATCGACTAACTTTTGGCAAAGATCATAGAATAATATAATGCACAGTAACACACTTTTATTAATACGTCACATTATACTCAATAACAAATAACAACAGGGCGTCATTGTTAACAATAAATATATTTGCGTTCTTGCTTTGTTTAACTTTGTTTAGAATGAACACTTGATATAAGTTCTTTCCTTTTATACACAGGTGTCGCTTGAGAAATATTTGACACATCTTCTTTGCGACCACTACTGGAATTATTAGAACCACTTAAAGCATCTAAATCTGGCAACGGTTTGGTAGGGTGCCTTGAATCGGTGTATCTTCTTTTTGTGTACTTCTTTTTTTCTGCTGATGGCTGCTGCTTATGTTTTTCCTTATCTTCTGGTTTCGTCATTCTTTCAAAATCAGCGGTTCTAGACTTCAGAACAGCATTTCCAATGCTGCTAATGCTAGTGCTAACCGCTGAGGGTTTTGACTCGGTTGGAAAGTTGTCTTTAAAGGAAGTAGCACTGACACTTTTCTGAACATTCGACTGCTGCTTCTGACGAGAAGACTCTCGTCTACTAATAATTGAAGAATCTTTAACATTTTTCACATGAGTGTCCTGAGTAGAAATAAACGAAAGCTTCTGCAGAAGAGACGGTTCTTTTACACCAGAAATTTTCTTAACTGGACTTCTTGGTGCCGCTCCAGAATCTTCTAGAAGATAGTTAGTTGATGTGTTACTGTCAGGAGAAGTTGGTGGTGTTGAAGCCCAGGATGGGGGCGTGCTGTTTCCGGCGATGCTGCTTGTGACTGATGTAGGGGTGTTCTGAAGTTGAGTTGAATGTGTGGCTGATGAACCAATAGCAGAATCATAATCGTGCACTAAAGATATAGATGCAGCCAATGGCTGAATACCTGATGAAGCCCCCGAGGAGTCGCTACCACTAATTGATCTCTGCCTTCTTCGTGCTGGGACCGACGGAGATTTAACAACCCCTATAGTAAACTGTTGTCTACAATTTTCTGAATCTTCTATGTAAGGAATGTCGTCATCTAAATTAAGAGATAACCCTTGACTGGTCGTGTGAACTGGTATCGTCAAACTAGCTTTAATAACACCACTTTGTTCTAAGACGTAAGGCGTTGACTTTCTTCTTTCTGGATCCTCCTTGACCATGCGTGGCGTCTTGTTAACGTCCGGTTCTGTAACCGCCGAACTGGAACTTTCTAAAGAGGACGAGCGATTCTTTTTATAGTTAGGGTCTTCCTCTGCGCTTACACCTATTTTGGATATAAGAGATATATTTGTTGGAATTGCAGTTGCCACTGGTTCATCATCTTTTCTTTTTCGTGAAGAGGAAACATCGCGTTTTCTTCTTGCTCGCTCTCGAATTCTATCCTTATGTCTGTAAAACAAAAGTCAGTAAGAAAAAATATTTGCACTAAACATTAATAAATATAAAATTTACAATTATCTAGTATTTATGATATTTATAAACACTTTTTGTTAATGTTGAGTACCCAAAGGCGTTTTGAAGTTTTATTATTGAATTAACACTTTGACCTCCGTAATGGCAAACTTTTTGGGAATGTCTGGAACTCTATTTTTTATTGCTTTGAACGTTATCAAATATGATACATAAGTCATAGAAATACCTGATATGTCATTTTTTGTTTTTTAAACCTTTTTTTAGTACGAAGCAAGTGGGCATAGCGCGACATAAAATATTTTTTAGGTTGAAGTCACGTGATCCATACCCGCTTAGCAACTTTACAAGAATAAACTTATAAAAACTTGCAAAGAACACTGCAAGAAGTTCCGTCTACTTGTTTAGCTTTTATGTGTCATTATAGGATATAACATCGGTGTTAAAAAGTAAATAGTTACTGAAATGAGCGTATACAAATAAAACTAATTGCGTTTTCACCCATTGATTACCCTGGTTTTGTCAGATAAAGATGCGTTTGAATGGTCATCCGAAAGTTAGGGCAAGTATTAGTTATTCTGAGTCTAGATTCTTCTGCACAACTACCAAGGCTAATTTTACTATTGTATAGTATATTATCCAACCAACACTAAGCGGAAAATGTGCAAGAAAATAACGAAGGTGATAATCAAGTTGGTTTAGATGTTGGTCGTACCAATCACGTTAAATAAGCAATCGAAGATGTAAAAAAAGCTTTCAGTAAAGCGATTACACGTCTAAGGAAATAATTGTACAATTTACTAATCTTCGGTAGGATTCATTTTTTAATAAAATAAAAAATTATACAAGAAAATGCCATTCTTATTTATTGCAAATGTTAAAAATAGGTCAGTACTGCAAAAAGAAGCGAATGAAAGCAAGAAATACAATACAACTATATTATATGACTGACACTAAATATAATACCTATACTGAACCTTCGGTATTGCACTTTGAGCCGGGCCAATTAACATAGTTTGTTCACTAGGGCGCTTACATTTATCTCCACCAATATATGTATTAAAACATGAAGCAAAAGTCAGCATCGAGGCTTCAAGTGAAATACTGCCTGTGGAACATATTTATGTGAGTGGCCAGTTTGAAACCTGCCAGTCAAGGGTGTTTCACGTGGGGGTTAACGTACTGAGGTACCTCCTTATTGTGTTTTTAAGATACAAGGTAAATTTGAAAATATTTTATTTAATTTTTTTTATACATATGCAACTTTTTATTGTAAAAAAAGCACATCTTCTGTATCTTTATTGAATTATACGAGGCCTTGAATTTTCTTTACAGCAATATTCTCATTTTTATTAATACAGGTGTCCCGGAATTCAATGTACAACCGACCTACCACAGATTTTTCAGCCAAAATTAGGGCTATTAAGACCAAGTCTCCTCTATACAAAGTTGAACCGTTTAGTTGTTATTAATCTTTTTCTATTATTTTTACCTATCTCCTAAACAGGTAATCCGATCATATTCAAATTTCACAGAAATATTGTAATAAGTAAGTGGTTTAGTCGTTATGAGAACTAGTGCAATTGCACTTCTGAAAGGGCGTAAACTACCCCCACCCCTAACCTTTTTTATCGTATTTATTGCTCTAGCCGCTAGATAAATAACACGTTCATTTTTTTCAAAGATCGATCTTTTTTCGAATTTTTGTTCCTTTTTTAAAATTTTGCTTACTCTTTTAGTTTTTGCGCATAATGGTATTAGGCTAACCACTGATAGTTGCATTAAACGATACTTAAATAATTAAATCCTGTTACTATGGAAGTAAGTTTGATATATGCGTATTTTGTCACAACAGCTTATTATTGCATTATTAGTATTTGCCAAAGTCACAAATTAATACGGTAATTTTTAGGAACTAAGTGAAGATTGGATCATGTGATGAGCACTGACAAGTACACTTGGAGAAACCCAAATCACCACAACACATTTTAAAAAAAGACCTGACGATCGTTTCACTAACCAAGTTACCGTTATTAGAGGATGAAAAGTTCTAACTAAAGGGACCGAACTGAGATGGGAAAATAAACGCAGGCAAATTCTGCAGTGTATTGTATTTTTATCGCGGGACGAGGTCTGCACTGTCCCTACTAACTTATCTAAAATGTGTCCATCTTTAGTAGTTTTGTGAAGGTTCAACGACACCTAAATTAACATACTTTGCTTTGTCGGAACTATCTGTATTATTATGTTATCTCTAGGACGTGTTAAAAACGTAGGAATTTTTATTTAACGAAGCAATCGATCAGGTGACTAGTAATCGGCGGTGGTGCCACGTTCATACAATTTTTGATGTAACTATATTTCGCAATATATATACTTTCGAATGAGTTAAGCTGTCCTGGATGTCTAACATTTTTTATTAATTTCAGATTATCTTCATTAACGTGAGGATTATTATCCCACATATGTCGGGCGACAGTAGATATATCTATAGTACCGTAACGTAATTGGGCTAAGTGTTCTTTGAATCTAACTCCAATCGATCTTTTTGTTTGTCCGACGTACTTAATGTTACAATTTTTACAACTTATTTCATAAATTCCCGACATTTTGTCCGTGTTATCCTTGTCTTTTGGGTTACCTAGCAAGTTTTTTAAAGTATTTTTTGTCGAAACCGTTAGCTGCAAGTTGACTTTTTAAAAAATGCTATCTAGACCCCTCGTGATTCGAGGTTCAAATGGTAAGCAAACAAAGATTGTTTCGGATTTATCTCTTTTAAACGTTGTTGATTCCGTCAACATTTTCTTTGTTTTCTGTTTGTTGATTAATTTTTCCATCAAGCAAGCAGTGTGTCCGTTATATTAGGCCACGTTCCTAATATAATATAATTATTTGGTATATCTACTTTTGTTTAAAGGAAAATTAATTAACCGATTTCCTTTAAACGAAAGTAGATATACCAAAGAATTAAATTATATTAAGAACGTGGCCGAACATAACGGATACACTGCTTGCTTGGTGAAAAAATTAATCAACAAACAGAAAAGAAAGAAAATGTTGACGGAACCAACAACGTTTAAAAGAGAGAAACCCGAAATAAGCTTTGTTTGCTTACTATTTGAACTTCGAATCACGAGGGGTCTAAATAGCATTTTTTAAAAGTCAACTTGCAGCTAACATTTTCGACAAAAAATTCCTTAAAAGACTTGCTAGGTAACCCAAAGGACAAAGATAACACGGACAAAATGTCGGGAATTTATGAAATAAGTTGTAAAGATTGTAATCTTAAGTATTCTGGACAAACAAAAAGATCGATTGGAGTTAGATTCAAAGAACAATTAGCCCATTTACGTTACGGTACTATAGATATATCTACTGTCGCCCGACATATTTGGGATAACAATCATCACGTTAATGAAGATAATCTGAAATTATTAAAAAATGTTAGACATCCAGGACAGCTTAACTCATTCGAAAGTATATATATATATATATATATATATATATATATATATATATATATATATATATATATATATATATATATATATATATTGCTAAATAAAGTTACAACAAAAATTGTATGAACGTGGCACCACCGCCGATTAGTAGTCACCTGATCGATTGCTTCGTTAAATAAAAATTCCCACGTTTTTAACACGTCCTAGAGATAACATAATAATACAGATAGTTCCGACAAAGCAAACTATGTTAATTTAGGTGTCGTTGAACCTTCACAAAATTACTAAAGATGGACACATTTTAGATAAGTTAGTAGTGACAGTGCAGACCTCGTCCCGCGATAAAAATACAATACACTGCAGAATTTGCCTGCGTTTATTTTCCCATCTCAGTTCGGCCCCTTTACCTAAGATCCGGTATATAAGGTGATGTTAGTTTTCAAAATAGTTAGAATTTTTCATCCTCTGATGACGTTAACTTGGTTAGTGAAACGATCGTCAGGTCTTTTTTAACATGTGTTGGGGTGATTTGGGTTTCTTCAAGCGTACTTGTCAATTTTTAGGAATATGGCTCATGTTTATAGTTTTTCTGAGCAAGAAGATATGCTTTTAGTGTTAGGTTTATCCCAACATAACTTCAGCAAAAGTGTGCAAGTCTACAGGGAGGAATTTTCAAGGAGGCAAACTGCTGATCGCAGAACATTTGCGTCTATCGAAAGACGGCTAAAGGAGACTGAAATGCTAAGTGTGCACAGACCTAATGCTGGCCGTAATTCTAACGTCCACCGTCTTTGTGAAGAAGAGCAAGTATTGGATATCATAAGTGAGAATCTCAGCATTAGTACGAGGTTGTTGTAGCACCAAATTGGAATTCCCAAAACAGCACTCAATCGTATACTGAAGCAACAGCTACTGCACCCATACAATTTACAACCTGTCCAAGAACTGCTGCCTGGTGACCATGACGCACGCCTTTTATTTGCATGCATTATGCGTTGGAAAAGAAGGCTAGATGCAAACTTTAACAAAAATACGCTTTTTACATATGAGGCAGGTTTCACGCTGTGAGGTGTTACAATTTTTTATAGTGAGCACCATTATACTGACGAAAATACTCACGCAATTCATGTAAGGCATTTTCAGCGCGAATTCAAAATATATGCGTGGATAAAAATAATTGATTGACATTTGATTGTGCCCGTAAGGTTACCTAATAGGCTAACAGCGCAAGGCTACTTACACTTCTTGCAAGAAACTTTGTCAGAATTTTAAGAAGATTTGCCGATCGCATTACGTCGTGATATATGGTACATGCATGACGGTGCACCACCCGATTTTGGACGCATTGTGAGGGATTATCTTAGTGAGCAATTTCCCAATAAATGGTTTGGCATAGGTCACGATGCTCCTGTTCCTTGGCCAGCACGTTCATTAGATTTAAATCCTTGCGACTTTTCACTATGGAGGGCAGATCAAGACGTATGTTTACAAGAGGGAGATAAATACCTAAGTGCAATTGTGGGATATAATTGAAGAAGCTGTTGCCTCACTGCGGAATTGGGAAAATTTAAAGCGTATAAGTTTTAATTGTTTACGTAGACTAGAATATTTAAGGCGAGTGACTGGTTGCCATATTGAACAATTAATGAGTTAGACTGAATTTGTTTCAATTTAAACTTTACACGAATTTTACTTTTCTTATTGTTTCTATAGTTAATGAATAAAACATTTTATGAAGTCCTGCATTTCTCCATCAAACTTCAACTTAAAAGCTATTTTGCGCAAAAACTAAAAGAGGAAGCCAAATTTTACAAAACCAACAAAAATTTTAGAAGACATCGGTCTTTGAAAAAAAACAAACAATGAACGTGTTATTTATATATATAACGGCCAGAGAAATAAATACGATAAAAAAAAGTTAGGGGTGGGGGTAGTTTACACACTTGCAGGGGAGCAATTGCACTAGTTCTCATAATGACTAAACCACTTTCTCATTACAATATTTCTGTGAATTTTGAATATGATCGGAATACCTGTTATGAGATAGGTAAAAAAGTAGAAAAAAGAAATATTAACTTTGAAGCCGTCTGGCGGCTAAACGGTTGAACTTTGTATAGAGGTAAGTCGATCTTAATCGACCTAATTTTGGCTGAAAAATCTGTGATGGATTGGTTGTACATTGAATTCCGGGACACCATGTATATTGTATAAGAACAAAGAAAATAATATTATATTTTTTGTTTGTTTTTATTTAGCATCGGTCTATTTCCTTTCTGTAAGGGGGGTAGGGATATTTAACTTGCCCAACATAAGAAAACAATAGCTTTTAAATTAATTATTACTTCTTGCGACGCCCTTGTGGCGTAGCTTGTTAGGTGTCAGCCAGCTAAACGAGAAGTCCCGAGTTTGATCCCCGGGCGGGCCAACTAAAAGTTGACCTTGTAAAATTTGTAAAATTAATGAAGAATTGGAAATGAATGTGCTAATAGCCTCAGATTCCGCAGCCGTTAATATAATTGAAACAAAAACTAATTTTTAGTGTGCCATGTAAATAGGCATAATATTGTAGATGTGCTACTACAGAACAGTAACAAATTTTAATATTATGTAGTATCATATTTCTGCTATTAACATTATAAAATTAATTGTCTCATAGAACTGTGAGAATTTATTGTTGCCAAAGAAGTTACGTATTATATTGATGCAGAAACTCTGTATCTGGAGCGCATGTGGCATTTCTATAAATTAAGCTTCAAATTCTGTAGTACCATATTTCTGCTATTATTTTTATAAAACTAATCGTTTCATAAAACTGTGAAAATTTATTGCTGTCAAAGATGCACAAAGTTACATGTTATATCGGTGCAAAAACTCTGCATCTAGAGCGCATGTGGCATTTTTATAAATTGAGCTTCAAACTTAAAGAGAAGGTGAAGTTTTTCCAACATAATCGTATACCATACGAGCCAACTGACAAACATATTCGACAGATATGAATCCCTGGAATTCTAATTAAGTCTATCTAACATCGACTATATGTCCTAAAAAGGTTCTCAATACGTGCTTCAAGACTTTGGTTTATGTCGTTACTGGATAATAATAATATTTGAAATTCAGTTTTTATAGTTGTATAGTAATTTAAGTTGCATAAATTTGCCAAACTTATGTACTAAAATCAGTTCATACCCTCGACAATTTCCAACTAAGCCACTACAGGAAATATCAAGAGTTCGTCATCACTAAAAGGAGAACTTAAGGTAGTAGCTTTTAACACATAAAAACATAAGTCTTCCAATTTGAATAACAAGTTTCACTTTTTAATTAGAGTTTGTACACAAATCTGAAATAAAAAGCAGCCTTGGGGCAACAATATAAAACTCAAATTTGAGAACTAAGGTGATGTTTCTAAAAGAATTGCTTAAATATTTAGTAATTATAGTACGACGTAATAGTGACAATCTTTATTTTTGCTCTGTGTTAGTAATCTACCTAATTTAATTGCAGACTCAAAATTGAATGATTAACATAAATAAGACCCTTTTCTTTATGTAGATATATGCAAAATGTTAATCTCTTAATTTCACGGAAAATGGCACAAATTTGAAAAACGCCTATTTAAAAATTCCCTTGTATCTTAGTTATAACGAGAGCTACAGCCCCCACGCTCCGACATTTATAAAGACACGTTGTCAAGACTCACTCAATAGTGTCATCAAACTGGGTCTGTCTTTTGTTTTCGAGCTACCTACACCCAGTTTTGTTTTTCATACGGCCGCCATATTATTATTTTTTTTGTCATTCAGATGACGCTTTTAATTTACTTTTTAATGATGTATCACATGTTGTAAAAAACGTTTACTTTACAAAGAAAAATAACAAACGTATGAATATCATATAGCATGCCAGGTTTTCCATGGTTACTCAAAAGAAATTACTACTGTTTGTTAGCAGTTACTGTAATACCGGCAGCTGCAATATTTCCGTTGGGAATTTTGTGTGAAATGCTTTACAATGGCTTTGAGGCATAATAACACTTAATTTAATGTTTAATATGTTGGATGCTTATTTCAAGTCAAATAGAAAGTATTTACGTGCTTGTGCAATATATGAAGAATGAGAGCTATTTTAATACAATTATTAGCAATTTGTTGAATTATGGTAGCTTAAAATACGTTTTATAACGTTAACCTCTGTACCAAACTTGGTTACCATAGCCTTGTTATTTTCGGAGATACAATTTTTTTTCGAAAGAAAACCAAAAATTTTCCTGGAAAATTTGGTCTGATTCTCCGGGCTAACGAACTCTAAGCAACTCACAAAAGAAAGGTACCTGCAAACTTTCATGAAAATCGGGCTATTACTTTTGAGTTATCGGTGTGATACACACACAGATATATATATATATATATATATATATATATATATATATATATATATATATATATATATATATATATATATCTAAATTGAAACTGACCCCGGATATGGGTTCCGGGGAGTCTAGTTTGCGCTCATTTGAATATTTTTTTTCAATTCAAAAGTCGGAATCTCCCTATTAGTGACATTTTTGTACGAAAATTCACTAAAAAGTGAGAGCTTCTTAAAACGTGGCAGTGGGGAACAGATTATTGGAGAGTGTTAACAATGATCCTCATGTTTTAATTAGCAAGATTTTAAGAAATACTAGTATCCCTAAAAACCAGTGTACTTAGCATTCTAAGAAAAGAGAAATTCCATCCATATAAGCCCGTCTTTGTTCAATGTCTAAAAGATAATGATCATGAGAGAAGGTTAGCATTTTATCGTTGGTTCCAAGAAAAGTGCGTTTAAGATTAAACTTTTCAATCAAACGTTGTATGGACCAACGACACTCTTATCACGACCTGTGGTATCTACATAATCGCCAAAACTTTAATTATTGGGGTAGGGAAAATCCACGTATTAAGGCAGAGAGACATACTGAAACAAGATTTGGTTCCAACGTATGATGTGGCATCGTATGTAAGAAAACCGATACTGTGAAATTTTTCTACGTTGCAATTTATATCACTTCTAAACCTCCTTTGTAGAAAGTTCATAATAACAGAGGTTGTTACGCTCGACTTTTTAGGTCAACTTACATTTTTAGGCATATGCATTAACAACTGTTTGCATTTCCTTTTAAACTCTATTAGTCTTTGTTGCTTTGGATTTAAATGTGTGCAAACTATTGTGGTTTAAATACGATGAGCATTATTGATAAAAATTTGCAGCAACGTAAACACCGGCCTGGCCTTGCTAAATTTAAAATTGCTTTAATAATATCTAGCAGCGTAAAATGTAAGATTATATTCTTTTCGTTAGAACAGAATATTTACTAAATAAGAAATTGTTCCACAAACAGATACGCATAAATAGTGAATATTGATAGTCAGAATGAAGTCACTGAAATGCCGTCAAATAAATCCGTTACAAAAGGCTTCATACACAAGTTTGACTGATAACCGTCAAAGAAGCCAAGTTTTATCGCCAGCAACTAAGACGCTGCATGCTCATATATGTGCGTACTCTCTTCACTACAGAGAGGGTTATGAGTTTTAGAGAAGGACAGAAAAAGGCTCGGAACGACATAGTAGAGGTCTGCTACGATGCAGCAGCAGAGCGGCTATATGAGACGGGTGCCGCGCATTACGCAGGCACAGAGGGTCTGCGATGGCAGTGAATCTAGTAAATTAAGATACAAGGTGTCACTAAATTATATTAACCCAAATAGAGTTACACCAATAAGAAAGTCACGAACTTTCTGCCTGTACTCGAACACTAATTAACTTTCAAGTTAACCGTCTGATAGGCCCGTTGATCTATGATAAGTCTCTAAATCCTGAAAGATACTTAGAACTATTTCGCAGCAGAATATTGACAGGAGTTCGGGAAGCAATACCCGATCATGAATTTATATATATATATATATATATATATATATATATATATATATATATATATATATATATATATATATATATATATATATATAGCATCAAGTGTCAACACATTGTTCTGCACACAATGCTGCTAGGGTCAGTGATTTTTAAAGAGACAATTTCTATATTCGTGGTCCGGTATTTTGGTCAGATTCGTAAGCAGTAAGAAGAGAAATGGCTGATGGAACGCTTGTTAGATGTCACCAGAAGAATTAATAATGGCACAATTTTAGGAGTATCTTCTTTAGTGAAAGAACGTTGTGAAATGTGCATTCGGTTAAATGGGAATCATATAGAAGATTTTAGATACTTTTTGGTTAACTTATGTCGTTCCAATTATGCAATTAATTCGTTTCCATTTTTTTTTTGTTATGGTGCATTTGTGATGGCATGCTATATGATATTCATAAATTTCTTATTTTTCTTTCTAAAGTAAATATTTATAACGTGATGCATCATTAAAAAGTAAATGAAAAGGGTAATCTGAATGACAAAAAATCCTATACGGCAACCATATGTCATACGTCCGGTCTGATCATGTGGATGCCAGTCGAAATCACTAGATGAGTTTTTGGATTTTGTGGGGCTCGCACAGTTTAATAATTTTCTCAATTTGAATCAGAGGTTATTGTACCTTGTCGTAAGTAATATGGCTTGTTCTGAAGCCATTACTTCATGGCCAATGGTTGACGTTGATGCTCACCACCCCCCACTTTCTGATTCAATTGATTTTAAAAAATAATCTTCTTCAAAATTTAGGGTTAATAAGCTTTCATCGCGTTATAATTTTCGTAAAGCAAATTACACTGTATTATATAAAGCAATGAGATCAACAGATTGGTATTATTTATGTTCATTGTCTGATGTCAATTTGGCCTGCTTTTTATTTTATGGTACTATCTACTGCTGTTTCGATCTTTCCATCCGCCTCTGTTCTCAAGGAAGCTATGGTTACCCACCGTGCTTTACTTCAGATATTATAAACCTTATTAAGCAAATGGAACGAGCTCTTAGGGAATACCGTAGAGCTCCTGGCTCTGCCTCTTACCATGATTTCAAAATTTTTAAGGTGTTTAGTATAGTGTAAAATAGGGAAAATCTACAAAATCTATATCAAGGAGATTGAAGATTTAATTTCAGATGACCCTAAAACCATTTGGACATATTTCCAGAGGAGGATGGATGGCTTAAGGATCTCTTGGGTGGTGTCATTTGAGGGGGGATAAAATTGATAATCCTATTTTAATTCTTGGGTGGTGTCATTTGAGGGGGGATAAAATTGATAATCCTATTTCAATTCTTGGGTGGTGTCATTTGAGGGGGGATAAAATGGATAATCCTATTTCAATTCTAAGCGGTTTCTCGCGCTGTTTTGAGAGTTTATATTCGCCTAGATTCCCTACTGCTGCCATAGATTGTGGCAGCTACCATTATAATCCCACCGTCTCCCTTACTAAAATTCCAGGCTACATCATTGAGACATCTATTAAAAAATTGATAAATACCCTTACTTGTGGCGATGACCAGCTTTCAAGCTTTCTTTTCAGGGACTGTTGTTTTGTTTTCTTGGGTACTCTATCCAATATCTTAAATATGTCACTGTATAGATGCACATTTCGGGATTTGTAGAAGATTTCCAGGATTACGCCTTTACCTAAAAGCGGTACCTGATATGAAATTCCTAATTGCTGGCTAATTGCCATCCTGTCTAATTTTGCAAAGGTATTTGAGATGGATTTATACAGCTTTATCTAGCCTCCGATCAAATGTTACATATCTCCCTTCCAGCACTATTTTGTACCAAAACGTTACACTTGCACCAATCTCATAGTTATGGCACAATATATCTCCAACGTTTTGGGTGTATAGGGTCAAGTCGATGTAATTTAAACAGAATTTTCAGAGCCCTTTGACAAAATTAACCAGGAGAGTATTGCGTCGAAGCTGGACACGCTGGGGCAGAGCTCAATACGTGATCTATGGTGGTCATCATTCCGAAAACTTTATTGCAACGTCTGGAGTTCTTCAGGGTTCAAACTTGGCTCCTTTCCTTTTCCTCATTTTCATAAGACTTAACTGATACTCTTGCGTGCGGTAACCGGCTTTTTGCCGATGATTTAAAGACACGGATTGATTCTCTGGATGATTGCATTGCGCTCCAGGTTGAACTAAATAAGGCGCAAATGTGGGGTGAAAAAAATTATCTGGACATGAATATCACTAAGTGTAAAGTCATGTCATTTACCAAAAAAAATCAGTATTTTGTATACAACTACACTTATTCCGTAACTAATATACGGCGATGTAGCACCACGATTGTCGACTTGGGGGTTGTATTTCATCCTCCTACTTTTAGTGACAACATTTTAAGTACTGTCCTTTCCGCCCTACGTATGTTGGGTTTACTTATAAGAAATTGTAGTGATTTTACGAGGGTGCAGGCTTTAAAAGCATTATTTTATGCATACGTTAGGTCGAAGCTAGGATACGGCGGCCTCGTATGGATCCCTTATTACAGGTGCCATATGTCCTCTCTTGAAAGAGTAAATCGAAGATTTATGAAATACCTTACCTATATGATTCATAAAGCTTATCACCCAAGAGGTTCATCTGACGAAAGTCTTCTACTGCACCTGAATGAATTTTTTCCTGAGCCACAGAACAATTATCTTCTTAAAGTTCCTTTACGGTATCCTGCATAATGGGGTTGACGCTACAGACATCTTGGCTCAGATTTCCATGATTACGCCAAGACTTAATTCTAGATTCTTGTGTTTCTTTTATTGTCCGCAGGCTAGGTCAAATAAAATGCTTAGATCACCTATCTACTTTATAACGTTTAACTTTAACAGCAAAAGTCAGTATTGTGATATAAATGCGGATTGAATAAACTATATTTTAAGCTTCCTTTCACGTACAATTCTTTAATATCGTTATCTTATTTAAGTTGCTGCAGTTATATGTCTCCTTATAATTTAAATTTAATTGTATTACTGTAATGATATATATATATATATATATATATATATATATATATATATATATATATATATATATATATATATATATATATATATATATATATATATATATATATAGGATATGGTTTTATTTGTCATTTTCCAATCATTGCTCTAGGGCTAATGTATTTCTTAATTGTCTCTGACTATATCTACTTTTGTCTGTAGCTGTCGTGTAACAAAAATTCAGGGCAATTTTAAATTAAGCGTTCATATGTTTTGCCATTTTCTCTGAAACTAAGAGAGGTGGACATAATTTGAGAAGTGTTTTAGAGTTTCTCATAATTACGAAAAATGTTTCCTGTTTGAACTAATTTTCAGCTGTAATAACAAGAAATTGATTGAAATAGTTCAATTCTAAAAAAATAATCATAAAGAAATACATATTTTAGAGGGAATATCGTCCCCATACGCTATAATAATATCAAATTTATAATACGAATACATAAAATGGTTACAAATTCTTGCAAACTAACTATGTCCCCAGCGAGTGATGTAATTTAATGTCCAGCGTGGTATTAGCCACGGAAGTAGTTGTTTTCGCTCGCTAGTTTTTTTCCCACAGCTTCCTTCTTGCCCTGTTCACCATCGAATGTGTCTTCTCGGTGTACCTCATTATTTTAAGACTAATAAAAATGATTGTTAAACAGTGTTGCAGCAACTACAAAATATAATCGCATGTCTATCAATATGCAGAAAATTTCGTACCTACCTTATCCTCATTCCTATATTAGGACCCCCAGTTGCAGCGGCTTCATGGAGAAATTCTTCCCTTGACCAAGTTCGCCTTGTCTCTGCTGGATGATTCGGATCTGCTCCCGCTTCTGAAGTTTGTCCAGTCGCGCTCCAAGTAGCTGAATAGCTTTCACTGTCCACTTCATCTACAGACCTGAAAAGACCGATAGTTTTCAATAAAATTTATAAACAAAATACTTTTCACAGTTATCAAGACTAAAATCACGCGGTATCTGATGGGGGATTACAGTTAAATTTTTAACAGGATTATTTTTATAAAGCATTATTATGTCATAAAATCCTTAAAATCAATAGTCACCAAGTCTGTGAAATTAAAATCCAAAAACTCATTTTACTACGCCTAAAATATTAATACAATTCTTATGTATAATCAGGAGACTCTTTAATTAAAATCTTGTTAATTTTGTTTAAATTTATTATTCATTTTAACAAGACTTTTTGGCTTATATGTATAACGCAGGGGCGAACAATCGAACACTTAACAGAATAACTAATCAATAATATGTTAATCCTCAGTCGACATGTCATCCAGCATTTCTTATCTATAATTTAAATAATCATGCTAGTCATACTACTTGTCAGAATGATAGTGAAGCCATTTTGCTTGGACATTACGAGTCGGGGAGCGGGTACCAAGATTGTCCAGTAACAACGTCAAACCTGTAATTAAAAATATACCTACACATGCCATCGTTCCTTAAAAGCACAACGTCATCTACACTACTCAATACTCAAAGCGTCGCTCTCAAAAATTTTACCCTTTTAGTGAATTTTCATAGAAAAAATTCACTAATAGGGAGATCCCGACTTTTAAATTTTGATTTTTTTTTGCAAATACCTTCCTTTTCTAAATGGCTTGGATAAGTCCGTTAGTCAGGTAAATCGGACGAGGTTTTCCGGGAAAGTTTTGAGTTTTCATTCGAAATAAATTTTTATCTCAAAAATATAAAAGCTATGATAACCAAATTTAGTAGGTAGGTTTACGATATAAAAAGTAAACTATACAACAAAATTTAGATTTCTATGTTACAATAAAAAAAGTTATAATAAAATATTTTGTGCCAGATCATTTTTATGAAAATTCACTACCATAACGCACTTGCGTCCAGGCTTTTCTAAATTTGAGGCAACATTTTATCGCGATCAAATTTAACTCTGTTGAAAGAGTTTGCAAGCACGATCCTTTCGATATTAGCTCGTTGTTTTGTAAAATATCAGATAAGTCATATAAATTTCAAACAGGGTACGGCTAGATGTATTCTCACCATAATTAGAATCGCAGACCGGCTTCGCTCTAATTAGAGCTCGTCAGTACAGTATACTAATTACAGCGAGAACATACCTATAAAGTAATACGGTAGCCAGCCTACTAGGACATTGTGAGATATATGATAGGCTCGACGAGATTTTTTTTAACTTAAAATGTCAATTTCTTTTGAAAAGCATTCCCTCTATGACAATTTGATAAGAGCATCGTTACTACTCTTGAGTTTCTTAATAGTAAATGGTCCGAATTGTTTATAATTCCTATTTATAATATTATAACCCAATCAAACGCAATAAGCAGTTACTCGTTTTAATTTCGTATAATCTGAATATCTTAAAAATATCTCAAAATTGTTTGAATCGATCACATTAAAAATCTTAATATTTTTCTTCAACTCGGGTAATTCAAATTGGAAAAAATAAATGTCTGAAACTGGCCATTCTACAGTAAGACTTTTCAAAAAGTTGGGTCCGTAGAACCAAAACTCATTAAAAACTAAATTACTGGGCAAAACTCCTCTTGATGAACCTCGGGGTGGCTCTGCAACTAGGAACGTTTGCCAACAGGATTATTTTTCGAATCGATATACTTCCAATCATTGACATTGGTAAGTGACTGAATCTGGAACAATCTACTGGCAATAAAAACTTGTAATAGGCTTGGTTTTGTATTTATCCAAGATAATGCCACTTGTTAATCTGACCACATAAAAATGGGCATTTGTAATTTTATTGCAGTTGGGACTCGATTAATTAATTTCGTTCCCAAAAGAGATGCACATAATTCTAATTTGACAATAGTAATTGTTTTTAGCGGTGCTACTTTTGTTTTACTACAAACTAATTGAGCACAGTGTTCACCTGAATTAATAACACTACGTAGATATATACAGCTTGCGTATGCATTCTGACATTCATCATAAAAGGAATGAAGCAAAATGTCATCTATAGGAATAACACTTCTTTAATTGTAATTTTGTTAAGACTTTGAATGTATGTTTAACATTTTAACCAGGTTTCTTCAATTTCAGGAACAGGTGCATCCCAAGGTACATGAAGAAACCATAACCTGTGAATTATTAACTGGAACAATATAATCGCAGGACTCAAAAGTTCTAGTAAATCATTTGCGAGATACACGACAAAATACAACGTTTAATAATTGTACTTTGGTTGATGATCGGGATGTATCAAAACTTGACAATACATCTTTGAAATATCTAATGAAACTGCATACTTGTAAAATCTGAATCGCAATAAAATGTCTAAAATAGCATTCTGGACTTTCGGGCCAATATACTGTAAGTCGTTTAGTGACCAACCAGATGACGTTTTAAATTCCTATTAAAAACGGTTTTCAATTTTGTTGTAATACTAGTTTTCTTTATGACACCGTGATGCGGTAAAAAATAATAAAAAATCTTTAGAAATTGTATTTCTGTCATATGGCCTAAGTTTTTATATTCATGTACAAAATTTCAAATATTAATCAATAAATCTTTTTTCTAGAGATTTAATTCTTTTAATAGCATTCTGTTTTTAATCGCCCCACATATCAGGTGAATGTTTCAAAGAAAGTTTAACAACAAACTGGCCGTTGTCTCCTCTAATTGTGGCTTGACTAAATAGTATTTCGCATTCAACGTCGTCACGTGACATAATCATAATGTTTTTCAAACTATACATTATGTGTTTAGAACACCTAAACCGTCACTGTTGCTCAATACAGACATAATCAAAGAAGTCACGTTTCTCCAAGCACGACACGATTGTATCGACAATAATTGTGATAATGTTTATTTGGAGGAATTACCAAACATAATTACAAAACATATTATTGAACCACAAGTAGACAGAATCTATGTGAAAGGTGATATGATAATAAACAAAGCTTTTGCCACACCTGCTATAAAATTGTGGTTACCAAGTGGATGTCGTCAGCTTGGAAAACAAGGAAGGTTGACGGAAGCTTGTGCCTGATGTTGCTCTTTGTATGGATCACACAGTTGATTTAATGATAGGAAATGTAAATGTAGTATAAATAATTGTATGTCATTATATACCTATATTGTAAACTTGATGCCTTAATAAAAGGCTGTAAATTATATATATATATATATATATATATATATATATATATATATATATATATATATATATATATATATATATATATATATATATATATATATATATATATATATGTTTGTATTTTAAACTCCATTTATTAATATTAATTTTCAACCATTAGACTCTCTTAACATCCATCCACCATCGCCTTCATCAGGCTCTACAGCTTTTATGTAAATTTTCGGAGTGAATTCTTCATATACATTTTCAAAATTATCTGAAACAGTGACCTTTTTGTTGGGGTATCGAATGATTTCATTTATTTTCTCTTTCGACTTTGGATCACATACAAACCAAACAATTCTAAATTTATTCTACATACAGACTTGGAGATTACTTCTCTGGCTTTACTGTTGGTTTTCGTTGATGAAGGACGTAGCCAGCGCGTAAGCTAACTGGAGCACGTCGCTCTTACGAATTCTGGATGTTCTAGGATGTTCTTCAACGTTTCTGTGACTATAGTTTCGCTGCTTGACAGCATTTTCAGACAGATTGAAATCGAATTAGTACGAAATCATGACAACTACAAATAAAGATCTGTTGCTATGTTATGATATGATGTTTTGATCAAAAAAATTATCAAAATGAAAATAAAAAATAAAACACAGATGACAGATGAGGCTTTCAAAATGTCTACGTTGTGTATGTCAATATTTAACATAAAAATAGAACTAGCCTATAATAACTATGATAACAGTTACAACAATAAAATAACTAAACAATAACAGTATAAAAGCAGTCTCTATACAACGAAAATATCGACATACATCAACTCATTAACTTATTACAACTTTTTTGAAAGAATAGTTAAATTTCTCTTATTTGACTTATTTAATTAGAAAAAAGAATATCCAAGAAAGGGGAATTCATTAAATCGGTTTGCTCATCTAAAACAAGGTAGCTATTGCCGTGTGTGTGCTTTTTGGCTTCCAAAGCTTAAAAAAAGTCTAGTTTACGCTTGTCATTATAAAAATGTAGTGGTTGTATGCGGTTGTTTACTGTAGGTCTATGTTCGGTATCAATAATATGTTTTGCAAATGTAAATTTGTCAATGTGGTTATTTCTAAATGCAGAAATATGTTCTTTGTATCGGATGTTAAAATTTTTAGAAGTTTGACCTATGTAGATTGCGTTACAATGTGTACAAGCTAATCTATAAACTCCAGCTTTTGACAGAAAACAAGATTTTTCCTTAGCGTTAAATAGTAAATCACGCGTTGTGTTGTAAGATTTAAAAGTTACCTTTATATTTGTACAGGTATTTAAAATTTTTGAAATGTTTTCTAATATGGTTCCAAAATAAGTTATCGAAACGTATCTGTTGTCTTACTTATCTCTAATATTTGGATAAATTTAATTAATCGCTAATTTGTATTATTTTCTCTCGATCATTTTATCTATTATTTTAACAGAGTAGCCATTATTAAATGCTGTTTGCTTAATTATTGAAATTCCTTTTTCAAAATTGTTTTGTGACATAGGTATTGAAAATGCACGATGTATCATAGAATGGCAGGCTGGCAGCTTTTGTAAAAAGGGTGACATGAATCGTATGGTATGGTTGTGTCAGTGTAAGTTGGTTTCCTATATATTGAAAAGTCAAATGAATTATTTTCTAACTTTTTAACTATAGTCACAGAAACGTTAAAGAACATCCTAGAATATCCAGAATTCGTAAGGGCCACTTTCTCCAGTTAGCTTACGCGCTGGCTACGTCCTTCACCAACGACAACCAACAGTGAAGCCATAGTAGTAGCCTCCAAGTCTGTATGTAGTATGGACAAGTTTGACCAAGTAAGGGCAACAACAATCAACGAATCTAAATCTATTTCTAATGTGTCATGTTTAGCTAACGCAGCTTCCATCAGATGAAGCACTTTATGTTTTATTGTTTCCATAAACTGTTTAATATCAATACTCTTTTTGTATATATAATTAGTAGCCATTCTATTTTTGAAAGCTTGAGTTAAAATATGTACTTGGTCAACTTGTCATGGCTCATATGCTTTTGCTTTGTGGGCTTCATTACGCGAATGTCCCGAAAATTAACTTTTTTTAATTGTAGCGAACACGATTCACACTATCACGTATTAACTACGAGTGCTTAACTACTATATAAAACACATGTGTTCAATTTATATATTTATTAAAAAACGTATCTTTCAATGAAGTACTATATTTAAAACAGGAGTACCTCAACATAAATATAGTGAGACATGTGAGGAAACCAGTTGCTATGAACATAGAAATATAATTTAACGTGAACAGATAGGAATCATTCAGTAAAAGTGTTCCCCAATCAGCTGTTTTACCACGGATAACATCATCAAACAGAAACTGAAGTTTGTAACGCACCATATCCGACTTGATCTTGGACATGTTGTACATTAAAAGCTGGATGGAATGGTTGCCCTGCCAGAAATGACATATAGAAATGCTATTAAAACGTATAAGGAAACCTATGTGGCCTGACAAGTCTCTATAAGGTTAATGCAAAATATACGTGGAAGGGTTGTGAATTATATGTGGATTTGTTCGGAATTCCCTTCCTGGGAATACCACATAGAAATCTATAAAGTAGTCTATGCTGTATTGTTTGGTTTCTATAAGGAACATTTTATGAAATTCCACGGAAATCCGTATAAGATGACGATGTCAAAGAACGAATCAGAATCACAGAAGCTTAACTGTTACGTGATCTGTATTGGTGAATATTGCTTGCTGATTTGCCGAAAGTCGTTGTCAACTGTTCAACAGTCAAGGACTTTGTTTATGTGTTTTGAGCTTTCAATGATTTGATGGGGCTGGGTTATGCTTTTAAGCATAAAATAATTTAATTTCTTCAGAATAAATATCCCGTTTAACTACTACAAACCTGAGTTAAAGCTCTGGTCTAATTAACACGCGTAAGGAACGTCGTTGACATGTTTTAGATCGGTAGAACTCACAAGTTTAATTGGTGTTATTTTCATTGCTGTTTCGGCTCTAGTTCGTTATAGCAAAAACAAAAATATTGATCAAACTCACATTTTCTTTTAGATTTAGACCTCCTGAATATATAAGTCTTTTGCGATGTAAATTTATCATTAGCAAAATATTCGAATTTAATGTAAACCTAACCTCAAAGTTAATAACGTTTCTTTTTGCTTGAAACTTTCATATTTGATTTCCACTGATGTAAGCACTAATCACATATATTAACTGCTTAGAATTATTGACCCTAACGTATACAACTATATACATAATAGTAGTGGCGTGCGGTCCATGGAAGCAAGGGAAGCATTACTTCCCTTAAAATGACGACTACATACCTAAACCGCATTATTTAAAATCCCGTTTGTATTTTAAATATTAAATTTCAAATTCTGAAACTAATTTAATTATTAAAATTTTTATTTCACAAGCTCACACACATAATTATTTATTATGCATCATACTGTATTTGAATATACGCTCCTAGCAAGGACGTCGTCCCAGTAAATGCGACCGCATGCGGATAGCCTGAACCTGATCTGATACTACGAGTGACTTGAGTTAAATACACGTAGTCAGTAGGCAACTTTATAAAAGAAACCCCGGCTCGGCGCGATGTACGCGTGTTTTTAGAACGTGTTGTACTACGAAGACCCGATGCGAGTACAACGTGAATGTGCCTGATTATTTCGTAGATATAAGCAGTCGACTAAGTTAAATACATAGGCATTTTATGATTATTAATATGGCTGCAAGTAGAACAGCTTTTAAAAGCGGTGACTGTGGGGGTGGGGATTTACAAACTTTACAAACAAGTGGTAATAATAACCGTAATTGTATTGTGTGTTTTTTGATAACTAAGGATTTTCAGCTTTACAGTTTGCTGAAAAACTTGCTATTATTAATAAAGGTAGGCCGAAACCTACTATAAAAAACTTAAATACAAGAATTAAAACATGTACCTATTCGACATTTCGACGCGGAAAAAACTTATAAACAATATCAATGGTTAACAGGTTGTGAAAACAGGAATAAACTGTTTTGTTGGTCTTGTAGTCTATTTGTGACTGAAAAGGGGATGTGGAATAAAAGTGCGTTTTCCGACTTGAATAATCTACATAAACTAGTACAAAGACATGTTATGTCTAAAGCGCATTTACAGACCATTTTAAAATTAAGTGTCTTTGGAAAAACGCGAATTTAATACGCCGTTGACAAGCAGATAGAAATTAGTCATCGCCAACACAATGAACTGGTTGATAAAAACAGAAACATATTAAAAAGACTTATTTATGCTGTGTGTTTTCTTGGTCAGCAGGAATTGGGCTGCAGGGGTCATGACGAAACAACTACATCCGCAGATAGAGGAAACTTTCAAGACCTAGTTTGTTTAATATACAGATACGACATTTGTTTAAAAAATCACTTGGAACAGCCTAAAGTTTTTCGCGGGACATAAAATCGCATTTAGAATGACTTTTTTCGGCTGCTGCCACTATTACTTTGAACAAAATTAAAATCTTCTAGATGAAACAACCGATGTAACTAATTTAATCAAACTATATGTAGTAATACGCTACGTAAAAATGGATTGGAGTGTACAAGAAAGATTTTTAGGCTTTAAAAATGTAACAGAAGGTCGTACCGCAAACGCTCTATATAAAATTGTGCGTAATATTATGAAAGATATTGAGGAGGCTGATAATAAATTAAATGCCCAAAGCTATGATGGGGCTGCTGTTATGGCCGGACATTTAGGAGGTCTTCAAGCTAAAGTGCGGGAAACGTTCTCCATTGCTCTATTTGTACACTGTTGTGCTCATAAATTAAATTTAATTTTATCCCAATCTGTAAATCATATTAAAGAATGTAAAGTGTTAAATGACTGCTTTTTTTCCAAATCTACGAAGCGCACACAAGCCTTAGACTCAATTGTTAAAAAACGTTTACCCAAAGTAGCTGCAACCCGATGGAACTACAACGGCAGACTTGTGTTAACTATATTTGAACACCGTGTATCGTTAATTTAACTTTTTGAAAACATAATGGAAAATAGCAAAAATTGGGACGCAGAAACAATAAATAGTGCTAGAGGATTTTGGATGGTTTGAAAGGAGGTTTTTGCCTGAAGGAAAATAGTGAATTTAAATCCATTATAATTCAAAAAAGGAATGAATTTGATAAGTTCTGTGAAAAAACAATTGAATTAGGAGAAGTGGAGCCACGAAGAAAGGGTGTGCGCACTGATAATGTGGGAGACCTTCAAACTTCTTACCGCCGCCTTTTCTACGAAATTATAGATCAAATTCAGCAGCAAATTAACTGCAGATTTTATCATCTCAGTGACCTGAAATTTCTTGAATTGTGTAATTTTGGAGGGTTTAAAGGGATACCTGTCCCAGAAGATTGATTCAAATCATTATTTCTTTACTATGGACATTATTTTGACACAGCCTTATTACGATCAGAACTTACAGTCATTTATGAACCCGATGTTATTGACACAAAAACTAACGCGAGTGAACTTTTAACTTTCTTAAAACAATCAAAATTGGAAAATGCATATTCTGAGGTGTTCAAATTATGTGAATTAGTATTAACAATTCCTGCTACTAGTGTATATTTCGAACGAAATTTTTCTATATTGAAACGTATCAAGAGTTTTGTTAGAAATTCAACAGGACAGGAAAGACTTTTCCAAATTTCAATTTTGTCAGTTGAAAATAAACTCGTCCAGGAAATGTCCCAGAATCCACAGTTACATGACGACATTATTAACGAATTTTCCAAAAACGACAGAAGAATCGAGTTACACTACAAATAGGTAAGTTTCTAAGATTTGCTTCCCTTATTTGAAATGTCACCGCACGCCCCTGGATAATAGGCATTTGTGACAGGTTATGTTGCAGTATAATTACTCGCAGGAGTTTTGTTTCAGATTCCAACCAATCAGATTGCTGAAATGGAATTATATGGATATATATGGAGTTCCGTTATGGAAGGATTCTATATGGATTCCCATACTTTGTGAGAGAGTTTAGGTGGAAATCCATATAAGCTACCATATCTTCCCTATTTAATTATGGGTTTCTATGGGGATTTGAAATCGCTGTATATTTATATGAAAAATCATATAGGAGTCTTATGTGGTCTTCGTCGGAATTCCGGTTTCAAATATTCATATTCAACTATATAGAAGCCTATAAGTTTTTTTATATGTTTCTATATGGCATTTCTGACAGGGTGTGTAAATGTGTTCTTGGTACACCAGACTATGTTATGTAGTCGTTTGTGACGAAACAAATTCTTACTTCTCCCAGATTGCGTAATTTATAAATATAAAACATATTTTGGCATAGTGCGGTTAGGATGATGTAGCTTGCATTAAAATGAGCCATTGTTGAGGTTGTTGATGTCGACTACACTTGATCTTGAGCGTAGTGTAAACACTCTGACATGTATAATTTGAATGCGAGGGATGTGTTGTTGAGCTGCGTTTTTAACACTCGGGTGGTCTGTGTCGCACTGACATCTGAATTACTTAGATATCTCAATGTTTGAGCGATGCTGCGAACAAAACAAGGTACATCCTTGCAAATTGTGTTCCTCTCACATACCCAATTCTTTCTTTAACGAGTGCCTCATGATTCATCAGCTTTTCTACCACCTCTTCGTTAATATACATATGCTTATGTGTAAAACAACAACACATCAAACATTTTGACATGGAATACGTGGAAAAGTAATTCGACTGTAATTCGACTGAACTACAGAACGACTTTCTTCTCCGTTTTCAGAATACTTTAAAAAGTCTGGAGGCAGCTAGTGCGTTACAGTACTGGATTCTCATAAAAATGTTTTTAATCGCAAAATTTTATATCTTTTAAAGAGAGCAGGCATGAAATTTGGTTACCAGTATAACCTATATACTTAGTAGAAAGAATGTACCATATTTCATCAAACTAATTTAATTGTAGGAAAATGTAAAGAAAATCAACTCAAAATGTTCCCGCAAAAACTAGTTTCTAGCCAACGGACCTTAAGTTAATAGTAAATTGAGCTATTGAAATTTGAAGCATTCCTACCATAACGCACTTGCTGCGTCCTGACTTTCTCTTCTTACACACATGCATTATATTTTGATGAAAAATGCAAAAATGTAATAATATAAGGTGTGTTCGATTTAAAAAAATGTATGGGGCCACCTATGATTGCAAAACAAATTTGATAGGTTGCAGCTAAAGACAATCTATAATTAACAAATACATGTTTTTCTCGTATCTGATAACATAACGGATATATTGAGCTTTATCCTAGAAATACGTCACCCTGTATATATGAAAACAGATAAAATGTGAAACTAACCCCGGAGATGGGTTATAAGGAATTAACGAATTTGATCGTCAGGTCTTTAAAAAGAAGGTACTCACTAAGTTTGATCAAAATCGGCCCATGGTTTTTTGAGTTACGATATATATATATATATATATATATATATATATATATATATATATATATATATATATATATATATATATATATATATATATATATATATATATATATATATATATATTTAAAAAATTGTGAGAATTGTGTATTGAATGTATTTGAATTTGTTTTTTGTTTTTGTCTAGGAAATGTAAATAGGGGTAGTGATTTCTAAAGTTATTATCTTTCTTTAAGTTTATTTTTAAAATACATTGGCCAAACAAGCAGAGTTCTTAAAGATAAATTAACACAGCACAAAAGTGTCATACGTTTACAAAAAATAACTTGCGCTCTGTCTGAACATAATCTCGACACTGGCCACAATATAAATTTTAGCACTGTTTCTATTTTACACTGTGAAACCTTAGATAATAAAAAAATGTGTTTAGAAGAATTTAAAATTACTTTTAACGACAATTTAATAAACTTAAAGAAATATAATAACTTTATAAATCACTACCCCTATTTACATTTCCTAGAGAAAAACAAATTCAAATACACAATAGTTAGCTTCATATGTCAGTTTAGCACTTTTCGACTTCAGTCAAATTAACAAAAAGTTTTTTTTATGTTTGTTATTCCATAATTAGTTATAGTAAAACTCACGTTGTTTGTACGTATTTTAAACTTTTATATTTTTCCTATGTAAATTGTAAACTTTTCTCTCTCCATGTTGTAGCCTTGATAATGGAATAAACTTTTCCGAAGGCTCGGCTTTTAATAAAGAGTTTTGTTTTGCAACTGATGGCTTTATCACAATTTTTTAAGTAAATAACACTATTACCGTCACAAAAACTGAATACATATATAGGGTGGCGGATTGAAAACGAAACAGACCGATTTGCGTCCAGATAATTTTTTTTAAGAAACGCTGAATTACGTCAATTTTAATATTGCGGGGGACATGTTTTGACATAAAACTCAACTTTGTTACATCAACCCCGTAAGGGTGGTGATAACAACCCTTATTTTTTAAATAGGGAACATAGGTAAAGTGTTACATCATTTGAAAGCTCTTTCTTTTCTGAATTCAGCACACTAACTTTTTGGAAGTTTTATCAACTCGTTTAAAAATTATTCACAGTTGAAGATGCAAAAACGAATTTCACTCATTCCGATAAGAAATGTGTTGATAGTCAATGTTTTGTTGGTTTGTAAACAAAAAAATGACTATCAGAACATTTCTTATCGGAATGAGAGAAATGCGGTTTCTTATTTCAGTTTATCGGTCGGTTTGATACTTGATAGTACTACCGAAAATTAATTTTACAATGGTGTATTTTGTAGAAGAAAGAGTTGAAATAATTACTCTTTGTTTTAAAAACAATGACTGTGCCAACCGTACCGAAAATTTGTTTAATGAACAACATCCGAAAAGACATTTAACAGAAAATACATTTTGCAGTTAGTTGGAAAGTTTGGACAAAGTGGTTCAGTAGCCAACAAAAAACGGGATCCTGAACGTGAATTTCCGGTTAGAAATGAGACTACTAAGATTGAAGTGTTAGGACAAATTGCTGCAGACCCAACTTTGAGCACGAGAAAATTGGCCACTGTTTCAAACATCAAAAGAAGAACTGTTCATTGAATATTGAAGCATCATAAATTTCACCCGTATAAAATTCATCTTGTACAATAACTAAATGAAGATGATTTAGATCGGCGGCTGGAGTTTTTTGAAGTTATAGCTGATAACGGAAACTTTCTGTTCAATATCTGTTTTTCAAACGAGTGTACGTGTTTATTAAACTATACAGTCAATCGTCATAATTATCGTTATTGGGCAGATAATAATCCAAAAAATTTTCACGAAGTCCACACTCAAACTCCACAGAAATTGAATGTCTGGACTGGCATTTCTGGAGACCGTTTAATCGGACCAATTTTTCTTGATGGCAATTTAAGTGGCGAAACGTATTTGGAGTTACTAGAAGATATCGTTTACCCTCTACTAATTGACATTGTTGAAAATGATGATCGCTATCAAGAAAATCAATTAGTGTTTCAACAAGATGGAGCTCCTCCGCATTTTTCAGGAAGTTTTTGAATAGAGAGTTTTCAGAGCAATGGATTGGGCGTAGAGGTGCTATTAAGTGGCCCCCTAGATCACCGGATTTAATTCCTTTAAACTTATTTCTATGGTGCCATTTAAAGAGTAGAATTTACACAACAGAAGTGGAGTCTCTGGAAGAATTACGACGACGCATAGTTGAAGATTGCCATCTAATAACTCCACAAATGCTCCAGAATATCAGAGCTCGTTTTGAAGAAAATTTGTACTTTTGTATGGAAGCTGGTGGTCAACAATTCGAACACTTACTTAACTGAATAAACAGTTTTGAACGTTTGGTTTTGTTTTTTAGTTTTTTAAACGAGAAATTGACTAATTAGTGCATTTCTTATCACAATGAATGAAATACGTTCTTGCAACTCCAACTGTGAATAATTTTTAAACGAGTTGATAAAACTTCCAGAAAAATTAGTGTGCTGAATTCAAAAAAGGAAGAGCTTTCAAATGATGTAACACTCGACCCATGTTCGCTATTTAAAATATAAGGGTTGTTATCACCACCCTTAAGGGGTTGATGTGACAAAGTTGAGTTTTATGTCAAAACATGTCCCCTTCAATATTAAAATTGACGTGTTTCAGCGTTTATTAAAAAAAATTTGACGCAAATCGGCTTGTTTCGTTTTCAATGCGCCACCCTGTATATATATATATATATATATATATATATATATATATATATATATATATATATATATATATATATATATACATATAGACGAATAAAAGTTGAAACATGCCCCGGTCATGTGCTCTAGGGGGCCTATATGCACTCATTTAAGGATATTTTTAAAATTCAAAAGTCGATATCTCCTCATAAGTGATTTTTTTAAGAAAATTAACTAAACATTGTAATCGGTTGCAGAAAAAAACAAGCACTTTTGAAGTCACGGGAAAAGTCTACGATTGTATTAAATATGGAACGGTTTCACTAAATTAGGGCATCGGCACACAACCAGATATGCTATTCTAATTGAATTAAGTCTTAGAAGCTTTCATCTCTCTTTTATTAAATTATTTTTTATACAAAAACTCGCTAAAAAATTCATCAGAATAACAACAATCTGATCAGATATGGTTAAACTAAAATAAAAGACTAAAAAAAATTAATAAAAGGTTGAAGTCACTAACTAGGATTAGAACTCGTCGATAATCTGATGCAGCGGCTTAAACCACTGGACCACCGTCGATATGACAGATGTATGTACTAGGAGATATATACGGTAGTACGTTGATTTTCTAACGTCTTTGATGTTTATACCAAACCATTTTGTATTTACAAGGGGTTTTTTGCTCATATTTTAACCAAATGAAGGAAAATAACGGGGTAGACACAGATGGAAGAGCTTGTTAGTCATTTCGTGTCGTATTTTTCAATCACATAAATACGACTACCATAATTATCAATTTTGACGTTTTAACTTTTTTAAACAGAGGCTTATCTATAACTTTTTTGCGTTTTAACTTAGAGATCTGAGTTTTGGTATATAGGATACTCTTTATGACAGAAACCAGAGTATCAAATTTGGTTACCGTTACGTTGTCATTTCCGGAGATATGATTTTTTCCGAAAGAAAACACAAAATTTTCCAGGAAAACCTGAGCCGATTTCCCTGGATAACGAACTCATTCACGCCACTTGCAAAAGGAAGGTACGTTCAAAATTGAAGCTGACCCTGGATATGGGTTCTAGCTTGCCTAGTTCACGCTCATTTGAAGATTTTTTTTAGTTCAAAAGTCGGGATGTCCTCATTAGTGAACTTTTTAAAGAAAATTCACTAATACAAAGCCCGCAAGATATCCATAAAATCCTAAAACTCCCACGCGTACAATGCTAGATATTGGTTTTCTTGATCCATCTCTAACCGGTTCACAAATTATGCAGCAACCTTCTGTTTCGGTGTTGTGTGAAATCAGGACCATCGTTTTCATTAAACATCATGTTGACACAGTCATAAGTAACTTTCCTCACTAGAACATTTCGACTAAGCTTGCTGTTGTAAACTTCGATGTTAAGTAGGTTTTCCCTCTCCACTCTCGCTGGTTGTATTGTTCTGGTTGGTTCACTGTTAAACTTTAAAAATCTATTCCGATCACTAAATACCTTACAATCTTTCGTTTTCGTCAAATCCGTAATACACTCCATTGAATTCAATATGTTCCTGCCAAACTTTAACAAACTTTTCCACATCTACACAATCACCCTTCTTATATTAGCAGCATTAGTTGGAAGAATGTTAAAATATTCATCGCAAATTTCATATAACACATCGGTAACATCTGATCTGTGAATTTTTCGTGTAAGAAAATGGAAGTATTTAGTACGTTCACCGTGAGATTTATAAAATGATTTTAGCAAATAATATAGATGGTCTCCAAATTTGTGAAAACTCAAAATCTGTATTAAACTCTTGTTTCACCATTTTGATTGCATCAGGTTTGAATTCATCTGCATCCATTGTTGAAGACTTCTCTGTTGTTACAGCGTTCTCCATTGTTGTCGTTGGAGGGTTCTTTGTGGTTGTTGTCGTTGATGACTTCTCCATCGTAAAAATATTTGTATTGGTTTTTTGTTTCTTCTGGAAAATATTTAAAGAATGGTTCACTTAAATTAGCTCTTGGAGCGTATCCAACGAGTGTGGAGCAGTAACCAGCTACATATACATCACACACTTCAACCGTCCACTATCATAACGTTCACCTTCATACGCGTTAATCCATATAAGCTTGTTCTTGTATGTTCAGCACTTAGTGCTGCGAGATTTTCTTCATGATATATTTTATTTTTAGTTCTACACCAAAACTCACTGATATACTGCATATTTAACAACTAAATACTTACACCGAAATTATCAACCTTTTATACTAACATATTATTATTGTTTGTGAATGACATCATCTAACATTACCAAGAAATGATAAACGTTACCAGGATTTAATATGCAAGCTCTAATACGAATGAGATCACGCAGCAATGCTGAAAGCGCTACAAGGATTTATATTTCCTACCACATGCCTTGTTGCCACTTTTACACATGTTGGATTTGCATAATATAGTGTTTGTCGAGACCAGAAAGATGATACACCACACATGAGGTTTGAACCAAAAGTTGGTTTGCACATGCACATATGCCATATTTAAATTCTGCCTATCAAGACTAGTAAAATGATGCACACACATGCCCTCCAAACCAAAAACTAACAGAGTTTGTTTGCGCATGCCCTAACCACCATATTGATTATGTCGTTATCAGGTGGTAAATATTGGATCCTCTTATCATGATATTTCAATCTAATTGTCATTTCAAATTTCAAATTTTTCTTATTATTCAGGTCAGCCATCTTGTCCGTCATCTCACCATCATCTCAGGTTAGAGTTTATGTCACAAGCTTTCTATGTTGGGAGTAGAGAGCCAAACTGTCGACCGTCAGCTGTATTAAATGTCATGTCACATGTCATATGTCCCCTGTCATATGTCGCCTGTCATCTGTCAGCTCTCAAATGCCAACTGTCAACTGTCACATGTCAACTGTTAAATATCAACCATCACACGTGAGCTGTATTCCGTCATCTCATATGTCAACTGTCACATATCAGCAGTCACCTGTCAAATGTCAACTGTCACCAGAAAATGCAAACTGTCGCCTGTCAAATGTCACATGTCAGCTGTCACATGTCAGCTGTCACATGTCAGCTGTCAAATGTCACATGTCAGCTGTCAAATGTCACAGGTCAGCTGTCACATGTCGCATGTCAGCTGTCAAATGTCACAGGTCGGTTGTCACATGTCACATGTCAGCTGTCAAATCCCACATGTAATCTGTAAAATGTCAAATGTCAGCTGTCAAATGTCACATTCACCTGTCAAATGTCATATGTCAGCTGTCACCTACCATATTGGACGACATCATGCACATGCGCAGCCGCCATCTGGGATGACGTCACGCGCATGCGCAATAACACTTCCTGCAGGTTCCAGAATTCCCCATCTATACCTACTGATGCTAATTTCTATCCTCCTGCTACAGGACAGTGTAGCTCGACTTCATTTTTCGGTGAATAAATAGCTAAAACAGGTCTAGATACTAAGAAAATTTTCTGAATCTCAAAAGCGTTAAGGTAATCTTCACTGGAGTCATTTTTCAAACCACTTGTTAACAGATCATACAAAGGTGTAACAATGAAAGAGAGATTCAGCATAAACTTTCTAAAGTAGCCAACTGTATATATTGGTATATATATTTTTTTGATTTAGGCAAGTAGAATGCGTGAATGTTGAACGCAAACATTTCAGACAAGACTTTTAAATACACTGATATCAAGTATGAACCGGGTTGTCTCATGTCATAATGTTTCTTACAAAAAAGCTATGCTTATGTAAGTATCTATCTTCTTAGTGAATTTTCTTAGAAAAAATTCACTAATGAGGAGATCTCGACTTTTGAATTTTGAAAAAATTTCTTCAAATGAGCGCGATCTAGGACCCCTAGAACCCATATCCAGGGTCAGTTTCAATTTTATATATATATATATATATATATATATATATATATATATATATATATATATATATATAACATATAAAAATTGAAACTGACCCTGGATATGGGTTCTGGTTCTAGGGGTCCTAGATCGCGCTCATTTGAAGAAATTTTTTCAAAATTCAAAAGTCGAGATCTCCTCATTAGTGAATTTTTTCTAAGAAAATTCACTAAGAAGATAGATACTTACATAAGCATAGCTTTTTTGTAAGAAACATTATGACATGAGACAACCCGGTTCATACTTAATATCAGTGTATTTAAAAGTCTTGTCTGAAATGTTTGCGTTCAACATTCACGCATTCTACTTGCCTAAATCAAAAAAATATATATACCAATATATACAGTTGGCTACTTTAGAAAGTTTATGCTGAATCTCTCTTTCATTGTTACACCTTTGTATGATCTGTTAACAAGTGGTTTGAAAAATGACTCCAGTGAAGATTACCTTAACGCTTTTGAGATTCAGAAAATTTTCTTAGTATCTAGACCTGTTTTAGCTATTTATTCACCGAAAAATGAAGTCGAGCTACACTGTCCTGTAGCAGGAGGATAGAAATTAGCATCAGTAGGTATAGATGGGGAATTCTGGAACCTGCAGGAAGTGTTATTGCGCATGCGCGTGACGTCATCCCAGATGGCGGCTGCGCATGTGCATGATGTCGTCCAATATGGTAGGTGACAGCTGACATATGACATTTGACAGGTGAATGTGACATTTGACAGCTGACATTTGACATTTTACAGATTACATGTGGGATTTGACAGCTGACATGTGACATGTGACAACCGACCTGTGACATTTGACAGCTGACCTGTGACATTTGACAGCTGACATGTGACATTTGACAGCTGACATGTGACAGCTGACATGTGACAGCTGACATGTGACATTTGACAGGCGACAGTTTGCATTTTCAGGTGACAGTTGACATTTGACAGGTGACTGCTGATATGTGACAGTTGACATATGAGATGACGGAATACAGCTCACGTGTGATGGTTGATATTTAACAGTTGACATGTGACAGTTGACAGTTGGCATTTGAGAGCTGACAGATGACAGGCGACATATGACAGGGGACATATGACATGTGACATGACATTTAATACAGCTGACGGTCGACAGTTTGGCTCTCTACTCCCAACATAGAAAGCTTGTGACATAAACTCTAACCTGAGATGATGGTGAGATGACGGACAAGATGGCTGACCTGAATAATAAGAAAAATTTGAAATTTGAAATGACAATTAGATTGAAATATCATGATAAGAGGATCCAATATTTACCACCTGATAACGACATAATCAATATGGTGGTTAGGGCATGCGCAAACAAACTCTGTTAGTTTTTGGTTTGGAGGGCATGTGTGTGCATCATTTTACTAGTCTTGATAGGCAGAATTTAAATATGGCATATGTGCATGTACAAACCAACTTTTGGTTCAAACCTCTTGTGTGGTGTATCATCTTTCTGGTCTCGACAAACACTATATTATGCAAATCCAACATGTGTAAAAGTGGCAACAAGGCATGTGGTAGGAAATATAAATCCTTGTAGCGCTTTCAGCATCTGCTACGTGATCTCATTCGTATTAGAGCTTGCATATTAAATCCTGGTAACGTTTATTATTTCTTGGTAATGTTAGATGATGTCATTCACAAACAATAATAATATGTTAGTATAAAAGGTTGATAATTTCGGTGTAAGTATTTAGTTGTTAAATATGCAGTATAACAGTGAGTTTTGGTGTAGAACTAAAAATAAAATATATCATGAAGAAAATCTCGCAGCACTAAGTGCTGAACATACAAGAACAAGCTTATATGGATTAACGCGTATGAAGGTGAACGTTATGATAGTGGACGGTTGAAGTGTGTGATGTATATGTAGCTGGTTACTGCTCCACACTCGTTGGATACGCTCCAAGAGCTAATTTAAGTGAACCATTCTTTAAATATTTTCCAGAAGAAACAAAAAACCAATACAAATATTTTTACGATGGAGAAGTCATCAACGACAACAACCACAAAGAACCCTCCAACGACAACAATGGAGAACGCTGTAACAACAGAGAAGTCTTCAACAATGGATGCAGATGAATTCAAACCTGATGCAATCAAAATGGTGAAACAAGAGTTTAATACAGATTTTGAGTTTTCACAAATTTGGAGACCATCTATATTATTTGCTAAAATCATTTTATAAATCTCACGGTGAACGTACTAAATACTTCCATTTTCTTACACGAAAAATTCACAGATCAGATGTTACCGATGTGTTATATGAAATTTGCGATGAATATTTTAACATTCTTCCAACTAATGCTGCTAATATAAGAAGGGTGATTGTGCAGATGTGGAAAAGTTTGTTAAAGTTTGGCAGGAACATATTGAATTCAATGGAGTGTATTACGGATTTGACGAAAACGAAAGATTGTAAGGTATTTAGTGATCGGAATAGATTTTTAAAGTTTAACAGTGAACCAACCAGAACAATACAACCAGCGAGAGTGGAGAGGGAAAACCTACTTAACATCGAAGTTTACAACAGCAAGCTTAGTCGAAATGTTCTAGTGAGGAAAGTTACTTATGACTGTGTCAACATGATGTTTAATGAAAACGATGGTCCTGATTTCACACAACACCGAAACAGAAGGTTGCTGCATAATTTGTGAACCGGTTAGAGATGGATCAAGAAAACCAATATCTAGCATTGTACGCGTGGGAGTTTTAGGATTTTATGGATATCTTGCGTGCTTTGTATTAGTGAATTTTCTTTAAAAAGTTCACTAATGAGGACATCCCGACTTTTGAACTAAAAAAAATCTTCAAATGAGCGTGAACTAGGCAAGCTAGAACCCATATCCAGGGTCAGCTTCAATTTTGAACGTACCTTCCTTTTGCAAGTGGCGTGAATAAGTTCGTTATCCAGGGAAATCGGCTCAGGTTTTCCTGGAAAATTTTGTGTTTTCTTTCGGAAAAAATCATATCTCCGGAAATGACAACGTAACGGTAACCAAATTTGATACTCTGGTTTCTGTCATAAAGAGTATCCTATATACCAAAACTCAGATCTCTAAGTTAAAACGCAAAAAAGTTATAGATAAGCCTCTGTTTAAAAAAGTTAAAACATCAAAATTGATAATTATGGTAGTCGTATTTATGTGATTGAAAAATACGACACGAAATGACCAGCAAGCTCTTCCATCTGTGTCTACCCCGTTATTTTCCTTCATTTGGTTAAAATATGAGCAAAAAACCCCTTGTAAATACAAAATGGTTTGGTATAAACATCAAAGACGTTAGAAAATCAACGTACTACCGTATATATCTCCTAGTACATACATCTGTCATATCGACGGTGGTCCAGTGGTTTAAGCCGTTGCATCAGATTATCGACGAGTTCTAATCCTAGTTAGTGACTTCAACCTTTTATTAATTTTTTTTAGTCTTTTATTTTAGTTTAACCATATCTGATCAGATTGTTGTTATTCTGATGAATTTTTTAGCGAGTTTTTGTATAAAAAATAATTTAATAAAAGAGAGATGAAAGCTTCTAAGACTTAATTCAATTAGAATAGCATATCTGGTTGTGTGCCGATGCCCTAATTTAGTGAAACCGTTCCATATTTAATACAATCGTAGACTTTTCCCGTGGCTTCAAAAGTGCTTGTTTTTTTTTCTGCAACCGATTACAATGTTTAGTTAATTTTCTTAAAAAAATCACTTATGAGGAGATATCGACTTTTGAATTTTAAAAATATCCTTAAATGAGTGCATATAGGCCCCCTAGAGCACATGACCGGGGCATGTTTCAACTTTTATTCGTCTATATGTATATATATATATATATATATATATATATATATATATATATATATATATATATATATATATATATATATATATATATATATATATATATACAGGGTGGCGCATTGAAAACGAAACAGGCCGATTTGCGTCCAGGAGAAATTTTTTTTAATAAACGCTGAAACACGTCAATTTTAATATTGAAGGGGACATGTTTTGACATAAAACTCAACTTTGTCACATCAACCCCTTAAGGGTGGTGATAACAACCCTTATATTTTAATAGCGAACATGGGTCGAGTGTTACATCATTTGAAAGCTCTTCCTTTTTTGAATTCAGCACACTAATTTTTCTGGAAGTTTTATCAACTCGTTTAAAAATTATTCACAGTTGGAGTTGCAAGAACGTATTTCATTCATTGTGATAAGAAATGCACTAATTAGTCAATTTCTCGTTTAAAAAACTAAAAAACAAAACCAAACGTTCAAAACTGTTTATTCAGTTAAGTAATCTGATATCAAGTATGAACCGGGTTGTCTCATGTCATAATGTTTCTTACAAAAAAGCTATGCTTATGTAAGTATCTATCTTCTTAGTGAATTTTCTTAGAAAAAATTCACTAATGAGGAGATCTCGACTTTTGAATTTTGAAAAAATTTCTTCAAATGAGCGCGATCTAGGACCCCTAGAACCCATATCCAGGGTCAGTTTCAATTTTTATATGTTTATATATATATATATATATATATATATATATATATATATATATATATATATATATATATATATATATATATATATATATATATATATATATATATATATATATATATATATATATATATATATATATATATATATATATATATATATATATATATATATATATATATATATATATATATATATATATATATATATATATATATATATATATATATATATGTATCACACCGATAACTCAAAAAATAATGGGCCGATTTTGATAAAATTTGGCATGTGCTTTTCTTTTATAAATAGCTTGGATAAGTTCGTTAGTCAGGAAAATCGGACGAGGTTTTCCGGGAAAATTTTGAGTTTTCATTCGAAAAAAATTCTTATCTCAAAAAGTAATTAGCCGATTTTAATAAAATTTGGCATGTACCTTTCTTTTGTAAATAGCTTTGCCAAGTTTGTTAGTCAGAAAAATCGAACAAGGTTTTCCGGAAAAATTTTGAGTTTTCATTCTAAAAAAAATTTTATCTCAAAGAATAATAGGCCGATTTTGATAAAATTTGGCAGGTACCTTCCTTTTGTAAATGGCTTTGACAAGTTTGTTATTAAAAAAAATCTGACGAGGTTTTCCGGGAAAATTTTGAGTTTTCGTTTGAAAAAAAAATTTATCTTAAAAAATAAAAAATCTATGATAACCAAATTTGGTAGGTAGGTTTACGATATAAAAAGTAAACTATACACCGAAATTTAGATTTCTATGTTACAAGAAAAAAAAGTGATAAAATATTTTGTGCCAGATCATTTCTATGAAAATTCACTACCATAACGCACTTGCTGCGTCCAGGCTTTTATTCATTGCAGATATCGGAGGGCATCGAAAATTGTATCGCTGTCTGTATTTTTTACAAATAAACTGTTAACAGGTAATAAATATCGACCATTTCTGAAATCACAGGCATCTTTCCATAAATCCGTGTACTTTATAGCACCAGAAAAGAGTAATTTACACAATAGTGGCCGATGATGTACGTCTTCCCTCTATAGACTTCTTACGAAAAACTAAATCAAGTAACAAACAATTTTCATTTAACAGAGTATTTATGTGTTAATCCCATAACGTTAATAAAATCAAGAAGTAGATTGGTGATTATTTACAAATTGTGTTGATTATAATTACAGCCCTTTTATGAGACTCTGTATAGGTATAGTATGGAAATAAATATCCTTTAACTTAAAATCCTAAATTAAACAATATACCTTATAAATTTAAGCCTGAGTTATTAAAGTGAACACTGGTGTTTAGAATTTTCTTTCAGAATTTTAAGTTTGGCGAGTGAGCTTATACGTTTTAAAGAAGTAGGTATTATAAGTTTGGAATAAATCTGTCCAAATAGCATTGAATAGACAAGTAATAGTTAATAACTTGCTTGTCACATTGTGCATTGTACGTATATTTTATAGAAATAAATATTACTTATTATTAATATCACCTGGTTAGAACCCTTTAGCTTTTAGTTATCGTTAATAAAAAAATTAAAGCTACTTTTTAACTAGTCGTGACTCGAAAAAGGTTCTGTCACGGATATACCTCCTCTTTTCAAGTCTGTTAATGAGCAAGTACTTTTTTTAAACAAGACTATGCTTCTAGTAATTCTTTTTGTTACATAAAACACAAGTCAAGTTTAGGTTACTTACTCATCTGCAGTCTGTATAAGTTCTCTTCTATTCAAAAGCAGGTCGAGCATTTCCGGATGTGAGTCCATCATGTAGAGATACACCTCGTGCAGTAGTTCAGCCGATACCGTGAACAATTGTTTGTAGTGATCTATCAATGTTCGGATGACGTTGATGACGTCTATACGGTCCTCTGAACGCTCCGTAGATGTCGGGTCCTTTGAGGAGCTACTGGCCTTTGCACAATGCAGCAGGTTCGGTGCAAATACCGTTGCCAAGTTGTTCGAATCCATCTTGTTGCCTGTTATGTATTCTCCTAAAAAATACAACGTGTTTTAGCTTTTTATTTCAGATACCTTTTAAGTTTACATATTCTGTTTATTTGGGCCTACATGGTAAGCATTTTGTATGATAAGTTGCGCCAAATTGAGACTTTACAAAGAGGATAATAAATACGGCGTCTCAATGTACCAGGCCGCCAGACTGATGCTGTAAAAGGGCGAAACCGGTTACAGGAAAGAAAAAGTTGGAAAAGTAGTCTCTGCATCCGCATTTAAACAAATAGGAGTCACAGTTTGCTGTTGCTGAGGTTGTTGTAAAGATGATTTTGAGATATTTTGCTATATTTAACACACAAACTTTAAATATTGCAAAATTATAAAGACTACGTATTACAAAGAGCATAAAGTGACATCCTAAAAACAACGTCAGTGGTAATTAACTCTTTGTAACCTAAATGTTAAGAGGTGATAATTTTGTTATTTTTTTTAGGTAAATATTAACCAAATAATTAAAAATCAAAAAAGCTGCACAAATAAAATGTTTCATATAATTGTCTCTTTACCTTGTTTATACATATGACACATATGTATGATTTTATTTGTTACAAAGGGCGCATAGCAGCTATCATCTAAAATTGAACGACAATTTTTTGGCTTTTCTTGTTTAAGGAGCTACCATGTAGTACAAATTTTCATATAAATTTGGTTTTCTAAATGCTTTGCAAAACTATGGATAACATCTTCGAATTGGTTGTAATGAGCATGGAATACTATAAGATACCTCAGTAAGATGAAACGAAAGTAGGTAGTTTACCTATGTAAAATGTAACCTTAAATTTTTTTCTGTTTATGTTCCAACAAAGAAAGCTATTTATCGTGGAGTTCAACATTTACCTTTGTCACTATATAAAACTTCATGTCACGATTAACCAGTTTCAATAATATAGAAGTAATGAATTATATAGAACGGCTTACCATTGAACTCCATATAGGGTGGCGCATTGAACACGAAACAGACCGATTTGCGTCCAGAGAATTTTTTTAAAGAAACGCTGAAACACGCAAGTTTTAATATTGAGGGGCACATGTTTTGACATAAAACTTAACTTTGTCACATCAACCCCTTAAGGGTGGTGATAACAACCCTTTGATAGTACTACAAAAAATTAATTTCACAATGGTGTATTCTGTAGAAGGAAGAGTTGAAATCAATATTCTTTTTTCAAAAACGATGACTGTGCCAACCGTACCGCAAATTTGTTTAATGAACGACGTCCGAACAGACATGTTAACAGAAAATACATTTTGAAGTTAGTTGCAAAGTTTCGACAAAATGGTTTAGTAGCGAACAAAAAACGGGATCCTGAACGTGAATTTCCGGTTAGAAATGAGACTATTGAGATTAAAGTTTTAGGACAAATTGCTGCAGACCCAACTTTGAGCACGAGAAAACTAGCCACTGTTTGAAACATCAAAAGAAGAACCATTCAGAGAATATTGAAGCATAATAAATTTCACCCATATAAAATTCATCTTGTACAACAACTGAATGAATATGATTTTGATCGACGGGTGGAGTTTTGTGGAGTTATAACTACACGAATAGCTGATAACGGGAACTTTCTGTCCAATATATGTTTCTCAGACGAGTGTAAGTTTTTAATAAACTCTACAGTCAATCGTCATAATTGTCGTTATTGGGCAGATAATAATCCAAGAAATTTTCACGAAGTCCACACTCAAACTCCACAGAAATTGAATGTCTGGACTGGCATTTTTGGAGACCGTTTAATCGGACCAAACTTTCTTGATGGCAATTTGAGTGGCGAAACGTATTTGGAGTAACTAGAAGATATCGGTTACCCTCTACTAATTGACATTGTTGAAAATAATAATCGCTATCAAAAAAATCAATTAGTGTTTCAATAAGATGGAGCTCCTCCGCATTTTTCACAACGTGTTAGGGAGTTTTTGAACAGAGAGTTTCCAGGACAATGGATTGGGCGTATAGGTGCTATTGAGTGGCCCCCTAGATCACCGTATTTAACTCCTTTAGACTTAATTCTATGAGGCCATTTAAAGAGTAGAATTTACGCAACAGAACCGGAGTCTCTGGAAGAATTACGACGACGCATTGTTGAAGAATGCCGTCTAATAACTCCACAAATGCTCCAGAATGTCAGAGCTCGTTTTGAACAAAATTTGTACTTGTGTATGGAAGCTGGTGGTCAACAATTTGAACACTTACTTAATTGAATAAACATGTTTGAACGTTTGTTTTTGTTTCTTAGTTTTTTTTTAACGAAAAATTGACTAATTAGTGCATTTCTTATCACAATGAATGAAATACGTTCTTTCAACTCCAACTGTGAATAATTTTTAGACGAGTTGATAAAAATTCCAAAAAAATTAGTGTGCTTAATTCAGAAAAGAAAGTGCTTTCAAATGAAGTAGCACTCGACCCATGTTCCGTATTTAAAATATAAGGGTTGTTATCACCAACCTTAAGGGGTTAATGTGACAAAGTTGAGTTTTATGTCAAAACATGACCCCCTCAATATTAAAATTGACGTGTTTCAGCGTTTCTTAAAGAAAAATTTCTCTGGACGCAAATCGGTCTGTTTCGTTTTCAATGCGCCACCTTGTATATAGCTATGTCAGTTGCTCTTTCAGTATAAATACTCATTAGTACAACAGGTTTGACATATTTCATACTGTAAAAACGAAATATAGAAATAAAAAATAGTTGAACCAAAAAAAGATAATGAACTAAACATTCATTTCCAACCCACATTTTACTATTGCAAAAATGGCCAAAATAATATTACAACAAACATATAATCAAGCAAAGACAAACTTAAAATAATCTGAAACATGTTAAGTAGAAGGTAAATAATTTTAAAGCACGTTTAGGGCTTTTTTTCATTTTACTTTGCAACCTCTTGGTGACCCCAAAATTTAACATTTCATACGCAAAAATAACCGGCCTGAACATAGAGATGGAATTGTAATGACAAAAGATCGCTCTAAGGCAATGAGAAATCACCGTATTGCATCCTGACAAGAAATTGTAAAGATTTTCTTCTTAATATTTATAACCAAAAATAAGTGTCCTTTTAATTTGGATTTAAAGTAGTTAATTTTTTCAATCAGTGCGGTAATAAAACAATAATAGTAAAGGTGTTTCGGCTGCGTCATTTGGATATATTTTCTGTTGGTTCTATAAAAACAATATTCTATGTAAATAATTAATTTTTAGCTGAATAGACCTGACAGCTTTTAAAGTAATAATATGTCTTACCTATTCATTTAGTAAAAATACAAATAATATGTAAAAAAAAAATCAATTAACAAAATTAGTATGACGCGTATGAGAAGATATTGTATAAAAGTTTAAACTTCGAAAAACATATAAATCTCTTACAAACAGCACAAATAATATATCTAGTGGCTCTAAATTATAAATATATTTAGATATACAGTATAGACAACAGCCAAATGGAATACATTCGGTATCTCAGTTATTGTGGATATTTATAAAAATCATGAAACACGTCAATTTTAGATTATTAAATGACATCCAGCAACGTAAAAACCCCTACGTTTAACCCCCTTCGAGTGACAGTTGCAACCTCCAATTTTTAAATAAGAAGTAGGAGCCTATGATACCCTATTTGGAAGATCATTTTTTATAAAAAAAATGCCATGGGATTAAAATTTATTGCAAGAATTAATAATAAGAAAAAGAAATTCATCTGATTGACGAGCTTTGCTACAACATACTAAACAATTAGGTAACTAATCGAATTTCATGGTTGATAATGAGAAAAATAAAAAACACGTCAATCCTAATGACATAAATGTTAAAAATACAAGGTGTGAAACCGTTGACAGCATTCTTAAATATAAATAAAAATGTCTTCTAACGTTAATTAACATTTGAGACGTGACCGACTTAATCACAATCGTTATTCTTATTTTTAAGTCAGTTAAATTGCGTGGTTTAGTTTTGTGTACCATACTTTTCACACATCCTCATAAAAAAGTCTAATAGCGTAAGATCAGGTGATTGTGCTGGCCATACTAACGAACCTCGCCTCCCTATTCACTGATTTGGAACTATTAAGTCGACGTACCGCCGACCATGGATTTGGTAGTGTGCCACCGGTTCATCCTGCTGGAAGCATATCATTGCTGGAACCTGTGGGTTTGCTCGATCAGGATATAAGTTTTGCCAAAGTTTGGAGCAGTGCTAAATAATTATTATCTTTAATCAAATGCCATTAACGAAAAAGGGGTCAATGACATGGTTTGCAACTATTCCTGCCCAAACACTAACGTTTTCAGGGTATTGCATAGGTTCTTATCCCATCCACTGTGGACTTTCCTTAGACCAGTAGCGACAATTTTGACAACTAGTATGGCCGTAAAGTGTAAAACTGCACTTGTCAGAGAACAAAACATCTTCTCGTTGGATAACACTCTTACGTTCTTTTATTAAAATCAGTGTTCCCTTATCTGAGTTTGTATTATATTATAGGGATGCACTTCATTTTCTTTTAATATTCTAATAATCGAGAATGGCTAACATCCAATGTAGCGGTTGCTTGTCGACTCGAAGTATGTGGGTTTTCCTCAAACTCGAGCATTACATACATTGATATTATTGCTCAGTGCATTAGAAGGTTTTTTGTATTTGCCTTACATGTTTACTTATTGTCCCTTTGAATATAGGCGGCAGCAATTTTATTGAAATAGCAAACTTGTGTGGCCGTGTTTTATCTTTGAAACCAATCATCCGTTGACTTGTTATTTTATGCATTTCTGTTTAATTAAACCTGTTTCTGAATTGCAGTTAACTACTGCCATGCCGTTACAATCACACAGCAAGTTACTAAGGCGTTTTAAACCAATCTAACATATCCAACTGTGAAGAATGTTGATAAATTTGTATGTCACCTTTTTAATTGATACTGTCCAAAAAGGAGATTAAAATTGTTTTGCTTGCCCTCTCATTATCAAGAATAAAACTGCAATTATTTTTTAATTTTTTTTAAAGTGCTGTAGCGAAGTTCGTCAATCAGATAATTTTTTTAACTGTTCATTTTTGTAATGAATTTCAAAACCATAGCATTCTTTAATAGAGAATGAAGAGATATTTCAAATAAGGTATCACAAGAGTCTACTTTCTATTTAAATATTTAGGATTTGTAACTGAAAGACCCTTTTCGAGTTACAAATCCCAAATAGAATGTAGGGGTGAAGTTTTCAGGTTGCAGGATGTCATTTTTAATCCAGATTTAGGTATTTCGGTTTTTTTTTTATATAAATAATTGAAACACTGAATTTATTCCACTTGGCTGTTCCACGCTGTGTAGACTGCCTATGTAATGTTTGCAGTTAGCAGATTAAGGTTTTGAAAATCTGTATAACTAAACAAACTTTATTATGGATTTTTTCATTGAAATTTAACTAATAAAAACTCATTTAATTACTTACTTGCAATAGGAAATTAGACGCATAAATTCGGTTTAGAATTAACTGGTCAATGCTTAAAATATGCTTTGATCAGTAATTATATATTCAATCTAATTTTTTTTAACATTTCAGTTGGTTATAAAGACAATAATAAGTGAAAAATTTAGTAATCGTTGCGACAGAAATCGTTAAAAGCAATATACACTTGATAATTACATTTCTCATTTGTTGTTAGACTCTCCATATAACGCCATGACTAAAACATGAAAATAACCATATGTTTATATCGGGTAAAATAGTATGCTCTTACAATTTTATCGTAGCCGCAGAGTCTCACGTTACCTGATAAAATGGTTAAATTTAGCCAAGTTTCTTCAACAATGTAAATGGTACGTAAAACCAAATTTCGTTCTTATTAGATATTTAGTAAGTTCTGCGCGCGCACTGCCGCCTGCCGTGGAAAAAAATTGCTATGCTATATTTTGATAAATTTTTATTTGATTTTTTACTTCCTGCATTCCTGCATTCAACAAACAAAATTAGTATATCGAGGATCGCAAAGTCGGCAGCCATTAATACAGCATCAGAATAAGTACAGTGTTAACGGTTGGTTGTAACGTTATCGTTATATACATCCATATCCATATATACATCAGTCGCCGGCGGTGTGTATTTTTCGGCGCTCTTGGGGAAATGCGATACTTCGTTGCGAAATGATCAAGTATGATCGTCGAAAACGACCGAATAAGCAATCTGGTGTGCGCTCTCAAATTCCACACTTTGCAGTGGAATTTTGGCAGAGCGTGTCTGTGTCTAGCATGTGTTTAGTAATTTTCGTGTAGTGATGCGCGTCGGATTGATTTTAATTAGATAATTTCGTTGTTGTTTACATGTTCTAATAAGACAATTATTATGATTATGATGGCTGCTACTTCAGGTTGCTAAATAAGTGGACAAAATAATTGTGATACTGTAATTAATTCAGTGGAGAATATTACAAATTTAAAGGTTACCTTTTCAAGGGACTTTTTAACTATCATAACCTATAACTTACAAGAGGAAAACTTGGTAAGTATAGTTAATAATTATTAAGTTTAGTTAGTTTAGTAAGTAGGTTTTTTTTATAATGCATTTTCGGGAAATAAATAGGCGAGCCCTTCATTTCGATATCGATGGAGCGACTTTGCAAAAATTTTTTCAAATGAGCGCGAACTAGGAGTCCTAAGAACCCATATCCGGGGTCAGTTTCATTTTTTATATGTTTATTTATATATATATATATATATATATATATATATATATATATATATATATATATATATATATATATATATATATATATGTATCCAACCGATAACTCAATAAATAAGCAACTGATTTCGATGAAACTTGGCGAGTGCCTTTCTTTTATTAATGGCTTGGATGAGTTTGTTAGTCAGAAAAATTGGATAAGGTGTTGCGGAAAAATTTTGAGGTTTGTTTCAAAAAAATCTTTTTCTCCGAAAATACAAATTTTAATGAAATATGGCGGATATATTGCGTTATAAAAGGACTTACTACACACTAAAATTCAACTTTCTACATTTTTAGAAAATTGAGTTATTCAAATTTTGAGTTTTCTTTTGAAAATAATTTTGTCTCCAAAAATTATGAAATTTGGTGGATATGTTGCCCTAGGTAAGACCCTACTATACTACAACTTTCAAAGGTTCGTAGAAGCTTGAGTTATTCAAATTTGAAGCATTTCATAAAAATTCACTACCATAGCGCACTTGCTGCATCCCAAACTTTTTTTTCTTGCGCACCCCCAATGCATTAAGGCACGAGCCGCTACTGATATTTATATTTTAATTATGAGAAATAAAAATTTTCTAGGTAATATTTTTTTATTCAGTTACAAAAAGTAAGCCAATTTTGTTATGTAGGTGCTAAAAATCAAATCACCAATTATCAAAATCGAGCTTCATTTAACAAATTCAATTTTCACGCCTCTGTAAGCCGAATCTACTGCTTACAAACATTACTAATAACATAAACGTATGCTACGCAAGCGACTCGCTGCTTGAGTTATATCATATTCACATAACTTCAACGTACATAGTTTGCAAATAAAGTGTAAACGTGTGACCAGTTACAACGGTCCAAAACTGGCAACGCCGTCGGACGTCAGATACGCGAGTTAATGATGCTCAATACACAAGTAAAAATTTTAAAAATAAAAAACCGACTTCATTAAAGGTAACTCAAAAACTACTGGCCAGATCTTGATAAAATTTAAATAGGACCAGGTATTTTGAAGTCAGTTAAAAAAGACCACCTATTAGAGAAATGCATATTATCGCTGCCACCATTTGTTGAACGTGTTATCCTGAGGTAAATTTAGGATAACTCAAAAACTACAAGTCAGATCTTGATCACCACATGAGAAGTATTAGCTTTCCAATAAAATAAAAATAATTATCAAAATCGGTTAACCTAGAAAAAAGTTCTGAGGTAAAAAAATACAGTCCAATTGAGAACCTCCTCCTTTTTTTGAAGTCGGTTAAAAATGATTGTTTACGGTTTACTTCGTTCACTGCTTTGTATCGTCTCTAGTCAAATGCTATGGAACGCCCCTGTATTATTTCTTTTAAATGACCCACATTTGAGTTAGATCTATAAAGGACTTCTTTCTTGCAATTATCCTTGATCCAGAGGATACAGGCACCGTTCTGGCTGATGTGTGGGACCATTAGTCTCGATCCAAGAATTGGGGAATCGTAACTTAAAAAGTCAGTGGCAGTTCTGACAGTTATAAAGATGTGCTGCATCTTTTTGGAACCAATTTAAATCACTTAATGTGAAGAGAGCCAGATTATATAACGTCTGTTCGAAATCGTTTTTAAGAAAATGCAGAGAATACCGGGATATTTAAATATTCTTGAATTAAATAAGGATCTAGTTATATTATTATTTATTATAATTATAGTTTGTTACAGTATTATAACAGAGATAGTACCACATATTTGCTGCAAAACGGAAAGTTTGAAATATTTGCTTAGGCGATTCAAATAAGTCCTGTGTGGTTGCTATCTTTTAGATTACAAGTTAGAATAACTTCATCATTCAGCTATAATTCCGGATATGAATATTGTACATGACCATTTGGAATAAGAATATTGTTATTTTTATCCAAAATTCGATACAACCAACATTTTCTATTACTGTAAGACCTAAAATAGCTTAGATTCAGTAAGATACTAATGATTTGCCTAAAATTGTCAAATTCATTTCCTCACCACATGGCAACCTGGTTTGTGCGTCTATGAAATTTTGTATCGCGACCTAAAGATAGGTAGCTAAGTGAAACGAGTCGTGTATGACACAGCGTTGGACTCATAAATCTTTTCTCCATCTAGCGCTACTAAAAGATAATATGGTGCCCATTATAAAAAAATTGGCCATAGAAACTCAAAATATAGAAGGCCTAGCTAAATTCTTAGGTACCCGTTTGATAGCTCGTAGCCAGTTATGGAAAATTTCCAATATAGCGACTGTAAATTTGATAATAAAAAGATCTAAAAGAAATACAAATATGCAGCCTTTCAGTTTTTTCAGAACATTTCAGCAATGAAAAAATCTTCCCACAATTGATCGTCAGATTGTGACTAACCATACAATCGCGAATGTTTTTGTAATTTATAACTGCGTATATGTAGTGGTTTGGTAGATCCCAATAGTAAGTCAGTTAAAAGTGACCACCGTGTAATAAATAAACATAAAAATGTGCCAAAAATTTTAACTCAGTGGAATTTATATATTTGAAAATTGACGTAATGTTTATTACCATTTTAGTTGCAAGAATTTTTACGGTTTGGAATGTAAGATATTTATTGGCTTTCATAAAAGCATGTGGACCGTTAACTACCCTTGTACATATTTCCGGCTTAAAATATAAAACCTCGAAAATATTGTTGCGTTTTCGCCGGGTTCTGGAGACTTTAAAGATTAACAAAACAACTTTATTTACACTCTAAATATGGATACAATAAAATTTCTAGAATGTCTCTCTCACAAAACACTTCATTTACTGGCCTTACAATTACTACTCTCAACAAAAGTCACTAATCTGGTACTACAGTCACTACTCTCTTAACACTTTACACTGCTTCAAGTCACTACCACATTCTCTTACTGAACTGAACTAACTCGGGCTGGCTTGCTTCCGCTTTTATATACTCGCCGTACCTTCCCCTCCTTTCTAGAGCATTCCATTCCAGAACGTTCCAGGACCTTCTTTTACTAGAAGGTTCTGTGAATACAGATCGGTCCCGTGTGTATACAGGGGGATGTATATACAGGATGATCCAAATGTGGTCACCACTCCTATGTTACACAAGAGGTGTTTCTCGTACTAAAAGATCTCTCTGCGTATACAGGGTGTAAGTGGTCTCTGCGTATACAGGGTGTATGTACAGGGTGTTCGGAATGTGCAGACCTCAGTTATCCGTTCCGACGGGGTACAAGTTGGTAACTTCGTTATTTCTGGTCCTAGAGGGTTGAGACTTCGCCTGAGGGGGGTCAGCCCAGGCACCCCCAGGGGGGTGGGGGTGGGGAGGCGGTGTTGCCAGATTGTGCAAAAATTCCCAGATGTTAGGGAAATTCTGGAGATGTGGCAACACCGCACCTACGTCTATTGAAGTGCTTTGTAACAATATTAAAACATTTAGTGCTGAATGTGTTGATTATACGGATATGGTGCAGAATATTATACGTATATGGTATCATATTGTAACCAGAGATTAAATTATGCAAACTATTATTAGAGTAAGAGAAATAAACATACATATTAGATAGTTTCTCTTAAATGTAGGCTCAACGTACTTACTAAAAACGCTTCTAAAAAGATACAGCAACCATGGAAATTAGGTGCAAAAAAATGAGACATCCACAAAAATAACTAATCTTAAAATACACGTTTAAACAATAACTGAAAAGCACATGGAAAACATATCGTATTAATATTAATATGTTATATGATATCTCTAGTTTAATTACATTATATTTACAAGGCAAATATCATGGGAAAAAATTAGTTCACGACTCAAGTTATTTATTACTACTCTTTCAGTGTCGAGTTGCATGACAATCAAGACGTTTTTAGTCGCTGATAATTTAATATTAATTGTCTTGCAATGAAACTTACCAATTGCTTTCTTAATCTTACCAACACACTACGTAGAAATAATTTATTCAGATAAAAAACAAAAGGAATTTAATTCACCTACCTCACATTTCTAGCGAACGTTAAAACATAAAATAAAAATTGTGATCGAGTTCACTTAATTTATCGAGTAGCGAACTTTCCACAGAAAAAGGTTTCAATCTGTGATGAGCACTGATAGGTATAGTTTGGGAAACCAATTAATCACGACACATTTTCCATCCCCTGATGATGCTAACATTGTTAGTAAAACGATCGTAAGGTTCTAAGAATGTGTTGTGATTAAATATAATCGATTATTTCCGTAGATAGCTCATGACAGCTGATATTTTAAACAAAAAAACAGTGTTCTTTGTCTACACATGTGGCGCTCTTCAACCCCATTCTGCACCTTACGTTTGACATCCGCCTCTAGACACGGGGCAAAAGTGTTTATGGAGCACTGAGCTTTTCCGTAAGAAAAGGTTTGAACCTGCGATGAGCACTGATAAGTATAGTTTGAGAAACCAATTAATCACGACAAATTTTGCATCATCTGATGGTGCTAACATTGTGAAACGATCGTCAGGTCTTAAAAGTGTTTTGTGGTGAAGTGTGATCGGTTGCCATACATAGCTCACTACAGCTGATATTTAAAAAAATAAACAGGTTCCTTGGCTACTCTTGTGGCACCCTTTAACCCAATTCTGCACATTGCGTTTGACATACGTCACTAAAGCCGGAGCAATAGTGTGTCTTGTACGAGATTGTGGTGCCCTCCAATTCGTATCTCTCTTTTACAATTTCCCATAAAAGTAATCAGAATGAATATGTTGATTATATGGATATGGTGCAGAATATTGTACACATATGGCATCATATTGTAACCAGAGATTTAATTGGCAAATAAATTATGCAAACCATTATTACAGTAAGAGAGATAAGCATACATATTAGATAGTTTCTCTTAAATATAGGCTTAACGTACTTACTAAAAATGCTTCTAGAAAAATACAGCAACCATGGAAATTAGGTGCAAAAATAATAAATGATACATTCACAAAAATAAGAACCTCGATGGTTAGGGGGTAAGAACGTGTGCCTCTGAACCGAAGGGTACTGGGTTCGATCCCAGAGGTCCCCTTTCACTTTGTCAGTACAAACTGTAACATTATCATCAACCGAGGTTCTGGCATTGTGTTTGAGCAAGTCGAATGTCTGCACTTCCGTCCTTCGGATGGGGCGTAAAGCTGTCGGTCCCGTGTCCATGCGATGTTGGGAACGTTAAAGATCCCTACGCTCCTTACATAAAGGCGGGGGTTCGGCAAATTTTCCAGGATAGTGAGGTAAAACTGATCTCTGGCGTCGGTGATTGGCCATAGTCGCGGAAATGGGCTGGCGTTAAAGAAGAAAAAAAAAGGAAAAAGAATCCACAAAAATAACTAATGTTAAAATACACGTTTAAACAACAACTGAAAAGCATATGGTAAACATATCGTATTAATATTAATATGTAATATGATATCTCTAGTTTAATTACATTATATTTACAAGGCAGATATCATGGGAAAGAATTAGTTCACAACTCAAATTATTTATTACTACACTTTCAGTGTCGAGTTACATGACAATCAAGACGTTTTTAGTTGATGATAATTTAATATTAATTGTCTTGCAATGAGACCTACGAATTGATTTCCTAATCTCACCAGCACACTGCGTAGAAATAATTTATTCAGATAAAAAACAAAAGGAATTTAATTAACCTGCCTCATTTTTCTAGCGAGCGTTAAAACATAAAATGAAAATTGTAATTGAGTTTCTATTTCGTTGACTAGATACGACCCCCAAATACCTACACACTTCGTCAGTGCAGGTCGACCCGACGCGCTCGACATAGTAATCATGTCGAACACCACCCTTCTCCATGAAATAACAACCCAAAGCGACCTCTCGTCGGACCATAACCCAGTCATATTGCAGCTCGGCGACGTCAGCGACGAACCCGCCCTCCCAAGGAAAAAGGTACTGTGGCCAGTTTTCACAGATCACCTTAAAAACACCCTTGGTGGTATTCCTAGTTACGATTATGAATTCCATGCTGCGATTTCACATTTTCCTTCCATGTGGAAACTTGCCGACATTATCAACATCCCGAAACCAAGCAAAGATCCGCTGTTTCCTCAGAACTACATGCCCATTAGCCTGCTACCAGTCATCGTCAAACTCGCCGAAAACTGATTCAGAAAAGGCTGGCTTCTTTCACCTCAGAAAACCATATCCTCCCGGATTCGGTTTCAGACACCAACACTCCACCAAGTCCTTCGTGTGGTGGAAAACATCACCGAAAGATTTAATAAAAACAAGTCAACTGGTGGAATATTACTTGACATTGCTCAAGCCTTCGATAGGGTTTGGCATGCGGGCCTCCTAAATAAACTTATATCATTTAATTATCCTCTCCCTCTGATTCTGCTAATCAGGTCATGACTGCAACAGAGAAAGTACCAGGTCAAACATCTGGGAGACAGAGCTAGAACGTATCTAGCCACGGCTGGTCTCCCGCAGGGGTCTGCTATCTCCCCTCTGCTGTACAATATATTTGTCGCAGACATTTCGACAGCCCCCCTTAAAGGTGACATACGCACTGTACGCAGACGACACTACCATCCTCAGCAGCTCCACTCAGCCGAGGATAATAACCGAACGACTTCAGACCGCCGTAGTCGAGCTGCAATCATGGTATAGAAAATCCCTTCTAGCCATAAACCCCGATAAATGTTCAGCTGTCCTATTTTCCAAGAGGAGACACACACCTCATGAACACGTTTCATTAGACAACCGTCAAATTCCCTGGCAAGATTCCGCCAAATACATCGGGGTTTTCCTCGACAAACACTTAACATGGCGCCTCCATGTCGATCACGCCCGAAAAAAGCCTCGATGTTCATCTCGAAGCTGTTCCCACTTATAAATAGAAATTCCAAATTGTCCATGAACAATAAGCTGCTCATGTACAAAGTCATTATCCGGCCAGCCTTGACCTATGCATCACCTGCATGGGTCACCGGGGCCGCAACACACATCAAGACCTTTCAAATCATCCAGAACAAAATTCTGAGAATGGTTACTGGAGCGCCATGGTTTGTCCGAAACAGTCAGATTCACTCTGATCTGGAAATGCCTTCGATACTTGAGTTTATAACTCAACTATCCACAACTCAGTTCGCAAAAGCCGCTTCTAACCCAAATGCTCTTCTCCGTAGTGCCACCGACTACGACGAGCAACTTCCACACAAGCATATACGTCCGAAGCTTATACTTACCCGCTAACGCCTCCGCGGCAAAAACAGAATGAAAACATTCATACTCAAAAAGTCATTGTGTGTAATCTTTCCGACGGAGGTATGGACTAAGGTCCGGTACTCCCAGGGAGGGGGTTTTAGTGAGTACAGTCTCACAGTACCTCGATATCCCACCGCATCTACGGGGCCGTGAATGGGGTCTGCATGAGCATTTCCCCCTCCTTTATAAAAAAATATATAGAAACGACGGCTGATGGTTAATGGTTAATGTAACAATATACTGAGAATAAGGAGAGCTATGGCAAAACAAGCATTCAATAGACAAAGCACTCTTATTACCAAAAAAATATTTCAACTTTGACCTGATGATTATTTATCATGGTGGCGACAACAAGGCGACCTCGCCTTTAGACTGTGATGACAAGAGGAATGTTTATGACTTAATGTGAGAACTAAAGTGTATGATATATTTTTGTTACGTTAAAACTAACACACTTATCACTTAGATAGGTTATAAAGACAAATGTCATTTTTTTTAGCAAGGTTACGTATATGCAGTTTTTTTGTTTTTTATTTACCTATCAATCTAAACTTATTAACCTCTGAAAGAACAAGTTGAGTTAGTACAAAGCTAGGAGGTATTGAATTAGTAACTAATACAGCAAATTAATTTACCTGAAGCTGCCCGTGTATCATTTGCATTCCTTGCTACGTTCTCCAAGAAGCTCAGGAGAGCGTACAAGGTGTCTCTGTTAGATGGAGGCAAAAGTTGAATCAAATGTTGAAGTGCTTCGAACTGTAGTCGTCTATTGCGTATTCCTAAAATTTTAGAATGGGCATTATTCAACATCGACAATGGTAAATAAAATAGCTCCACAAACGTAATTTATTTACTTTCCTATACACACCGCATATTACTAGAACCACTTTGATAATCTGGAATTGAGATAATAAATCTAAGAGGTGAATAGGCATATAGCCCATGTGTCTGCGTGTAGTTTATCTCGAAATGACTAATACTACTTGCTATTTGTATAAATTAGGTTTTAATTTATTTAATCGATATGGAGCTAATTTAGAAACAATCTGCTACAACTTTAAAAGCAAAATAAGTAAAAATTAGTGGTTGCATCGCATACATTTAGAACATAAAAACAAATTTCTTTTCAGAGCTAGGTTTTGTGGCTGATTTGTTAGATTTAGACATGACCAGACTTCAGTAACGAGTTATGAAAAAGTAGGCTCATAACTGCTATCAGTTAAAAAAAAACGACTGCGTCTAAGGTGTCGTACACGAAGCACTTACCATCCGATTAACCAAATACAAGATTTTTAACAGTGACAAATTTAATGGAAAATGAACTCAGGATAATAAAATTGAAAAGTGAATCATTTTTAAGAAGCAGGTACAACAGTTAACCAAATTTATGTAGGTAGGATTTGATGATGCGTCAATTAAGAAATACATACTATTTTGCTCTATCATGAAAATACTTTATGCCTCAACTTATTTTTGTACTACCTACACCAAGAAGGTAACTATATATTTACAGTTTGATAGTATAAAAATTTGTAAGAAAGAACTTTATGGGGCGTGTCTATTCTACCGTTATTAAAAAAAATAGATGCTTATCAATTTACACACAGTGTAAGTTATTGTGTTGAATTGGGGGGAGACTACTTTAAAAACACCCACATAAAAAACGTTAAACGAATTTCATCGCCTTTTGTATTTATAAATTATCAAAGTGGTCCTCGCTTTAAAATTATTTTAACTTGTAGGTAATTCTTACTTTGTGTTTGAATGAAAGCATGGTACAAATCTCTACAAAGCAATGGATCAGGAAGTTCTCGAAGATACTCTTTCAGTAAAGTTGCTACATCGTGCGGGCACTGGTCATCATCCAACGTCGTTTCTTTACCACAGTCAAAGCTTTCCCTTAACTACAAATAATCAAAATAAGCTTAGCGGTGAGCAGATGTATAACGTGAAATATACTTGTCAAAATGAATTAAAGAAAAAGTTCGCTGAATAGAGAGGTAAAGATTATGACCGCTACATGCGACACACACACAGATATATATATATATATATATATATATATATATATATATATATATATATATATATATATATATATATATATATCTGCGTGTGTGTGTGTGCCGATTCTTCAGTGGCGCACTCATTTTTTTCATAAAACCAACCATAAACGTTCTCTATAATTTTTGACGCATGAAAATAGTTTAAGTAGGCCGTGATCGAATGGCATAGGAAACAATTCTCACACGCTCTATAGACTTCTGCTCATTAAATCTTTTGAGATCTCGTTAAAAAAAATCTCGTTATAAATACAAAAGTTACAGGGGTGTTTCCATATTAGAAGGGTCACACAAATAAACTTCTCTGAAATGGTTAATAATCTTTCTTTTGTAATAAAATTTGGCACATATCTATTTTGAGAGATGCCGAATACAGTGGCGTACGTATTTTCTTGCTTAGAATGGCTCGAATACCTTTTTCCCACCTTTTGACATAGCAAAACTGCATTAGTAGGCGTTGGTCACGTGACACAGAAAACAATTTTCACAGCGTTTATCGAGTTTTTTCTCTTATATCTTTAAATCTTTTGTGTTTAAAAATCGAATTATCAATACAAGAGTTGCAGGGGTATTTTCATCTTAAATAGACCACACTGTATATATTTGTGTGTGTGTGTGTAAGTTTGTGTACGGGTGTATGTGTGGGCCATCTCAAACTATACAAACATGTTTTAGAGAACTTAAAGAAATCTGTTCGAAAAACGCGGAAACAGGTACCATTTGTTTTTGAGAGCGACACCTTTTCACGCAAATGCCAAAGCTGCTACTTCAGCTCCCTAAACGGTGTAACACTTTCTGTAAAAATTTAATTTAAGGGTAGGGTCAAGTGACGCATCGTTGGAAAGGCTCCTAAAAATTAATTATATTGCGGTACCAATTTTTTAAGTGTAATACAAAAGCATACTCTTGGCTAGCAGTTGGAATATAAATTGAGAAAATGTTTAAGGTAGCGTCCAACAGCCGCCATGCAAAAATACAAATTGTATTCAAACAAATTTTTTACGTCCTAATACATGTCGTGTCTGATCAAACGGCGTCACAATGTGCCAGCACAAATTCTGCCGATTATTTGGGCCGAATTGCATGGATTTTGCTTTTTAAATAGCCCTACAAAGATCTAATGGTGCTAAGTCCGGTGACCTCGGGGGTCATTTAATTTGACTACGTCTTTCTATCCATCTATTTTGAGTTCTTTCATGAAAATACTGTCGCGCTGCCTGGGTGTAATAAGCAGGAGCACTGTCTGGTTGATATACCAAGAAGTTTTCATCATGGCTCTCGTCATAATCTATTATATCTGTTAGCGTGTAATCGCCGTTGTCTTGCGGAAGTTCTAAATGCATTTCGGCTGTAAGAAGAAAGGACCTACCTAAAACTCCAGACCACACATTCAGTTTGTGTGGGTACTAATAATAATGTAACAACAACAACACATTCGACAGACTCAGCACCCAGAAGTATCGGACTTGTGCTAGGGGAGGTCACACACAAATAGAAAAAGGACACAAAAAAAAGAACTGTCTGAGTACGGAACTCGAACCCATAACCTCCTAGTCCGAATTTTAGAAGTTACTCGCTTCGCAAACTGGGTTATTCGGCCTGCTGAGTATATACTTTGTGGAATATTCTGGGAATGAAATCTAGCTAATATGCTAGATGGCGATTTAAGTACCATTAAAAAAAAAGAAACATTAGTCAGAAAAGCAGATAATGTGCAAAAGAACTCTGATTACCTATAACATCACAAAACTGTAGACGGTGCTCAAGATCGTCCTCGTTTGGTTTTTCTAGCAAATTTATTTTGTATAGATGCAATATATTTTTCTCCTAAATTCTTTATATACTTGTACGATTTATGCCTTTAATATTTGCTAACACTTAAGTATAAGGCGAGACCTATCGTGGTGTGTCACAAAACTGCTACTTCCGCAGCTTAATTTCTTACAGGCCGTGTTGTAACACGTTTTTATTTGGAACGAAACCAGTATTTGCAAACTTTTCTACTAGGTCTAGAACATCCTCCGGAGTAGTCAACTGCTTTGGTTGTTTCTGATTCAATAACTGCATCGTTCTATTCGTTCACTGATAATTGCAGAAAGATAACAAAATAATTTTCTGAATTGAATATACCATGAATTTAATACAATTAAAAAGTTTAAAAAGTTCGGGACGCAGCAAGTGCGTTATGGTAGTGAATTTTCATAAAAATGTTTTTTTAATAGCAAATATGTGTGTTTTTTTTTCAGAAAGCAGGCATCAAATTTGATTACCAGTATAACATATATAGTAAAAACAATGTGCCATGTTTCATCAAAATAACTGCATTGTTTGAAAACGTACAAAAATTTCCAAAAGTAAACTTAAAGTGTAACCGAAAAAATCCGTTTCTTGGTCAACCTTATAGGTTATTAGCAAACTGAGCTTTTGAAATATGAAGCATTTAATCAAAATTCGCAACCATAACGCAATTGCTGCCTCCAGAATTACAAACATGCATTATATTTCGATTGAAAATGCAAAAACATAAGGCGTTTTCGACTAAAAAAAAATTATTTGTATAACCAACGACTTATGGACCACCCTGTGATTGTCGCAATATTTTTTTAAGATGTAGCTCAAAACACCGTATAATTAATGTATACAATATTTTTTCATATCTTGTATAATAACGGATATATTGAGCTTTATTGATTTTTTACGAAAATTCGACAAAAATTATATACCATTAAACGATAAACTCTATAGCTAGGGCTACTGCCAAGCATCAGAGAAAGGGTCTATTTGAAATGAATTTTCTGGAAATATTTTAGTAAAATGAAGGACAGTGACGGTTGAAACTAAGACTTCGGTGTTTGTAAAACATTCTTCTTGAGACATTTTCTTTCCATAGCCCCTATTAGATTCAAGTTCTTTGCCTAAGTGTTGCGAATTTTGACGTTTTAAATTGTCACTTTGACGTTTTGAGGAAAACCCCAATTTATTTTTCTTTAAATGCCCATAACTTTTTTGTCTTTTGACCTACAGAGCTAAATTTTGGTAGGTAGCACACCTATAATGATATAAACCAGCTTACCAAATTTGGTTGCCCTTACTTTGTTCATTTTGGAGATATAAATGTTTTTCAAAAGAAAACACAAAATGTTCCGGGAAAACCTCGGCGGATTTTCCTGGCTAACGAACTTATCCAAGCCACTTACGAAAGTAAGGTACTCACTAATTTTGACGTTTAAAATCGCGATTTTGACGTTTTGAGGAAAACCCAAATTTATTTTTCTTTGAATGCCTGTAACTTTTTTGTACTTTAACCTACGGAGCTAAATTTTGGTAGGTAACTTGCCTATAATCAGATAATCCAGAATATGAAATTTGATGGCCCTTACTTTGTTAATTTTGGGTTATAAATTTTTATCAATTTTTTTTTAAAGAAAACACAAAATTTTCTGGGAAAACCTCGGCGGATTTTCCTGGATAACGAACTTATCCAAGCCACTTGCGAAAGGAAGGTACTTACCAAGTTTTATCAAAATCGGTCTATTATTTTTTAAGTTATAGGTGTGACACACACACACACATATATATATATATATATATATATATATATATATATATATATATATATATATATATATATATATATATATATATATATATAGTCTGAAACTGACCTCGGATTTGGGTTCCGAGGGTTCTAAATAGCGCTCATTTGAAGAAATTTTTTCAAAATTCAAAAGTCGGGATCTCCTCATTAGTGAATTTTTTTTAAAGAAAATTCACTAAAAATGTGAAGAAATGCACTATACAAAATCAACAGGTGTTAAATTCTTAATGAGTTGCATTCTCTTGTTTTTTATTTGACCTTATCTGAAGCGATAAGATAAAAACAATGATAAAATACTCTTAAAATCCAAATTTACGACATTAATATAATCACAATAATTTAAAACATATTAATCATACCGCTTTGCCTAAAAACGAAATTAGTAAGAGTTTTAAAACCGATTTTAAGTAAATAATGTAGTATCCTTTCTACGTGATGTGTCTGTCACTCGACCACACTCTATTTAAATAATTTAAGAGGGTATCGGCACCGTTTAGTAAAATCATCAGCTGTGCCATTTGCTCAAAAATATGTCCCCCTAAAATCAAAATCGCCCGTCCAAGCTTTTTTCAGAGAAATAACTTTAGATGCTCAAAAACCCGTTTGTATAGTTTGGATGGGCACACATATATGTTTGTGGATATGTGCGTCGGTGCGATAACCCATAAATAATCATCAATTTCATTTAAATTTGATACACAGGTTGCCTATATCGACACTATAATACGTGTTAAAATGTCAATACCCTAGCTTTATGGGAAACTGAGTCAGGGGCACCAAAATGTTGTTCATTTAGAAGAATAAAGAAAGGCACAAAGCCAAAAGTATTTTGACGATTAACACAATCTACTTAATTTTATAAGCAAAAGAAAATTTATTTCTAGCCAAGGGAACAAAAATTTCTCAAATATTCCGACTAACTTTTGTACCCAAAAAAGTTGACAAACTAAGACGTAATACATAATATATTAGACAGTCTTGCCCTTGGTAATATTACTTGACAACATTTTATGACAAATGTATATCTAGCTTCAAAACTGACGTATTTAGTAACCTCTAAATATCTTTCGTGACAATATGTGAATGCTCTTCCTAATTTTAGTTTTTGGCCACCAAAATTTTATTCATAGGGTTATATATAATGTTGTATGTATTTCTTTTATCCTTCATTGACTCTTTAATTTTTGCATTTTTTTTATGTGAAATCAATGTTTTTATTTATTAGCGAATTTTCGTAAAATAAATTTCAGGTCATCTGTTTGAAAAAGGTAAATATCTGCACGTCCCGTTCTTCGGAGGGGGCGTAAAGTTATGTAGCAGGAGATGAGGGACTAATTAGAGATCCCCACTTTCCTGTGGGAAAGGAGGGTGTAGCAAAAATGTACAGGTAGTGAGTTAAAACTCTTCCCTGATATCGGTGATTAGCCAAAATTACACAAATAGACTGAGATTAGAGGAACAAAATATAATTCAATAATCGAATTTACGCAAAAAGATTATTCTAGCCAATTTTCTGGGAAAATATGTATAGCGAATTTCCGTAGAAAACTACTTAAGGCGAATATACATTGAAATTTTTCTGTTACTTTCCGTATAATTTTTTTTGAGAATTTTGGAAAAAAATATTTTCCATGCTTTCGTAGAAATTTTTTTAGTATTTTTTAAATTCTTTAAGCAAATTTTTGACTGAAAAAAATTATAGAAAAAAAAGTTCTTTTTTAGAGATCGCGACTTTAAACATTTTTTTCTGGCACTCATGTATGGTATGTGAAAACTGGAACCTGTGATGAGCACTAATAAGTTCACTTGGAGAACACCCAAATCACCACAACACATATTTCAGAGACCTTACGCTCTTTTTCTTTTTCTTCCTCTGAAGATGTTGACATTGTCAACGAAACGATCGTAAGGTCTCTGAAATATGTGTTGTGGTGATTTGGGTGTTCTCCAAGTGTACTTACTCATGTATGGTGTCATTTTGTATCTCCGTTATTTTGACAAAGTTTAATACATTGGTTCCTGCTATAAAGACTAAACAATGTGATGTTTTTCAGTTAAAGAAAAATTGTTAGTTAAGTAATTTTTTTACTTAAAGAAAAATTGAGTTATTGGATTATAAAGAACCATTGATGAAAATTCGCTACAATAACGCACTTGCTGTACAGACTCGAACTTTTACCATTCTGCATGTGTTTTATAAGTCGGTGCTTGATTTCAACAAAGTAATCAATTTTATATATTTAGTAATTGGAGAATTCGTAGAGGCCAAGATTAGGTTGCTTTATTCTCGAGTTTTAATAATACTTATAGCAACCGCAAAAATAGATTTATAAATATTATGATTAGTTTGATGTTAAGGACCTAAACCAATCAACACTAATAACTGTTTTAATACACATATTTATAGTGGATTCAAGTGAACTATTTGTTCCAGTAAAGTAAAAGAAATAGATAAAAAGAACACAAGACCCAAATACTATACCTGGTTAACGAAATATATTAAATATGACAGACCAAGATTAAAGGTGCGAAAATGTCAACAAGTACAAAAAGAATACATTTCTTTCTATAAACGTCGAAGTGACGATTTATAAAAAAACAATTGATGAATTTTACACAAGATTCAGGAAGTAGAATGGGTTGTGGACAACAAATATTGCAATATGTGTATTTAATAAGGTCATAATTTTATATTTAAATATTTATATTTAATATATATATATATATATATATATATATATATATATATATATATATATATATATATATATATATATATATATATATATATATAACTCAAAAAAGAGTGTGCTGATTTGGATGAAATTTGACCGATGCGCTCCTTTTGTAAATGGCTTAGAAGTTCGTTAGCCAGAAAACTCGGACCTGGGAAAATTTTGGGTTTTCCTTCACAAAAAAAAATTTCTCTCCGAAAATAACAGAGCTATCATAATCAAATTTGGTACGCAGGTTTACGTTATAAGTAGTAAACTACATGCTAATTTAGATATCCGTTGTACTATGAAAATTTATAAGAATTTTATTTGAAAAAATGTTTGGTGCCAGATCATTTCTTTGAAAACTCACCACCACAACAATCTAGCTGCGCCTGACTTTCTTTTTATATGTGTAATTAGTTCTGGCCTAAAGAATGCGTTAACGCAATAGCTACGCTCGCCTTTTTACTGATATTTGTAGAAAAAATTCACTAATGGGGAGATCCCGACTTTTGAATTTTGAAAACATTTTTGCAAATGAGCGCGAACTAGGACCCCTAGAACCCATATCTGGGGTCAGTTAGAATTTTTATAAGTTATATATATATATATATATATATATACACATATATATATATATATATATATATATATATATATATATATATATATATATATATATATATATATATATATATATATATATACGGAGTAGAAGACATGCTTACTAACAAACTTACTTTAATAAATGCACTACATACTATACAACTAAATAAATAAGAATAATTCTAACAAATAACATCGACTATGTACCAAACTTCTTTAGGCCAGAACTAGTTACACATATAAAAATTTCCAAGGTAAAAAAGAACAGAACAAGGCTATACTCCAGACTGAATTTATTTACTGCATACAGACTTGGAGAATACTTCTCTGGCTTCACAACAGTGAAGCCAGAGAAGTATTCTCCAAGTCTGTATGCAGTATGGACAAGTTTCACCAAGTAAGGGCAACAACATATATATATATATATATATATATATATATATATATATATATATATATATATATATATATATTGGGCTATATATATATGTATATATATATATATATATATATATATATATATATATATATATATATATATATATATATATATATATATATATATATAGCCCAAGGGCTTTTACTAAATAAATTCAGTCTGGAGTATAGCCTTGTTCTGTTCTTTTTTACCTTGGAAATTTTTATATGTGTAACTAGTTCTGGCCTAAAGAGGTTTGGTACATAGTCGATGTTATTTGTTAGAATTATTCTGAATTATTCTTATTTACTTAGTCGTATAGTATGTAGTGCATTTATTAAAGTAAGTTTGTTAGTAAGCATGTCTTCTACTCCGTAAAATACAGTGTCTTACCATATCAATCAGCTTTACCCATTGACATATCTATTCCTTAAACATATTCTATTCTTAAATAGCGTATATATCCACGAGTTACTAACATATTTCATTAGATACACAATTAAGCTACGAATTGTCTCATCATAATTAAAAATTGAAAATTTATAACAACCCTTATTCTTTTTCCACCGTTGCATGAGAACCGTTTTGTTCATCAATATATCTTGAATGTAATAAAACAGATTTTAAAGAAAAACTTAAACAATTTATACACATTCCTACAATAAATGTTCAAATAAATTACCTACATTTGTTAGACAGTAGTATGCCGGTCTCAGTGTAGAATCTGAAACACCGTAACATTTCAGGAGTAATTTTTTCAAATACTGCTCGTACTGACCGAACTAAGCGTTCCTTGGTTTCAAACCATTCTTTAAATACTTCATTTTTAATGTGACCCCACAAAAAAAGTCTAAAGGGGCTAGTTCTCGTGATCTTGCAGTGTGTTTCGCTATAAGTCCAATAGATTTTCTTGAAAATCGATCAAATAAATATTGAGGAAGATCTCTGAAATTATGTGCTCGACCACCAGCTTTTTGAAATCAGCAGAACCTAAGGGTAAATTATGTAACGCAGTTTTCAGATCGTGTCGTAGAAGGTCAAGGTAATGCCTAGAAGTTATTGAATTGTAATAAGGGACCTATAATCTCTGTGCTAAAAATTTTATTCCAGCGATGTTGATATCTGGATGTTCTGTTTAAATCAAACAAATCACTTTATATGGAAAAATCACGTTACTCTCACACATCTTGGTATATCACTTGCAAAAATGTCAACGTCGTTTGCCATTAACTGGTTTTAGACCATGACAAATTCGAAGTTTATAAAACATAGAATGAAATGAACTATAGATTTAGCTTCCACGGTCTGGTTTTCAATTCTAGTTGTTCTAATTTTGCAATCTTTAGCATACTTTCTGCCAAATTATTCTTTGTAGTATAAGTTGGTAAGACATTATTCCCATTGACCATCGTTATTATATGAATAAAGATTAGTCCCTTGACCAAGAGTATGACCCAGGTGATTTTAAGTCTATATATTATATTGTTAAATAAAAATTATGTAGAAACAGTTTTGTATCTGAGCTTGGAACTGAATAAATACTTCAAAATTAACCCACACCGTTTTTAATTAAAGCATCAACCGAAACACGAGATGGCTCTGCGAACAAACTCGCGTAAATCAAAATCAAGCGAAATTAAATAAGTACATTAAAAGTGAAATTTTAAAAATTAATTAATAAGTAGTGTAATAAATAAAATAATTAATAAATATTGTAAAGTAATAGCGTAAGCGAAAATGTCCACATCTGCAGCAACCCAGGATAAGAATGGTGCCAGTGGCGAGTAGTTTCCAAATATATTTAATTGTCACGGGAGCTAATAAAAAAATACAAATCACCCAACTATTCCATTTCGTCGGCCTGAAATTGCAAAAAATTCAATAGATAGATAGAAAAATTTAATCAACATTTCACACTTAGAAAAAAATCTCACATCTTTAAGATATAAATTTTTATATAATTCCAGGCCTAAGAAGTTAGAAAAAAGCTGTGATTTTGGCATGTCAAATGATGAACTCCACAAATTGGTGGTAATCTGTGGTACGGATAATGGAGATATTAGACATCGACTTCTCCAGGAGGACGACGCGGACCTATAAAAAGCAATTAAGATTTTTAATATAATAGAAGAATACAAAGTGCAGGCTTCACAAATAAATAATGAAGGTCCAGCTTCATCAACTTCCCAGGTGGATGCTGTTCACAGGAAAAAGGGTTTACAATGCCAGGGCAGACAAGAAACTCAAGCTCTTGGACGAAACCGCCCAACGTTTATGTCCAGGTCACCATCTTCAAAATCTCTAGGTAGTATAACTCAAATTAATAATTATACGCGTTGTGGTTCAACTAATTCAATAAATAAATATCCAGCATATAATAAAGTATGTGATAAATGCAAAAAGCCAAATCATTTCGCAAACATGTGTAACAGTCTAAGAGGAATGAATACTTTGTCGGCTGAAAATACCAATCATGACAGCGATATTATTTATATAGATACAGTTAGCTTGTATGTAAATATTGTTGGAAGAGAAAATTATGCTTGGGCCACCAAACTCAAAATTCACAACAATATTATTTCTTACAAAATAGATTTAGCAGCAATGGCCAATATAATGTGGGTAAACATTTTTAGAATGTTACCACTGCCACTATCTTTAATTGAACCGTCAAGACTAGCTTTAAAATTATATACCCGTGTATACCAATATTATGGAAGTGTAAATTAAATTGCGAGTACAATCATAAATATTATGTTTTGTTTTATACAGTTTAAGAAAATTACGAATAACTTTTAGGTCTAAAGACTTGTGTTGAGCTCAATATAATTACTAAAAATTACCAGATCAAGAACCTCATAATACCGGTCTCAGTGTAGAATCTGAAACGCCGTATCATTTCAGGAGTATTTCTTTCAAATACTGCTCGTACTCACCGAACTAAGCGTTCTTCGGTTTCAAACATTATTTAAATACTTCATTTTTAATGTGACCCCACAAAAAGTCTAAAGGGGTTAGTTCCCGTGATCTTGCAGCGTGTTGGACTATCAGTCCAATAGATTTTCTTGAAAATAGATCAAATAAATATTGACGAACATCTCTGAAATTATGTGCTCGAGCACCATCTTGCTGAAATCAGCAGTCGTCTACAGAACCTAAGGATAAATTATGTAACGCAGTTTTCAGATCGTGTCGCAGAAGGTCAAGATAATGTTTAGAAGTTATGGAATTGTGATAAAGGACCTATAATCTCTGTGCTAAAAATTTTATTCCAGATATTAAATCTAAAGCGATATTGTTATCTGGATGTTCTGTTTAAATCGAAGAAATCACTTTTTATGGAAAATTAACGTTACTATAACACATTCTGATATATCACTTACAAAAATGTCTACGTCATTTGTCATTAACTGGCTTTAGACCATGCCAAATTCGAAGTTTATAAAACTTAGAATGAAATGAACTATAGATTTAGCTTCGACGGTCTGGTTTTCAATTCTAATTGTTCTAATTTTTCAATCTTTAGCATACTTTCTGCCAAATTATTCTTTGTAGTATAAGTTGATAAGACATTATTCCCATAGACCATTGTTATTATATGAATACACATTACAGAGTCCCTTGACCAACAGTAGGATCCAGGTAGTTTTAGGTCTATATATTATATTGTTAAATAAGAATTATGCAGAAGCAGTTTTGTATCTGAGCAAACTCGCGTAAATAAAAATCAAGTGAAATTAAATAAGTAAATTAAAAATTAAATTTTGAAAATTAATTAATAAGTAGTATAGTGTAAAGTAATAGCGCAAGCGAAAATGCCCACATCTGCAGCAACCCACGACAAGAGTGGTGCCAGTGGCGCGTAGTTTCCAAATATATTTAATTGTCACGGAAGCTAATAAAAAAAATACAAATCACCCAACTATTCCATTTCGTCGGCCCGAAATTGCAAAAAATTCAATAGATAGATAGATAGAAAAATTTAATCAACATTTCACGCCCAGAAAAATCTCACATCTTTAAGATATACATTTTTATTTAATTCCAGGCCTAAGAAATAAAGCTGTGATTTTGGCATGTTAAATGATGAACTCATCAAATTGGTGTTAATCTGTGGTACGGATAATGGAGATATTAGACATCGACTTCTCCAGGAGGACGACGCGGACCTAGAAAAAGCAATTAAGATTTGTAATATAATAGAAGAATCCAAAGTACAGGCTTCACAAATAAATAATGAAGGTCCAGCTTCATCAACTTCCCAGGTGGATGCTGTTCACAGGAAAAAGGGTTTCCAACGCCAGGGCAGGCAAGAAACTCAAGCTCCTGGAAGAAACCGCCCAACGTTTGTGTCCAGGTCACCATCTTCAAAATCCTCAGGTAGTATAACTCAAATTAATATTTATACGCACTGTGGTTCAACCCATTCAATAAATAAATATCCAGCATATAATAAATTATGTGATAAATGCAAAAAGCGAAATCATTTCGCAAACATATGTAACAGTCTAAGAAGAATGAATACTTTGTCGGCTAAAAATACCAATCATGACAGCGATATTGTTTATATAGGTACAGTTAGCTTGAGGAAAAAATTATGCTTGGGCCACCAAACTCAAAATTCACAACAATATTATTTCTTACAAAATAGATTTAGCCGCAATGGCCAATATAATGTCGGTAAACATTTTTAGAATGTTACCACTGTCACTATCTTTAATTGGACCGTCAAAACTAGCTTTAAAATCATATACCCGTATATATCAATATTATGAAAGTGTAAATTAAATTGCGAGTACAATCATAAATATTATGTTTTGTTTTATACAGGTTTAGGTCTAAATACTTGTGTTGTCATAAATATTATGTTTTGTTTTATACAGTTTTAGGTCTAAATGCTTGTGTTGAGCTCAATATAATCACTAAAAATTACCAGATCAAGAACCTCATATTACTAGTATACCACACATAAATTATGTTAAAAATTTACAAGGTTTTAAAGAAGAAATAATTACAAAATTTGGAAAATTATTTTCAGGTATTAGTTGCATACAACCTGCAGCTGTATCAGCTATTACATAAGTACCATTTGCGTTACACGATTTATTTATTAAGAGAAACTTTAGTAAACCTTGAAAAACTTAAAATTATAGAAAAAGTACTCTTTAAAAGAAAATGAATACCTGTTTACTAAAAAATTCAGACTGGCTATTTTTTTTTGTGCGTACGTATGATGTATGATGCTACATTCCGAATGACTTACATGATACGTGATTTGGGTTCTCCCAGTGTGCTTATAGGTACCCTATGGTGTGAAATGTACGCCAGAGGTATTCAACGAACGTTTTCGTCAAATTTTTGCCATTGAAAATGTTGCAGTTTATATGGATGACATAGTAATTTGAGGTTCTGCTACAGGTGAACATCATGAAACGTTACATAAAGTTCTAAAAATGCACAAACGCATATCAAATTTATCCAAAACCAATGTAAATTTGTTACCGAGATAAAACTCATAGGACATATTTTTAATAAAGAAGGTATTGCCATTTACCCACAGACGCTTAAAGCAACTCACGAGTTACCTGAACCGAAAGACAGAAAAGATAATCAAAGGCTGCTAGTTTTTTTTTATATCAACAACACACCACGAGGGCTTACAGCCTAAATACTATCGTACCGTGGGTGTCGACAAGGAGGAAAGAGGCAACTTGTTCATTCTGGACTTGAAGGTTGTCACGAAGGTTCGGGGGAGAAGGAAAAACATGTGCCGGCAAGGAATTCCACAACTTGGAAGTCCTCGGGAAAAAAGAGCGGGCATAACAAGATGTTCTATATCTGGTGACCTGGACAGTAAAAGGGTGCATTCGCTCTGTTCCCCTGGTAGATCTGTTGGGGGCAGCAGGTGGAGGAACTATGGAAGAAAGCTCCTCTGAGCAGTGCCCGGGTTTAAATTATATAAATAAATGCATTCCAAATTATTCCCAAGAAACTAAACCGTCAAGAGATTTGTTGAAAAAAGGGAGTACATTTCTGTTGGTAAGACAATCATAAAACTGCTTTTCAAAGAATTAAAAATAGCCTAATAAATAGTCCCGTTGTGAGATGTACGACAGGGTCGTCATCTCGGTGCAGAACCAGATTTTATGTTATCACGACAGCTCCAAATCACACAAAATATTATAAAATAGAGACTGTGTACAATCAACAATTTTGTAAATTGTCAGCCCTGGCCCATTTCTTCCCTAATATAAGGACAACGTATGTTAGAAACTAGTTCAAATTATGGTGAGAATAGACCTAGTCTTATATACATTGTCCCTATATTAGGGAAGAAGTGGGGCAGGGCTGAAAATTTACAAAATTTTAGTTCGTTGTACATAGTCTCTATTTTATAATATTTTATGTTATTTGAAGCTGTCGTGACAACATACTGCCTGGTTTCACACCGAGATGGCGACCCTGTCGTACATCTCACAATGTTCTAGAAGGCTGGTTACCATAGCTGTGTTACTTTATAGGTGTGTACTCGCTGTAATTAGTATACCGTACTGATGAGCTCTAAATAGAGCGAAACCGGTCTGCGGTTCCAAATATGGTGAGAATACATCTAACCTGAAATAGTCCCGTCTTAAGATTCTTTAATCCCTACAAAGAAATTATTTTCGTTCACGCCAGCCAACATGGTCTTGGAGCGTGCCTGCTGCAAGATTTACCTGTCTGTTATGCTCCACAATCATTGTGGAACACAAATTCACCAGGCTAAAATAACAAAAGAATTACTGGCAATATGGTTTGGACTAACGAAATGCCATCAATACGTATTTGGCCGCTACGTTAAAGCTGAAACAGACGCTAAACCATTATTAGCACTAATGAAAAAACAATTGCTTAAAATTCCAGTTAGTTTACAACGAATTATGTTAGCTCTACAAAGATACAATTTTACGTTGATTTGCAAAGAGAAAGATTTAAGAATTGCGACTCATTATTTAGAGAGTACTTAACACTAAATGATAAAAATAATTTATAATTAAATAATCAAATTTGCATAACTATGCAAATTTGTAGGGTTAGTAACTACTAACCCTACATTTCAGGTAAATTCATGGAACAAATAAAAAAGCGACTAAGAGGGACACAGAAATGCAAGACTTATTAAAGGAATTTTTTAAGGTTTGCCCCAAAATAATAATCTTTTACCTAATTATGTTAGGCGTTATATAAAATATAAAACGGATTTAATTGAAGATGAAGGAATTATCTATAAAGGTACTAGTTGCTTAATTCCTGAAACATTAAGAAAATCAGTTCTTGACAAAATTCATTATCGTCATTTCGGTTTTAACAAATGTATTAAATTAACCGAAAAGTCAGTATTTTGGCCAATTATCCGTAACGAAATTTAAAAAAAAAGATATTGACAGTTGTCCAGTGTGCCAAAAATATGAGTCTTCGCAACCTCCAGAGCCAATGAAAGCCCATGCAATAGATTCGATACCATGGTATAAAGTAGGTTGTGATATATGTCAAATAAAATGTATTAATTACTTAATAGCAGTTGACTACTATTTAAAAATTTTAGATTCTGCGAAGCTATAAACAATTACTAGTATTTCTATTATTAATAAATTTAAAAGTATGGTTTTCACGCTTTGGCATACCTAAAATTGAAATTAGCGACGGAGTAACTTCATTTACTTCAGAACGGTTTACGGAATTTACTAAAGATTGGTGTTTCGACCACATAGTAATATCGCCAACTCATAATCAATCAAATGGTTTAAGTGAACGTAACATTTAAACGGTAAAGAAAATGGTAAAGAAATTATTAGGGTACAACAAGGATAAGTATCTTGCTTTGCTGTAGTTAAGAAATCCACCGATATTTGGTAATGTTTCTCAAAATGAAATGTTAATATCACGGGCTACGCGAAATCTATCATTACCTACCCAGACTATAAAATTAAAACTTCACATTATAAACTCTAATAAAGTTAACGAATTCATAAAACAAAACCGACATAGACCAACAAGTTATTATAATAAAAAGAAAGGCATTAAAGCACTAAGTATATTACGGCTAAACAGCAACATTTTAGTGCAGTTAAAACCAAAATTGGTTTGGGAATCAGGCATAATTTTAGCTAGATTAGAAAAAAGGCGACAAAATTAAAGTGCACAATAAAGAAATTTATCTTCGAGATAGATAATAATAATAATATTTCTGCAATGTTAGATAATTTTGGTTTACGTTGTTTAGGTTTAGATAACCAGTTTTCTAAAAGTGCAGAAAGTAATAGTGATAGTTTCGTAGAAAAACCTAATATCCTAACAAATGTGATCAAATGCAAACGAATGTGTAAATTGTGTCTAAATAAATTCATTTTTGGGTTTTTAAGCACTTGTGATTATAACAAACAAAATAGGCATTCGCCTATTCAATCTTGCATAAATATTTGTCAGCGCGGTGGATTTCGGGAATCGTGACTTCTGAACAAAAGTTCTGCTGACAAGAAACTTGCGAAAAAAACTTGTCAGCTATAGCTCGTGGCCAAGACCTTTTTTTTAAAACTATGACAGGTCCTAAAACGTAGGTGTTTTACTAGGCTCCCTCAATAAAACAAGAACCAATGCAACTTTTGCACAAAATATATTCACCACCTAAAAAAGCAAAGACACAAGTATTTGCAGAAAATCTGATATTCTGTGAGATAATAAGGCTATATGTACAGAAGGAGTCTACAATTATCGCAGTATCCAGAAAGAAACGATAAAAATTTGCTATACGCTGAAAGAGGCCCTCCGAAACTTTCTTGATGCGCTAAAATTGTCAAGTTCATAAGGCACACAAAGTTCCTCAAGAAATGACCAAGGTGGTTTGTTGAGTTGCGACACCCTCTTTACAGCTCTGATTTGTCTAATTTGGATTACTACTCCCTTCCTACGCTGAAGAATACTGACGGGGACGTCAATTAACTTCAGAAAAAGATAAAAGAGGCCTTTTTAATTTTTGAAGGTGTTACAGAAGCAACACTTTTTTAAGAGTTCGCGTTATTGGATAACTAAACTGTGTAACAGTTAAATGTTCATATGTCGAAAAATTAAATTTTGATTTCCCTTAATTTTCTCCTTCATCTGATAAGGTAGATTCCATTTATATCTGCCTTCATAATATCAGATAAAATTAGCAAAAACGTGTTTTTCTACATTTTCACTGATTGAATTAGTTAAATATGAGTCATAGTCTTAAGAAATTTAGATACGTTCAATTTAAATAAAAACAATTAGGTTTTTCTGCATTTACAGATTGAAATTTTCAGTTATCAATTGGAAAACATTAGTAAACTAAACCTAGTCAATCTTACTCTCAAAAAGTGAAATGCAATACATATAAGTGTTAAGTGTATGTATCAGTTTGCAATTTAAAAATGTACCTCACGAATTCTCTTCTTTGATGTACTAACACGGAATATGCCTAAGGTGTGAAGACCATTTTGTTCGATATGCCGAAAACATTCAGTCAGAATGTTTGGCACAGAACAATCTTCGTTAACTAATGTTTCCCTTATATCAGGGGTTGATTCACAGGACATGGCATCCAATAGACCAGGTACACTGCCCACCAGTCTGTCCCTGGACAACAGGCTTTCGCAGGATCCTTTCTGAAAAAAAGACGGATAAACATAATTATACAAGATAAGCATTATATTTTAACGTTTGTGTTAGAGAATCTGGTCATGTGAGTTTTATGCAATAATAAATTTAAACTGATATGATAACATATAACCATTATGCATCGAACCTGGACTAAACACTGGTTTCATTTTTAGTGCAATTTGGTAAAAAAATCCGCTAATACAAACGCCACAATTTACAAACTTTCCCAAAATATCTTCAAATGCGCACAAATTAAAGCTCCTAAAGTCCATGTTTAGGATCCGTTACAGTGTTATGTATTTTTACACTAATCAATGTGAAACTGGCATAGAATGATATAAATTGTGGTGGCTGCAAAAACTGAAATATTGCCAAAAGTATGCAAAGAAATTGCATACTTAAATGGATTATAAAACGTCAACCTTTTCTTATTTTATATGTTTTTCTATTTTATATTGTAACGTTTGTGTTAGAAAATCTGGTCATGCGAGTTTTATGCAATAATAAATTTAAACTGATATGATAGCATATAACCATTATGCAGCGAACCTGGACTAAAAACTGGTTTCAGTTTGAGTGTAATTTTGTAAAAAATTCGCTAATACAAACGTCACGATTTACAAACGTGCCCAAAATGTCTTCAAATACGCACGAATTAGAGCTCCTAAAGTCCATGTTTAGGATCCGTTACAGTGTTATATATTATTACACTAATCGATGTGAAACTGGCTCCTGGATAGAATCATATAAATTGTGGTGGCTGCAAAAACTGAAATATTGCCAAAGGTATGCAAAGAAATTGCATACTTAAATGGACTATAAAACGTCAACCTGTTTTATATCATATCTTTTTCTATTTTCAGTCCAATATCAAAATTCGCAATTTTTTCATGAAATGTATTCAGAGACATATTGCCTCGATAGAGACTTTACTATACACCGACATTTAGTTACTATGTTAATTGAGTTACTAAAAGCTAAACTTTATAAATATTTGCTACCATAATGCACATGACTCATCCAGAGCTGAGAGATTTAATTAGGACATATGCTTAGATATCTTTAAGCTGTGGAATATCTATAAGTAGATAATTTTCCCCATTGGCTTTTTTGACTGTTATCTACCTAGGCATTAAAAGAATTTGCCTCGCCCCATGTAGGTACTTCTAAGAGATGGCGATTCTGCGTTTAGTCTTACTGTGTATAAATATGTAAGGCTATATACATGCTGACCATTATTAAAAACACATAATTATACTTCGTCGTCCGGTCCTCCGATATAATTACTAGATGACAAAGTAGTACGTGTCCTTGACGTACTTGCGAGCACAGGTTTTAAAGATGAAAACGTTTTTCCCCTTCCGTGTGCCAGGTTCCAGGGTCTCTGTCAGGTAGCCATCGTGCCTAGATACACCTGTCATAGTCTTTTCGTGCTTCGAGCAGTAGGTATCGTGCAGTATTTTGTGATTTTAATTACTCTAAGTGTATAACGCTTCTTTCTTTAGGTAAAAGTAAGTAGCCTCACTTTATTTTTTAACTTCTTGTCTCGTGTCTCTTTGTGAGGCGTTTTACGACGCTTATACACAGCATAATAAAATCTATGCTGTGGCTTATATTTCTTTCTTATTAGCATGGGAAAGTCTCGTAAGCGACATCGAGGCAGGGCTCGAGACTCTTCAGGGTCGTCTCCCAGCAGGAACGTGTTAGTTCTCGCCAGCTTCTGCGTCGACTTCGGCGACTCGAACGAGAGGCTGAGACCTGGCGACACCGTTCGAGCTCTAGTGGCGGAACCGACCGGCAGCCCCGCTGGAGATCAAGACACGTTACATCGCGTGTAACGAATGTAACTCTTTCACCGCCTTCACCGGCGCCTCCAGCTGCTAGCGTGCCTACGCCCTGGCGACACCGTTCGAGCTCTAGTGGCGGAACCGACCGGCAGCCCCGCTCGAGATCAAGACACGTTACATCGCGTGTAGCGAATGTAACTCCTTCACCGCCTTCACCGACGTTTCCATCTGCCAGCGTCCCTACGCACAGGTACTCCCCTTCGGCCTCCCTGTTTAGGGGGATGCCGCTCAGCAATACAGGCCAAACCACCTCGACACGCGCAACTTCCGTGCAGGACAGACCCGTGACGACGGACAACCTCTACAGAGACCAGGATGAGGTGTTACTCATCCACAACGAAGACCCTTTACCTAACGCCTTTTTAGACATTTTAGAAGCTGATCCAGAAAGCACTCAAACGAATACTTTTACTTTACATGCAGCTTTAGCTCCGCGCTGGCGCAATATTCCCCTTCACGGACTCCCGAAAAACGACGCACTGTGTTTCTTAAACAAGTACACGACGCCTAGTAATCTGTCCGAACTAGAACCCCATGTATTAAATCCCGAAATTACTGCATTCCTGGATAAGCACACCTGAACCCGGGATACATCGCATGCTGAGGTCCAAAATCATTTAGGCGAAAGCGTCCGTGCACTGGAACAGGGGCTCAACCTTCTTTTAAACGTCACAATTTCCGGTGACAGAACCGAACTTCTTCAAAGTTTGTCCGACTCTCCAAAAATTATTTCCAACCGCTTTCACCGAGTCTCGGTGACCCGTCGGAACCTTATCAGCCCTCTCCATAACAAAGCAATTAAGGATCAACTAGACACCTGAATCCTCGACAAGCTGATGTTTGGATCAGATCTGGGGGAAAACATAAAACTAGCAAAAACTTTGGAAACTGCCAGCAAGTACCTAAAACTGACCAAAGCATTACCTCTCGTCACCAGGCAGTTTCTCAGCCTCGGCGGGGGCATACGAACAAGGACGCCAACCACCTTCAAGGCTGCGTCCCTTTTAAACTCCCGTCGCCCGACCCGTCAAGTGGGCCAGACGAGGTCATTCCAGGGCAAGCCCAGATCCCAAACCTGAGAACTCAACAACCGAGTTCTCCGAAGCAGGGAGCGACACTATGCGAGGACCTAACCCTGGTAAGTATCCCTATCCACTATGCTGGCCACTTACGGCCTTTGCTGAAGACTGGGCACAAGCTACCACCAACCCAGTACTTTTGGACTGGGTCCAAGGAAACAGGCTCCCTTTCCACACCACACCATTTCAGCCACATGCGCCAAAAACCCGGGTCTTTTCTGTCACAGAAACACAACAATTGTCGATAGAAATTCAACATCTGCTTACTATAGGCGCAGTAGAGAGGTTCAACTCTCTCCCGTCTCAATACATTTCCCGAATACTCCTCGCTGATAAATCCAATGATCAAAAACCATTCATTCTGAACCTTAAGCATCTAAATGCCTATATAACCGCTCCCCACCTTAAAATGGACGACACTCGAACCGCAATGCGACTTATCCACCATGGCTGCCATGCCGCAACCATCGACCTCAAGGAAGCATACTATCTACTCCCCATTCACCCAGCCGATCGGAAATTCCTGCGGTCTTCTTTCGCAGGAACTCTATATGAGTTAACATGCCTTCCCTTTGGATTGGCGTCTGCTCCTTATACCTTTACCAAACTCATGAAACCAATAGTGCGTATTTTATGTTCTAAAGGGATTTCCTGAGTGAATTACTTGGATGATTTCTTACTGCTAGGTGGCTCCAGCGAGAAGTGTAGTCGCCTCGTCTCAACGACAATTCGCACCCTGAAATCCCTTGGCTTCCTAATCAATTCGGAGAAAAGTGTACTTTCTCCAAATCCCACGTGGAATCTCCTGGGGCGGATAACCGAGAGGCAGACGAAGCCTCTTGCCTCTTACCTGCCGATTCTGAATGGTGCCATGGTAGGGACGTATTCAATAGCATCATGGCGCAGTTTGGTCCGCCAGAAATTGACCTGTTCGCGTCATCCGCCACTCACAAGTGCCGACGATATATTTCTTGGAGAAGGGACCAGGGGGGGGGGGGGAGACAGAGGATGCCTTCACAGCCCCTTGGAACCACTTTTCTTCTATGCTTTTTCACCATTCTCCCTAATGTTGCGATCATTACAAAAACTTTGTCACGATAACGCAACTGGTATCCTCGTGGTCCCGTTCTGGCTGGGACAACCCTGGTACCCTCTCTTTAGTAGGCTAACCGTGGGCGAACCACTCTTCTTTCCACCTGCGGCTGACCTATTATTCTCTACTTTCAGAACCAAGGAGCACCCCCTATGTGCCAACCTTACCATGGTAGCCGCGAAATTACCAGGGAAGCGCTTCATCGCCAAGGAATTCCACCCAGCGCTGTGGCTACTATGATAAACTCTCTGACACCCTCCACCATCACTTAATATAATGTCACATTTAAGTTGTGGTGGAAATTTTGTTACCAGGAACAAATTTCACCCTTTTCAGGCGAAATCTCTCACAAGTATGGCTCTTTCAATTCACATCGAGCAGCATTATCGCTCATAGTCACCTACAAAATTATCGTTGACCCTCATATACGGAGATTCCTGAAAGGAGTTTTCAAACTGAGACCGCCGGGCCCGAAATACAGCACCACCTGGGACCCACAACTAGTATTGTCGCATCTCCAAACCGCAACGGACTTTACCCTACGGCAACTCTCTTGCAAGCTGGTTACCCTCTTGGCCTTAGCAACTGGTCAAAGACTGCAAACAATCTCCCTCATTAAATGTAGTAACATCAAGCTAACAGATTCGGGTCTCACCATTTTCATCCCCGACTTGGTCAAGACGTCCCGGTCTAACGCAACGCAGCCGACGCTCAACTTGTGGTTTTTCAGCGAGACCCCCTCGCTTTGCGTGGCCTCTCTCGTTCTGAAATACCCTACCGTAACCGAGAAGTTACGAACCCTAGATCGTGACCACCTTTTTGACCCATAAAAAACCTCATGGTCGCGCCTCCAAACAAACCCTATGCAGATGGGTTAAGGACACCCTCCGACTCGCTGGCGTGTATGTCTCCATATTCACGGCGCACTCCACCCGCCATGCCACATCGGCAGCTCTTCGGAAAGGTATGTCGCTGAATCTCATTCGGAGGACAGCAGGCTGGAGCGAAACATCGTCAGTTTTACCAAATTCTACAATTGACCGTTAGGACAAACCGACACTTTTCTACAGACTGTTTTAAGTACCGACTGTAACCCATTAGCGAAGAAAATTGGTGTCTAATGTTGCTAATAAATTACATTATCTCTCTACTTTAGTCTATCTCGCCCAGAAATGGCCCTCGACACCTTATCGCTAAACAACTACTTTGTCATCTAATAATTATATCGGAGGACCGGACGACGAAGAATAATTAAAGAATCAAAAGAACATACCTGAAGTTCGATCGTAATTATACGAGTCGTCCGGTCTGAAGATATAATTTACCACCCACCCTGTCACCCTATTGCCGAGGGGACATCTCGGGACCTTTAATCTTTAAACTTATATGACAGATGAATCCAGACACGATGGCTACCTGGCAGAGACCCTGAAACCCGGCAGGCGGAAGGGGGAAAACGTTTTTATCTTTAAAACCCGTGCTCGTAAGTACGTCAAGGACACGTACTACTTTGTCATCTAATAATTATATCTTCGGACCGGACGACTCGTATAATTACGATCGAACTTCAATTGTCAGCTATAATGAATTTATTTTCGCTGCAATTAGTATGGCGTACTGAAGAGTTATAATTAGAGCGAAACCTGTCTACGGTTCTAATTGTGGTGAGAATACACCTAGCCTTACACACTTTGTTCCTATATTGGGGAAGAAATGGGCCACGACTGACAATTTACTAAATTATTAGTTGGTTGTATACAGTCATTATTTCTTAACATTCTGTGTTATCTGGAGCTTCCGTGACAAAATACTACTTGGTTCCACAACGAGGTGGCGACACGTGTCAAAACGGGTCTTACATCTCACTTAGTTTTGCAAGGCTGGCTACCATAGCCGTATTGCTTTATAGGTGTATTTTCGCTGCAATGAGTATACCGTACTGACGAGCTTTAATTAGAGCGAAACCGGTCTACGGTTTTAATTGTGGTGAGAATACATCGAGCCTTACATACTTTGTCCCTGTATTGGGGAAGAAATGGGCCAGGGCTGACAATTTACTAAATTGTTAGTTGGTTGTACACAACCGTGACAACATACTACTTGGTTCCGAAACAAGGTGGCCACACGTGTAAAAACGGGTCTTACATCTCACTTAGACCTCTCTATTAGTGAATTTTTTTAAAATAAAAATTCACTAAAAACGGAAGTGGGAAAACCTTGTACCAATAACCGCAAAATAAGTGTGCACGCAAATATTGTAAATTATAATATATCGCTTTGAAGTACCCTTAATTTTAAATCTTAGGATTCTAACATGACTCTTGGCAGGTATATTCCTTCAGTTATTAGCTTGGGCAGGCTTATTGGCCAGCACAATTAAGCCACTTTTTATGGCCATGTTAGCGAGTTTTTATTTAACCACATTCTCTAATAGATAGGTATCAATGGTGAGACTGCAAAGATTTTTTCAAGTAGGCGCTAATTTGGGCCCCTAGAACCAGAAACCAAGGTTCCTTTGAATTTTTATATGTTTATATATATATATATATATATATATATATATATATATATATATATATATATATATATATATATATATATATATCTGTAGATGTGTGTGTGGGATTTATATCTATATAAATGTATCACACCGATAGCGAAAAAATTAAGGGTTGATGTTGAAGAAATTTGGTGAGTGCGTTACTTTTGCTAGTGGCTTGGATAACTTCGTTAGCCAGGAAAATCGGACTAGCTTTTCCAGGAAAATGTTCAAATCTTTCAAAAAAATTTGCATCTCTAGAAATACAAAGCTATGGCAACTAAATTTAATGCGCAGGTTTATATTATAAAAAGTATACTACGTACCAAAACGTGGATCTTTAGGTTAGAAGAAAGAAAGATATAGGCATTTAAAAAAATTGGGTACCACTGATGACCAGCAAAACGCAGAAAACCAAGATATTTGGTGTGCATAACAAAACGTTTTGTACATTACAGACAAAGATTAAGATGTTTGGTGCAAAAAGATAAAAAAATACCAAAAAATACTTTGAAAATTTTATTATTTTTCTTTTTAAAACGTCAGTGTCGATTTGTACCGTCCAAATTAGAAATTTTAAGACAAATAACCTAAAACTAATACGAGTTATGTAGACAAAATATCGTAAAAAGTGTGTTTTACAAAGCCTTCAGTTTCATCTTCAACAGATATTGTCCTTCATTTTACTAATTTGTTTGCAGAAAATTCATTTTAGATGGACTCTTTTTTAGATGCTTTGGCAGTAGTTTCAGTTACAGAGTTTATTTTTTCTTGTAACTTAACGTCGGTCTCTCTATTTTCGCGACTATGTCCAATCACCGATGACTAGGAGCAGTTTCATCTTAGCATCCTGGAAATTTTGCCAAACCCCTGCCTCTCTGCAATGAGGCTAGATATCTTTAACTTGCCCAGCATCGCATGGAGACAGGACCGACAGCTTTACGCCTCCTCCGAAGGGCGGAACGTGCAGACATTCAAATTGCTCAAATAAAATGCCACAACCTCGGTTTGATGTAAATTTTCCAGTATGTACCGAAAATGTGAAACAGGAAGCCACACGTTCTTACTCCTAGACCACAAAGGAGAGTAAATGGTTAAATAGTCTATAATTTTCAGCGAATTTTTGTAGCTAAAACTCGCTACCGAGGAGACCGCGAATTTTGAATTTTGAAAAGATTTCTTCAAAAGAGCGCGAGCTAAGCCCCTTAGATCCCCTATCACGAGTTAATTTCAGTTTTCATCTGTTTACAAACACAGACACACAAATATATATATATATATATATATATATATATATATATATATATATATATATATATATATATATATATATACGGACTTAGTTTGAGTCTTTATCAGTTTACATATATACAGGCTAAGGCATTGCTTCGGTAAAGCTCAATATGGATATGCGTTAGTATACAAGATACGATAAAAAATTGTATACGTTAATGACATGGTGACTTCAGTTGCATCTTTTAAAAATATTTTTACAATCAAAGATAAGTCGTTGGTGATACAAGTTTTATTTTTTTAATCGGACACCCCTTATATTACTTCATTTTTGCATTTTCCACCGAATCTTGTTTCTTAAAAATTTCGGGAAGCAGCAATTGCGTTATGATAGCGAATTTTCATTAAATGCTTCAAATTTCCATAACTCAATTTGCTGTTACCCTAAGGTTTGTTGGCTAGGAAACCAGTTTTTTCGGAAACATTTTAAGTTCACTTTCGGAAAATTTTTATACATTTTCCAATCATAAAGTTATTTTGATGAAATATGGTACATCGCTTCTACTATATAGGTTAAACTAGTAACCAAATTTGATGATTTCATTTAAAAAAACATATTTGCTATTTAAAATATTTTAATTAAAATTCACTACCATAACGCACTTGTTTCGTGCGGACTTTTTGGTATATACGATAAGTGGTCATTTTGTTTTTGAAAGCTTGAACATATGCACGGGTTCAACCTGCCACGGCTCACATATACTAAATTTGTGTATTTCGCTAAGCAAGGGTCCAGAATTATTATTTATTTGCAACCAGCAAAATTCAGATTATCTCGTCTTTGTTAGACATCTTGACTGAATTAAGGTTGCTTAACTAAGAAATAATCACAACCCACACTCAGTTTATTCCTTTAATAACAAGCATATTTACGATACATTTTTAAAATAAAGCGCTATACTTGACACAAAAGTACATTAACATGAATAAAATTAGAAATACAAGAAAACCAGTTGAGATAGGTGCACTTAAAAACACAATTCAACGCAAATTGATGAAAATCGGTTGATATGCGAGCTTTCCAGTCAGGTGCTTCAACACGGCTGCCACCATTAAATAGAAACATGAGCTTGTACCGAACCATATGAGACTTGATTTTGGGCTTGTTCTACATTGCAAGGTCGATTGACTTATTATTTTATAGGTCTGTTGTTGGAAGCTCTGTTCATTTTGTAGAGTTGTTGGTGTTAAAACAGATTTACTTCGGATGCCTTGAATCAAGACGAGTATTCTTACGTGTCACACTTAATATTTTAACTGAAAAATTTACAAATTTAAAAGCACACACCTGCATGTTAGATATTTCAAAACTGACCCATCGGATTTCCCGAATTCTAAATAACTTATTCGGATTGCCCGAATGGAGACAAGTGATTATCTGTCACACTTGATACTTTAACTTAAAAATTAAAAATGTTGCTTTGCGCATTCACCATATTTATAAACGTTTTCTTTGGCAAAAACAACATGTCGAATCCGTTCATTTCCACTGGTTAGGGTTAGACTAAATATGGTCTACAATTTTGTATTCTGATTATTTTTAAATACAAATACGCCACTTGGATGCTATCTTGGATTACGTTATCTCAGGTTAGGCCACTGGTACTGCTGAGAACCAGGGTATCTTACACTCGCCTCTTACAAAAAAAATTAAGTTTGGTTTGCGCATGTGCAAACGACTATATATACATACATCATTTTCTTCAAAAATAATGCCTTATTTTCTTTCCTTTTGATTAACTAAAACAGTACCTCACTTTTTTTACGATAATTTTATACTTAACTGTAACCTAATTTAGTTTTATCTATTTGTTTGATGTCCTGTTTTTTTTTGTTCGTTTTTGTTTTTTTTTTGGTTTTGCAATTTTTAAGTATATCTTTTCTTTATTGATTTCTTGTCTGTTTCCTTTTAATTACTTTGGGGCAAATTGGGGACACATGGACCACGGGGTTAGTCATGACCACTTTTACACAAACAAGAGAACCACAAAATAGTGCAAGATCAAATCTGAAAAATACTAATAATCAAAAAACTTTTTGTAATTTAGAAACATGTAAAGAAGGTTTATTTGGACCTATATTTACAAAGAGGGTGAACTAGTTTTTGTTGCAACCACCAATTTTACCTGGCTTACCTCATCGCTCCTTGATGTATCAATCAGCGAAGTGAAACTGGACCGGGAACCGTGTCTAGCTATGGGCGAGCTGTCCTCGGAAAAGTCTCCGAGATTACGGAAGCTGTTAGTTCCACTTGCTGCGTTAGCCAGCTTATCATTTTCTATACACTGGGCCAAGGGTATGCCGAACACCAGCCCAGAACACCTGCCTCCATCTAAATAAAAATCATAAAGATCTGTATTGTTATAACAAAAATCGCAGTGATTAAAACTAATATACCAAATTTAAAACTAACTTTTATATTTTCAAATATACAACAACTTTAGAAAAAAAGGTATAGACGCAATTGTGTTACTGTAACAAATTTTCTAAAAGATAGTAAATAACATATATCCGGAAAATGCATTTCCTCAATGAAAGCAAGTCACAATTAAACCAGATATTAAACAGACGATAAAACACATTTAGCGCAATATTTTTTTTCCGTAAACATATTTTGTTCTCACAGTTTTCATTTGAAAGCTATCTGAAATGACCCTTCGTCGGTACCATTCCAAACTGCTGACAGGACATGGCAGAAAATATCAAGTTCACATATATTTTCTGCAAATATCCTAGTCAAGTGAACCAGATTAATAGTTAAAACAGAAATGAATGTCCCTGCTAGAGATATTACCTGTAATATTTACCCTTTATGAACTCCATTAAATCAAAAATTTGTATAAAAAATCAACATTTTTAATGCTTATGAAGAACCTCGGTGGTTCAGGGGTAAGAACGTGTGCCTCTGAATCGAAGGGTACTGGGTTCGATCCCAGGGTACTCCTTTCACTTTTTCAGTACAAACTGTAAAATTAACATCAACCGAGGTTCTGACATTGTATTTGAGCAAGTTGAATGTCTGCACGTTCCGCCAGATAAATAGAGCCACAACAACAGGCTATTGTGCAACAATGTATCCTGGCCTCCTTAGAAACCGCAGTGTCATCATAATAGTGAAGTGGCGCCTGTAGGAATGCAGGCGTAAAACCAGCAAGTGCGAACGGAATATCTCCGGTGACATTCAGCATTAGCAGATCCAGGTCACCTCCAGAGACAATAGTGCCACGCCTGGAGGGGAAGACTATAAATAGGATAAGCACCGAGATAGGAGTGTTCATTGCTTGTTCCTAGTTAGTCTGGCACATGGCGTGTCAAGCATTTTAATATCACTTTTATATATATTTTTGTCTCATTATTGTATTAAGTAATCATTGTGTTTAAGTAATAATAAATTGTTTAAAAAAGTTAATTGTCTTAACGCTAAAGTTAAGTGGCGCAGTCGTTAGTATTGGTTAAGAAACCGAAAGAATATCGATTTCTAAGCGTATCGACGCCCAATAACCAATTAGAACCAAGTTACGCAGAAGTCATAGCCAAGCAGCCAAATGGGAGCAGAAACCATCATAGTATTGTAAGTTGTTTACTGCTATCCAATTTCACATTTTCCTGCCATATTTTTCAATTGTATGTGTGTGTATTGATATAATTATATGTCAGACTCAGAAGACGAATCACAAAGCTTAGGGAATATTGAGTACAGATTGAGATCGATAAGTATAAGCGATAATATCGCAACAGTAACTAATTCAAATAATAGTAATAGTAGTAGCAACATGACTGACCAGTTCAAAGAATTTTTCTTAAAAGCTATTCCCGAATTTGACGGGCAACCAGCTAATGTAGGTAATTTTTTAAAGTCATGCGACCTCGTAATGAACCAATTTTATATGCCAAACGAGAATTTATATATGAATCATTTCTTATTAAATTATATTCAAACAAAACTAACGGGAACAGCGAGGCTTATAATTAACACTAAGATAATAAACACATGGACCGACTTGAGAAGCGCTATTGTGGATAATTTTTGCGATCAGCGCGATTCTAGTAGCCTACTAGCAGAACTATTCACCTTGAAACAAAGGAATGCGGAAGATGCCCTTGCATTCGCTAACAGATGCAGGCATATCGAACAATTACTCATATCTAATCTAATAGCTAACGAACAGAACGAAGGCGTTAAAGTAATAAAAATGAACATTTACCAGGAACAAACATTAAAAGCATTTTTAGGCGGAATTAGGAACCCGTTAGGTCTAGCTCTTAGAAGTAGGTCACCAGGAAGCATAGAAGACGCCCTAAAGTTTCTATTCGCAGAAGAAAATTTCGATTATAGGGACAAAACAGTACAAAAAAATTTTAATCAGAATAGGTCAGACGGACAAAAATTCTTTCCAAGACAAAATAACGCACCGTTTAACAATGTGCAGTTTCAACGACCGTTTCAACCTAATTTCAGACCTTTTTAACAACACAATAACCAACAGCATAACCCAACAAACTTTCAACCTAATTTTAGACCATCTCAGCAACAAAATAGACCGCAATATAATCAAACGAATTTGCAAAATAGACAAAATCCGCAATTTATGAATAGAACTAATTTTTCAAACAATTTTAGACGACAGAATTTTAATAACCCACAGGGACAAAACCCTATAATTAACAATAGGAACTATCACGAGCCAATGGAAGTAGACAGCTCGAATACGAGGTTGTCACAAAGACGAGCAGCCCCATTACATAATACAGAGTTTAGCGATTACAACGTAACCAACGGGGGTTACGAATCAAATAGCATAGAATACGACACAAACGATACAAATTACGCAAATTATGAGGCAAGCCAGGGAAATTCACCTGCTGACGAATACGATAACCAACACGGAAATTTTCCCATCGCGAGCACCTCCCAACACGACACGTAGTCGATGTACTTAATATTAATGATTTAAATAGGTTACCATATATAGAAATTAAAGGAATTAGAGGAAAATTATTGATAGACAGCGGATCGTCGAAAAATTTATTAAACCCAATAATAGCCCATCAAGATTTTGCAAACAAAATAAGGACACAACCATTCATTATTCAGACCCCGCACGGAACTTCGACGCACTCAGAACGCATAAATATCACCCTTAAATCAATTTCGAACAAGGCACAAGAATTCTGCCTTTTCGACTTTAACCCTTTATATTCAGGTCTCATTGGGATCCAATTCCTAAGGGACAATGAAGCCAGAATAGATTTTAAAAATGAAGTCATGCATCTAGGTAAGCAAATCATTAAAATTCAATACCCTCAATTAAACAATGTCAATCAACCGGAAAGAATAAAAGCCAAAGCAGATGGTTCACAAGACCCAGATACTACAGCCACTGTAAACAGTATCATAACAAAAGAGTACTTCAATTGTAATGGAGAACTTGAACTCGTAAATTACATGTTAGCGCACAAAGACGAAGATTATGAAACACCGCAGAACCTACAGACTAGCCGATTACGTAACCAATATAAGTATCACGTTACAGATGAACGTAAGCGCAGCTCAAGGACGCCTACTATAACACAAGATAATGTTATATCGACAATTCAACCATATAATACGAATACTCGACATACAGGGAGCGAGCAAAAACAGATTAACTGCGAAAACATTGTAATGGAACAAATAGACGTAGATTATTTAAACGATGAGGAAAAACAGTTGTTATTTAATTTGTTATCAGAATATAAGGATATATTTTTAAACAAGGACGAACCATTGACGCACACAAATGCTATAAAACATAGAATAAGGACCATTGACGACATACCAGTCCATTCTAAATTATATAGATATCCATACATACATAAACCGGAAGTAGATCGACAAATAAATGACATGCTAAGGCAAAAAATAATCAGGAAAAGTCACAGCCCATACAGTTCACCCATTTGGGTCATATCAAAAAAACTAGACAAGTCAAATAAACAAAAATGGAGGATTGTAGTGGACTATAGGAAACTAAACGAGAAAACAATACCGGACAGACACCCAATTCCCAAAATAGATGAAATACTGGACAAAATTGGACGAGCTCAATATTTCTCGACAATCGATTTGATTTCTGGATATCACCAAATTGAAATGGACCCCCGGGACATAGAAAAAACGGCGTTTACCACCGATACGGGACACTGGGAGTACACTAGGATGCCGTTTGGGTTATCAGGGGCTCCAGCGACCTTTTCCAGGCTCATGCAGAACGTGTTAGAGGGTCTAATTGGCCAAACATGCCTTGTATACATGGATGACGTCATAGTTTTCTCCACGTCATTACAAGAACACATAGAGAAACTAAAACTGGTATTCGAACGTTTCAGACAAAGCAACTTAAAGATCCAGCTAGACAAAAGTGATTTCCTAAAGAAGGAAGCCGAGTTTCTGGGACACGTTGTAAGCCCAGACGGGATCCGTCCGAATCCGAGGAAACTAGACGCAATAAGGAAATTCCCGATACCAAAAACCCAAAAAGAAATTAAATAATTTTTAGGACTAGTCGGATATTACAGAAAATTTATTGAAAATTTCGCACACGTCACGAAACCACTAACCAAGTGTTTAAAAAAGAATTCTAAAATAGACGTTAATAACGAGGAATACATTGGTGCCTTTAACTCATGTAAAGACATTTTAATGAATTCACCCGTGCTTATACCACCCGATTTCTCTAAGGATTTTATACTAACAACCGACGCTTCAAACGTGGCGATAGCGGGCATATTAAGCCAAGGGGAACCCAATTCAGACCACCCGATAGCCTATGCCAGTCGTACCTTAAACGAAACCGAATCTAGGTATAGCACCATAGAGAAGGAATTGCTAGCCATCGTGTGGGCAACTAATTATTTCCGTCCATACTTATACGGACGCAAATTCACTATATATACGGACCATAAACCATTAAAATGGCTATTTTCGTTAAAACAACCAAATTCAAAATTACTCCGTTGGAGATTAAAATTAGAAGAATACGAATTCAAAATTGAATACAAGAAAGGAAAGCTGAATTGCGCAGCGGACGCCCTTTCTCGAGTAGAGATCCACCCCATAGATATAGACAACCAATCAATGGCCAATAATGTCGACGAGGAAGAAGAAATAATAGAAATAGAGGACGACGAAGGTGTAATAGAAATAAACGAGGACGAAACAGCTAATTCAAATGCGGATTCTTACTCAGCACCCGGTATACCAATATTAGAGGAAGAAATTATTAACAGTAAAACAAATCAAATAGTCTTTAAAAACACAGACAAACCAGAAATATTCTCAGTAAGGAAAGACAAACGAAACTTTATTTATGCAAACTTTAATTTAAATGACCCCAATCAAATAGAAAAATTTATAAAGGAATACTGTTTACCACAAAGAAAATATTATTGCCTTTTCGTAAATGAACAAGATTACGAACTAGTCAGTTCGGCAATCAACAAAAACTTTAATAATGTAGAGTCACCAAAATTTTATAGATGTTTAGAAATGAGGGAAGAAATCCAGGAAGACGAGCTAACGGATATGATAGTCAAATATCATCAGGGTAAGTCCAACCATCGCGGGGCTGAGGAGACTTACTTAAGAATAAAGAGAAAATACTATTACCCCAATTTAAAGAAACACATAGAAGAATATGTAAAAACGTGTGAGCTGTGTAAAACGTGCAAATATAACAGGAACCCGGTACAGATAGCATTAGAACACACTCCAACAGCATCCAAACCTTTAGAAACACTCCACGTAGATACGTTCCAAATTGAACGAGCAATATTTTTAACCATATTGGATCCATTCAGTAAATTCGGTCAAGCATTTCCCATCAAAAGCAAAAACGCTACAGAAATTGCAAAAAACTTAATTAAATACTTTTCACAGTACGGAGCGTGTAAAACCCTAATTGCGGACCCAGGAACGGAGTTCTCGAATTTAGTAGTAAAAGAACTACTAGAGACATACCAAATAGAATTGCACACCACAACACCCCAAAACCCCGAATCAAACGGACCCATAGAACGATTTCACAGCACCATCATTGAACATTATCGATTATTTAAGGAGAAATTCAAAAATATGAAACCCATAGAATTAATACCCTACTGTATATTCGCCTATAATTCCACGATACACTCACAAACACTAAAACCACCATTCGACTTAATATTCGGCTATATACCGGAAATGTTTAACTACGACCCGGAAGTAATAATTACGCAAGAGTATAACGTACAACACAAAGAAATTATGAAAATCATCTACGAAATTGTTAGAAGTCGCATAGAAACGTCAAAACAAAAAACCTTACAACGAACTAATAAAAACACGAACCAGCCGTTCAAGGAAGGCGACGTGGTATACAAACAGATACCACCGGGATTTCATAAAAAACATAAAAACCCCTTTTCAGGACCCTATTCAATAATATCCTTATTAGAACATAACAAAGCTATTCTAATAAACCATAAAAATGACGAACAGACAATAGCACATCTAAGAAATTTACGTCTTGCAGGTTCCTTGCCACAGGAATAACAGCCCAAATACAAGACTTGACGGACAATCCAGGTATGCTGCCAAAGAAATTAGGTACAGCATACACAGAGACTAGCAGCTGGAACTTGATACACATACATGACCTGACACAACTACACGAAGACTATAACCAAATAAAAAGACATTACATAAACACAGTTACGTCTATGAAAAAGATTACCACGACGAATACCATAATTTTATACTAACATTAAATTTTACTATAGATAATATAGACGATACATTTTATAGGATATTCTTAGAGAGAGATAACATCAATGAGAGACAGAGACGGGGCATAATCAATGGGCTAGGATCGATATTTAAATCAATAACTGGCAATCTCGATTCAGAAGATGGCGAACGTATATATCAGGCAATAGAAATATTAAGTACAGACCAAAACAAAATTCATGATCTTTTTAAATCGCAAAATTCGGTAATGCTAGAAGCAATCGGAGAGTTCAATAAAACGATCGTAGGGTTGAGTCACAATCAGGGCACGATAATAAATAGAATAAACGAGTTAGGTAACACAGTTGATAGCCTTAGGAGCGAACAACTAACGCACTATCATCGCATCAAAATCCTAGAGCTGCTGACCCAGCTTGGACATTTATTGAATAATATTCAAGAATTAGCACTCACAACTGAGAATGCAATCACTTTTTCAAAATTAGGAATTTTTCACACATCCATATTAAAACCAAAATTTATAATAAAAGAAATCAATAGAATACAAAAATACGTAACAAATGCCAAACTAATAACAACCACTGATCTGAATCTGTATGAAAAAATATTCAAAATAAAAGCAGTACAAAATAAATTCCAAATTATATTTCAAATAGAAATACCTCTAGTTGAAGAGTCAGAATATGATTACTATCAGTTATACACATTACCTGTCCCAAAAAATCCACACACCTTTACCATGATAATCCCTAGAACCAAATACTTGATCCTAAGCAGTAAACAATATGCCTTTCGAAATGAAGAATGTCAAAATTTAAAGAACAAATTATATTTCTGCCAAGACGACAATCCAACAGCCATGAATGATCAGAACCCATGTGAAATAAAACTAATAAAATTTCAAAAGCCTATCGATAATTGTAACCAAGAATTAGTCAAAATTAAACAAACCACAGTTTCGAGATATGGAACCAGTCAATACATCATCTTAGCGCCAGAAGAGACAAACGCCAGAATAACTTGCCAGGAACAAGAGTGGACCAATATCATCAAGGGTACCAAATTGGTCAACCTCCAACCAAATTGCCAATTGAAAGTAGGAAACAAAATTTATAAAACCGGCCCCACTACAGCGGAAACACAACAACTATTCAATCTCCCCAAATTAGAAACCACCACTACGAAGGAAGAAACAAATTACGAAAAGGTACCCGAACTCAAATTAGACAACGTACAGCTGCATAACATCGAGCAGATCCAACACCAACTCCAAAACATTAAGAAAAATATACCAGGCCGAATGGAACTACCATTACATCACCTGAGTATATGGACCATGTTATTGTACGTGGCTATTTTAACCGCCATCATAATGATAGCCGTCAAATGGGGAGTCATAAGAAGAAGAACCACTAGAAGAACTACGAAGATCAACCCAAGAACCGACAAGGGAGAATTGAAGATCAACCCAGGAACCACCGAAGCCGGATTTCCCTTGAAAATCCGGAACGAACCGTAGCTTCGTTCTTCAAAGGGGGGAGGAGATAAATAGAGCCACAACAACAGGCTATTGTGCAACAATGTATCCTGGCCTCCTTAGAAACCGCAGTGTCATAATAATAGTGAAGTGGCGCCTGTAGGAATGCAGGCGTAAAACCAGCAAGTGCGAACGGAATATCTCCGGTGACATTCAGCATTAGCAGATCCAGGTCACCTCCAGAGACAATAGTGCCACGCCTGGAGGGGAAGACTATAAATAGGATAAGCACCGAGATAGGAGTGTTCATTGCTTGTTCCTAGTTAGTCTGGCACATGGCGTGTCAAGCATTTTAATATCACTTTTATATATATTTTTGTCTCATTATTGTATTAAGTAATCATTGTGTTTAAGTAATAATAAATTGTTTAAAAAAGTTAATTGTCTTAACGCTAAAGTTAAGTCGCCCTTCGGAGCGGGCGTAAAGTCGTCGGTCCCGTGTCCATGCGATGTTGTGCACGTTAAAGATCCCTACCCTCCTTACAGAAAGGCAGGGGTTCGGCAAAATTTCCAGGATAGTGAGGTGAAACTGCTCCCTGGCGTTGGTGATTGGCCATAGTCGCGGAAATAGGCCAACGTTAAAGAAACAAAACACACACACAATTCTTATGTGTTAAAGAGTTTCTGCTCGCTTCGTGGTTGGTCTAGACCCCAGGACATTCTCTTGTTCAGAACAACAACTGCAGTTTGAATATTCCTGCGATATAACAGCAATGAAGAAGTAAGGTCCTCTAAAAAGATTTCATCACAATTTTAAATAAGCGACATTTGTTTCTTTTAGCGTAATATTGCTTAAACAAACTTCAGTCTCAATATTTGACATTTTCTGAAATAAATGAATTATAATGACCTAAAACTTACAATATATTTTTTTAAATAAATGAATGTAACTAACTACAATTTATAATAAGACAATATGTATGCAGTACAGAAGCATTCTATCAATTGTTTATAAAAAGACTTACTACAACCAACAACTAGCACAATGAGTACCTACTAGCTGAGTGAATTCCGTCTATTTCCCAATGGCAGCTCGTCAGATGACGCAGGTGAAGCGCTGCTTCACCTATATTTTTTGGTTAAACTAAGCTTTTTTATTCAAAGTCCACCACAATTAAACAGTTTTTGATTCTCTCAAATTCATTTGGTACAACCACATAAAATGTCTTTTTACGTCGTGCCACAGTTGATAATGTATTTTTATAGTAGTTTATGGTACGATATAATTTGCAAGCCCGCCCCTGAGCACCGAATTGATTGTATACATGCCGCAATGCGCAGCGCTTACGTATTGCGGAACTGTAGAGCGTCAAGCAGCTGCTAACTGACTGAGCCAGATTTGTTCGTATACAAATGCTGCCTCTGTTTCGGGACGCTTGAATGAGACGGTTGCCATGGCAGCGGCACGCGCATTGCCAGATTGGGCCACAAAATTGATGCAGCCTTCCGAGCCTGTTTCAAATCTTAGTATCTATCGTTTGTTTAGATTGAGTCGGATCGTCAGAAGTGTATTAGTGAATTTTCTTAAACAAATTCACTAATGAAGAGATTCCGACTTTTGAATTTTGAAAAAATTTCTTCAAATGAGCGCTAACTAGGCCCCCCAGAACACATATCCGGGGTCAGTTTCACTTTTTATATGTTTATATATATATATATATATATATATATATATATATATATATATATATATATATATATATATATATACATACATATATATATATATACATATACATATATATATATATACATATACATATATATATATATATATATATATATATATATATATATATATATATATATATATATATATATATATATGTGTGTGTGTGTGTGTGTGTGTGTGTGTGTCACTCCGATAACTCAAAAAATAATGAGCCGCTTTTGATTAAATTTGGTAAATAAATTCGTTTTGCAAATGGCTTAGATAAGTTCGTTAGCCAGGAAAATCTGCCCAGGTTTTCCCGGAAAATTTTGTGTTTTCTTTCGAAAAAAAAAAATATTTCCGAAATTAACAAATTAAGGGCAACCAAATTTGGTGAGCGGGTTTACGTCCTTATAGGTAATTTACTTACCAAAATTTAGCTATATAGGTTAAAAGACAAAAAAGTTATAGGCTATTAAAGAAAAATAAATTGGGGTTTTCCTCAAAACGTCAAAGTTGCGATTTAAAACGTCAAAATCGGCAACATTTAGGCAAATAACTTGAATCTAATACGGGATAAGGAAATCAAATGTCTCAAGAAGGATGTTTTACAAACCCTGAAGTCTTAATTTCAACCGTCATTGTCCTTCATTTTACTAAAATGTTTCCAGAAAATTCATTTAAATAGACCCTTTCTCTGATGCTTGACAGTAGTCTTAGCTATAGAGTTTATCGTTTAATGGTATATAATTTTTGTCGAATTTTCGTATAAAATCAATAAAGTTCAATATATCCGTTATTATACAAGATATGAAAAAAATCTTTATACATTAATTATAGGTGTCTTGAGCTACATCTTAAAAAATATTTCTACAATCACAGGGTGGCCCATAAGTCGTTGGTTATACAAATTTTCTTTTTTTTTTTGTTTAATCAAACACGCCTTGTGTTATTGCATTTTTGCATTTTCCATCGAAATATAATGCAGGTTTGTAAGAAAAGAAATTCTGGATGCAGCAAGTGCGTTATAGTAGCGAAATTTGATCAAATGCTTCATATTTGAATAGCCCAATTTGCTATTAACCTATAAGGTTGACCAAGAAACGAGTTTTTCCGGGAACACTTTAAGTTTACTTTTGGAAATTTTTGTGCATTTTCACACAATAAAGTTTTGTTATGAAACATGGCACATTGTTTTTACTATATAGGCTATACTGGTAACCAAAATTGATGCCTGCTTTCTTAAATAAAAAGAAAACACACATATTTGCAATAAAAACATTTTAATGAAAATTCACTACCATAACGCACTTGCTGCGTCCAGAGTTTTTTTATTTTTACTATGGTGCCGTTAATTAATCTAGTATGTGTCACATTTACACACTTAGAAAGCTGGATTTTTCATGTTTCTTTTTGATAAGTGGAATTGATTTGTTTCTTATCACCGCTAAAAGAATAAATTCATAATAATAAAATATTAGATGTAAAATTTCAAGTTGTAAAAAAATAAAAAGGCCTTGAATTTGAAACAAAAAATGTCCTCTCATCGAATATTCCTGGTCATTATTCCGAAAATTATTTCTTGCGAAAGTCTATATTTTTGTACAAACAGCTTTTTATTTAAATACTGAAGTGCCAGGAGAACGCGTGACCTTGAAAATTAAAAAAAAGAAGAGGCTTTCGTCTTCCTGGACCCGCGCCGATTCTGCGTCACCCACTCCCAAAGTCACGAGCCGCCACTGCCATTTACATTACCTAATCAAACATCACCATAAGTTTTTGGGTATTCGCTGAGATAACAGATTCCAATAGCCAATAAATGATATATAAAATTCAGTAAACTACAGTTTTGTGACAAACGAAAATTAATTTACAATTTGTGGCTAATAAGTAACAGTCTCAATAACAGCAACAACACCACACTCATACAATTTTGTTTTCATTTAATCAACATTTTAGAGTTGAAATCCTCAGAATAAACTAACAATGTCTGTATTATTTAAACTGGTATAACTGTGAAGACAGTTCTAAATAATATTTAAAAAGTTATAAGTGATGTAATATTTTATGTATTCTATGGTAAATACATGTAAAACATTTTGAGGTTCGACTAATGTCATTTGTGAGAATTTTTCACAAAATAGTTAATTTTTTTACGAGATGAGTTTAAGCCATCGTATAATTATATATATATATATATATATATATATATATATATATATATATATATATATATATATATATATATATAATGTTTGCATACTACTAAATTACGAAGACAGAGACTGGAATAAAGAGTAACTTGTGGGCTATACAATGCCGACTTTTAATAAATTTATTCTATCAATCACAACTCCATGTCAATTGATTGATTTTTTCTAAAACCTATGTAAAGAGGAGACACGGGCCGATTTCGTCCTCTTTAGGACTCGTCGATATGCCATACTTGCGCTCCAACAAGCTCGTCCTCGGTGCGATCTCTGGTGTTGTGACAGTTCTAGGCTTCCACAGCAGCTTCCACGTGTACAAAGTACAGCAAGAAGGAGGCTGTGGGACGAAAATTAACGAGCGAAAATATTACTTTCCTTGCTAATACCGCGACGGGCACTGAATCATATCACTCACTTGCCACTTCTGTTTGACATCTCACCGCAAGTCCCGACAGGACTGAAACGTTGATGCTATTTTTAGTTTAAGTATTTTATGCTCCGGAGTTAGTATTGCTGCAAGTTTTTCATTAGAATAATTTTCCCTGGTGAAAACTTTTAACTCTATATACTGTTTTTAGCCCTATTATTTAATTTTGGTTATAGATTTGGCTTTTTTTATCTAGTTTGGGAGAAAGTGTGAATTTATAAAAAAGGAATGTAAAATTTATAGCTGTCAGTGCCAGTTTCACAAAGATCGATTAAGTAGTTAACGGCGGGTTAGTTAGTCAAGGCTCATATAGCCAATCACAGCTCCAAAATATTTGGTTGTCATGGCAAAATCTCAAATAGTCTGTGATTGGTCATCTGAAGTCTTGATTAACTAACCGACCGTTAAATATTTCATCGAGCTTTGTGAAACTGGGCATCATTCCCTTTTTATGTAAATGTTTATCAAAATGTGTGAACTTGATATTAAATATAGCTTGTTGGATATCTAGTCCTTTATATAAAAAGTGCAACCAAATTATTATTATAATTTTTTTTTCGTAAGAGAATTTAATAAAAAATACAGGCACAATCTTGAAGTATTAATGGAGATAGATGATAAAGTGCAATGTATGTGAGAAACAAACGCTAAAGTCACAGAATATCTCAAATATATATTCCCAAAACCAAACAACCCAGCAAAACTTTGTGTTTTTGGTTAACTTTAAAGAAATAAGAAAGACGCTACCTATCCATATAATCCTGTAAGAACTCAAGAGAAAAGCTTTAGAAAAACTGCCCAGAACTTTAAAAACAAAGATCCCGTATCCGAAGTGATCCTAAACATGTATCATCCAAATTCAGTAAATCTCTTTAACAGAATAAAGACCGAAGTAAAATACATTAAGGCGAATAGAAACGACCTACGGATAGCAGATGTACCGCAGGGAAGTTTATTCAGGATATTATTGATTTACGACATAATTTTTAATTGTATTATACTAGTATATATATATATATATATATATATATATATATATATATATATATATATATATATATATATATATATATATATATATATATATATATATATATATATATATATATATATATATATATATATATATATATATATATATATATATATATATATATATATATATGGAATAATAAAAACATATTAATTTTAACAAAGACTTTTATTTTATTCTAAGTACATTAATACATTATATATAAATAAGCTTATTAAACATCATCTGAATTTATCCAAGAATTATGAGATTTATCAAAGCCCAACCATTTTACATAGAGTTTCTTGCCTTTCTTCGTCAAGACGCGTTGAACTAGATATGTGTCTGTTTGTTTAGTCTTTTGTAGTCCTTCCTCGTAAAAGCCTTTACTGATTGATTTTTCCTGCATGTCTTCAAGAAAGTATGATACTGGATTTGTGAAATGGATATTAACAATCTTGAATAACTTCGTTGACCAGCGAGGTGTATAACCCTTTTCAAATTAAGCTTTTGCTTGACTTATGCGTACAACATCACCCATTTAGAATTTATTCTTACGATACATTGTAATATCTGAGTAGACTTGTTCAAGAGTGGTTGCTTAGTTTTTATTATTAACATCTTCAGGTTTTTTAGCACCTGTTCGATGAATGGTTGAGTGGTAGGCATCTGTGACATCAGGTAGCCAATCATTAAGCCAATTGTAGGAACCAAACAAGTTAAACTGGGAGTTTTAGAACTCCTTACCAAGATCAGACTGGATGTTGGTGGAAGTTGTACCGGCCAACCTTGTGTGTATTTCTGGACCTAGCGAAGGCATTCGATACGGTGTCCCACCCAAAATTGCTAGCTAAACTGCATAGAACTGGATTTCGGGGGAAAATATTTAATTTGCTTAAGAGCTACATAACCGACCGCAAACAATGTGTGAAAATAGGAAATAACTTTAGCTGCTATGAACGGGTGGAGTGTGGAGTTTCACAGGGCACGGTGTTTGGGCCTTTACTGTTCAACATGTACATAAATGACATGCTTCTCTTACCGTCAAAAGGAGAGATCGTCAGTTATGCTGACGATACGGCTATTTTGTACACCGCCTCGGATTGGTTATCTCTGAAACAGGAAGCAGAGACAGATTTAAAAACATTAAAAACATGGTTTAACCAAAACCTATTGTCCATAAACTGGGACAAAACTAAGTACATGCCATTCAGTTCATATGCCAGTGGAATGCCAAGACTGGGGAACTTGTCTGTAGGTTCTGATCAGATAGGTGAAACAAGGAATATACAATATCTGGGCTTGAATATTGACTGTCATCTGAGATGGGACAGGCAGACAAATCAAGTAATACAGAAACTGAGGAGCTTCCTTTCGAAGTTTAAGAGATTAAAGCAATTTCTGGAAGTCACTTACCTTAAGACTATTTACTTTGCTCTCGTTCAGTCGCAGCTTTTATACGGCATATTGGCGTGGGGAAGCGCATCAGAAACATACTTGAGAAGGGTAGGAACAACTCAGAGGTGGATACTAAAAATTATATATGGCAGAAACATTACCTACCCCAGTGATGCGCTATATTCGGAGGCTGGAGTAATGGATGTGCGGAAACTGTACTGTCGTGCTATCTTACTGTATATTTACAGACACAAAGGTGCTGTTAATTTTGCAGAACATGCATACTCTACGAGGTACAAAAATATTGTCACGAAACAGTACAGGGCGGAAAAAAGGATTGGCCAGCGTAGTTTTGTGTATATTGGTTTGAGACTCTTTGATACCCTGCCCCTTGATATAAGATCTACAAATTCTTATAGGCTTTATAAAGAAAGGATTCAACTATGGCTGCTTAATACACCGAGGAGTGTTATCGGTCGGGTGGTTGCCTTCTCTTAATTGTCGACCCTTCTAGTAGATCTTGATTTTAATCGATCATTGTGTGCATGTGTGCTAGTATGGATGTGTCTGAGACTACGTGTGTGTGTGTGCGTGTGTGTAGGTGTGCGTGTGTGTGTAAGAATGAAGGTGTGAAGTTCACGAACGAGCGCGCAAGAGCAAGTATGTATGTGAATGGATGAAATATAACTGAGTATGATTTGACCACAGATTACTGAGTGAGTCTGTATTTCTGGGTTTTTAAAGTATCTATACCTTTTTTATTTTCTTTCTCTCGTTTTGCGGAGGGAGTCGTTGAGTTTTGTGGCGATGTCGATTGATCAATGGTCGGGGATGGCCGGATGCAGCTTTAAAATGTTGGGTTATTATGGTTGTGTTGTTGTTGTTTTTTTTCGAGGGTATTTTATCTCCGGACTGTAAATTACTCTGGGTTTTACTTCCTTGACAGTCATAATTCTGTTGTGTGTTGTGTTTTGTATGCTGTGGGCATGTGGAGTTAGTTTTGCTGTTTTTCACTTTTATTAATTGTAGAACGCGGCCACAAATTGTTTAATTTATGATACTCTACACTAATATTAAGATAGTTTTTTGTGTTGTATTTTTCAGTTTGATTATCATGTCGCATAGACATTTTCGCTAACAAGCAAGTTTGCTTCTGTGAAGATGTCTAAGGCTTATAACTATTAAGATCATTGTTAACTGATTACTTTTAAATGTACGACATGCGCGTTTATTGTTTTGGTAATTACTTCTTTGTATTGAATGTTATTCTATATTTTTATATTGTGTATATTTATATGGTAACCTTTTGTATCTGATTGTAAATGTTTGTAACAACCTATCAATAAACCTTATTATTATTATTATTATTATTATTATTATTATTATTATTATTATTATTATTATTATTATTATTATTATTATTATTATTATTATTACGGTCTACTTTTTAGCCACCGTATCATTCTGCTGACTCTTGGGAATATCTGAGAAAATTACAATGCACATTACAGTCTTTAAATATTGGACGGCGAATAATATATCAAAATAAAGGAACTATATAAAAATTCGCTATTGCTTTGCTATTGTATTACATTGACTTCTCTGGAATATTCTTTTGAAGGAAACGTATCTAGTGAGCATCAAGAGTTTGACCGATTGCATATCAAACACACTAAAGGTTTGCTTGATCTGTACGTCTCTATAGTCTCAGAAATAATGTTCAATGGCGTTATCAAGGGACTCTCGACCTCAATAGAAGAGACAGTAAAGTCGATTTAAAGATCTCACACATACTTTTTTAACAGCGACGTTATAGTTTGAATGAGTAATCAGAGGAAAAATCAATATTTTAACTTGTAGAGGTGACCTTCCGCATTTTCTATCCTTGTCCTTCGAATTGGATGACTCCATAGGTGAGGTAATAAGACGCAGTAGTTTTTAGTTAAAATGCGACGGTTAATTTTGAATTGGACAAGTTTCTAGTGACGTGGTCGTATGAGTTGCCCTGTTAGGTTTCCACCAATGTGGTCGTTAAACTCTATAAAGACAGAAACTACGCAACGAATAAAGTATTTCGTTTTCGATGCGTGCAACAATACCACCTCTCTTCAGAGAAATAAAACAAGTATTTTAAACTTCTCAATTCTTCTGAGCAAATAATTGCTTATGTCAGCAAGTTGAAATTGGTCGTCTCCCTGTCAGTTAATTGTGTGTGAAAGACCCCATTTCGATCATTTTTGTAAGCAATGCTAATTTCTTTATTAAATAACATAATTGATAATGCAGAGGCCCAGGCTGTGGGATATTGGTTCATATTTTGTTAACTCCCCTGCTGCAGGACAGTAGCCAGCGTTGAATAATCTTCTGAGGCGCACTTTGCCTGATCGTAGGGCAGCATTGAATAGCCTTCCTAATAAACAGGGCGATGCAATGGTTGCTGACAAGTGTACTGCCTCTGGGTAAATGACTGTCAGACAGGCGAGGGTTGCGCCATTTTACTCCAATTTTATAGTGGTTGACGTCAAGGAAAAAATGTGAGTTCTCTTTCATTTCAAATATTTGTAACTAGACTCACGTCCAGAAACTATTTTGGAGCAGACCGGCTGGAAGACTGAAATTTTTACGTTATTTTCACTTCATCCGCGATATATTATGTGGAGTTGCTATAAAATTTCCTTGTAATATTAAGGGAGTGATTTTGGAATCAGAAAGTTTACCTTTAATGTCTGTAAACTACTGTGAGCAACTATTTTTCTAATCATTTAGCCTTACTAATTTGAGGAGAAAAGCTGCCCCTACATAAAAAGTAGAATTCATTATATATATATATATATATATATATATATATATATATATATATATATATATATATATATTTATTTATTTACTTATCATTATGCGATGGGGTTTTCCAGGAAGTCGCTGCGCTCCGTCAGGACTATGCCTCTCTTCTAGGTCGCTACCTATACCCGGAGTCAGCTACAGGGTTCACTTCAGTCTTCAGGCGAAGTCACTCGGGACTTCTTAGTTATGGCCTCTTTATTAGAGTTCAGAATGTTACGTATTATGTGTGGGTGGATTCGTTAGGAAGTGCTGAATGAAAAACCATATAAAAAAATAATCTATTTACAAACGCAGTTGTGGCAAAATATTTACAAACTATATAAAAAACGAGATTTACAAAAGGGGTTTTTGCGAAATAAAAACACTTTAACTTATTTGCAACAAATTGAGTTATCAGAGACCAAAGGCAGAAGCAGTCATAACGAATCTGAACTGAGTAAATATTCTCGAGCTATGAGAGCGGTGTCGTGAAGCGGAGTTGTGAACTCTAAGTCGGTAAATGAGAAGAAGCGATACGGAATTGCCGAGGTAAGGTATCAGGCAGGCGGTCAGTATAAGCAGGCATATAGCATGTGAACTAAAAGCAAAAACTAGGTGCAATATCAAGATAAGCTAGCGGCGTGAAAAAGTCGGAAATAGTGAAAGGCATTTCCCATGAGTTATAGCCAGACAAGTTGTTCATACCATTCTACTGCTGGATGAGATAGGTAAACCTGTATTCTAAACAGACAGCTGTAGTGAAGACGTCATTTTTCAGGTGATTTAAACGAAACTTTGTACGGTTAAAAATGCAACTGGAGGTATATGGAATTCAAAGGCTGATTAGCTGAGGGCTCGGAAACTTAGATATGCACTTGCAATAGCATTAGAGACTTCACAATATCAGATAACAAAGGGTTACCGTTTAACTCACGTTTTCACCAAAATGGACTAGTAATTTCAAATTAAATCGATATCAAAACACTTATAACAACTACTGATAACTGTATTAAGCGATATTATCGGCAAATTGGCCCGCTTTTGTAACAACTATTTGTGATCCTTTTCTAGCTTCATGTGTGTGACAAGGAGATAATGCCTAGATCCAGCTTTGTATGCGGAGGCGACACGACGTATCCGGGGTACGTGCTCATCAACGTTCGGACTCCCTTTAGTACTGCACTAATGGACACAGTCCAACGGTTTCTCTTGAAATTAGGATGACATCATATGTTATCGAGAATGTTATAGAATATAACGATACTCTTTCCTTAATAAAAATATTGCGTCTTTGGATATTTGAATTTTAACGTATGTGAAAGGAACGCAGTACGGGATTTAGGATAGTTAACGATATTAGTGAATTTTCAACAAATAATTTTGAAACTGAAACTTGAAATGCTTTATAGAGATAAGGTCATTTTAGCTACCTGGAGGTTTTCTATATGTCTTTAAAGTAGTAACGATGCTAAATTAAAACGTAATCGTTACATAGTTTGACTGGTCACATGACTAAGGTCTCTGAAATGTCAAAGAGTGTGCTAGTTTAAAAAAATTGAAATCTGCACTTCAGACATTTAGTTTGACTTGTTAGGTAAATTAACTCAGAATATGAATGTTTGGAAATAAATGATTTTTTTTTCTTAGTGTTGTACTTTATAAATCCTGGTATTTTTATTTTCAATTTAATGCTATCTTAACATACTTAAGATACATAAAAAAATAATATGTAAGCAGAATGAACTTTAGTATAAAAATTAAGTTGAAGCGTTACATGGATATGTTGTTCTAAAACGATTGACGTATAGTGGCTTACAAAATTGAAAGCTACATCTCAAGACAATTAATTTGACTGGTCACATGACTAAGATTACTCTGAAATGATAGAGAGTGTGCTGGTTTACAAAAATGGAAATCTGTACTTCAAGACATTCAGTTTGACTTGTTAGGTAAACTAGCCCAGAATAGGAATGTTTGAAAATTGTTCTGTTCTTAGTGCTGTACTTTTTAACTCTTGGTATTTTTATACTACCTGTTACCTTGCCATACTTAAGATACATAACAATATAATATGTTAGCAGAATGATCTGTAAGTATAAAAACTACGTTTAATGGTTACGTGGATACGGTGCTCTAAAACGATAGACATGTGACGGCTTACAAACTTGAAAGCTACACAGCTACACAAAAACTAAAAAAGTTGGTTTGCGCATCCGTTAACCACTATATTTGAATTGCTACTATCAGCCTCCTAACAGCCGTTGGGACGAGGTTCGCACATTAGCGCCATCTACCATATTATATAGTGCATCATTCCTAACATGTGATACATTTAAACCAAAAATCCCTCGTAAGCCCAGCATAACATTACGCAATTTGTTGTTTTATATTCCTGTCTGTGTGACAACCCACAAGTTGGGGTACCTAACTGTCGCCTGTGGAACCTAACTGAGCTGAACATCGAGCCTTGTTGCCAACTTTGACATTTGGCATGCTGATTTCAGCCTTCTAACAGACGAGGTAGCGCCATCATTCCAAATATGTGGTACCTTTGATTTCGCATAACATTAAGCAATCTGTACACAAGTTGGCCGGTCTTCGCTCTTGAACCTCACCTTGCTTGCTGACGTCAGAAGTCAGCTGTCACATGTGATATGTCAGCTTTCACATGTCAACTGTCACGTGTCAGCTGTTAGTTGGCTGACGTCGCAAAACGGTGGTGGAGGTAACGTCACAAACGGTGGTGGACGTGATGCCACAAACGTTGTTGGTAGTGGTGGCGGTGGGGAGAGATGGGGATGAATGGTGGTCTGTGGTGACCTGGACAATGAAAGAATGCATTCGTCCTGTTCCCCTGGTACATCTTTTGGGGGCAGCAGGTGGATGAACTATGGAAGGAAGCTCCTCTGCGCAGTGCCCTTGCAGATATATATATATATATATATATATATATATATATATATATATATATATATATATATATATATATATATATATATATATATATATATATATATATATATATATATATATATATATATAAAAGAGAGAGAGAGGGGTCGCCAACGGCACGTCGGTGGACAAGGGATGGCACCCTTTAGGTTAAGGTAGTAGAGTCACCGATGAGACGTATAGCTCTCTTCTGAATGGAGTCCTTGATCGCGAGTGTAGAAGCGGCAGTGGCACCTTAGATGTGGGAGCAGTATTCGAGGTTTGGCCTTATTTGTGAAGTATATAAGGTAGAGATTAGCTGGTGAAAAGTATTTGCCAGCCCGGAAGAGGAAACCTAATTTCTTAGCAGCCGCTTCTGCAATTGATGTGACATGTTGGTGCCAATTGAGATTTCGATCCACAGAAATCCCAAGTGGAAAGCACTCATTACTTTGAATAACTTGGTTGTGATGAGTCTACGGCTGGTGTACCTCTTATGAGATAGAAAGCAAGATTGAGATTTGGTGGAGTTGAATTGTACAAAATTTCTACTTCCCCAGTCTAATATTTTTTGGAGATCCACAGAGACAGAACCCTCTATGAGTTGGCGATCCTCATCTAATTGGGCTAAAGAGACAGGCTTAGAATACTGAATATTTGAGTGGAGGGTGCTGTCGTCCGCGTAACTGTGAACTGGGATGGATGTGCTAGAGAGGAGGTCATTGATGTGGAGAAGAAACAAAGTAGGGGCTAAAGCTGAACCTTGGGGGACTTCTGCGTTAATTGGATACAGTTTAGAGGAATGGCTATCCACGACAACAGAAATGCTCCGGTTGGAGAGGAAATTTGCTGTCTAGGTGAGATTTTTGGTGGTAGGCCATAGGCCGGAAGTTTATTAATCACTGCAGCGTGCCAGACCTGGTCGAATGCTTTGGATATGGCTAGAGCGGCAATCTGGGATTCACTGTGTAGTTCCATAGACTTGTTCCAAGAATGAGTGACGAAGGAAAGGAGGTCGGCAGTTGATCTGCGCTGACGGAATCCATACTGCCTGTCGTGGATTACACTCTGTTTTTCAAGAAATTTTTGTAATTCAGTGGTTATATTCTGAAAGGTGAAAAATAGACCTGTAGTTGCTAGGAAGCGGTCTAGATCATTTCTTGGAGACGGGTTGTACTCGAGCAGTTTTACAGTTACTAGGGAATATGCCTATATTGTAAAATGTCTAAAAGAGACGAGTCAGGGCAAGAGCAAGTTCTGGTGCGCATTTTTGAGAACAATTGCTGGGATCTCGTCAAGGTCAGAGGCTTTCCTGGTATTAAGAGAAGAGAGCATCTTTCGTACCTTTTTTGTTTTGAAAATGATATCCGTCATTTTATGCGCGACATTGGGGACTGTTGGTGGTTGGACATTTGGAGTCGAATTTCCGGCGAACAACAAGGCAAAGAGTTCAGCCTTGTCCAGGGCGGTAGAAACAATTTCATCCTCTGAAACAAGAGGTGGGAACGCGCCCTTGCAGAAATTATTCCCAATAGATTTAGCAAGAGGCTAGAAGGGTTTGCTGCCGTTGAAGATTGAGAGGACGTTGTTTTTGATGTAGTTAGTAAACGAGTTTTTTGCCTCAGAAATAATGCGGTTTCTTGCGTCGTTAAATGCTTGACGGTTTTGTTGACTGGGATTGTGTAGAAGCGTTTTGTTAGCTTTGACCTTTTCAAGTCTGGCCTTGTCACAGGATTTAAATAACCAGAGCTGTTGAGTGGCTGAAGAGGTTTTCTGTGTAAGTGGAATTAATAATTCCATGCCAACTTGGATAATTTAGGTGACGTTTTGTGATATATCAGAAGGGTCAGGATGAGAGAAGCAGACAGCCGCCCATGGAAATGAGGAAAATAATCCCGCATTTCGTCCCAGTTCCAGGAGTTGTAGTGCCAAACGATACGTGGGTGTGATGACTGTGTGACCTCGGTTTGCATTGTGCAGGAAGCAGTGACCATGCCGTGGTCTGAGCGACCAAGGGGGGCGGTGACTGATGTCTTATGCAACAGATGAATTTATTTGCAGCCCTGAGAGAGAATTTCATCCAAAGTATGTCCAGCGTCTAAATTGGGGAGTCTGGTGCAGGGTAAATTGCTACGCACGTATGCGCACACTCCTCCATGCAATCTAAAGGAAGTAAGGAGCTAATACCACGGGAAATTAAGGTGATGAGTGGCTGTTTTGGCACTGATTTGGGTTTCGGTGAGGAGGAGGAGTTGGGGCATATTAGCCTGGAGGAAATGGTGGACGGAGTTCAGGTTAGAATTTAGGCCACATATATTCGAAAAGGATATGTTAAATATTGATGCTGGGGCCCCCTGCACACCCCTCTCTCGGAGATCTGAATGGAGGGATATTTTATCTCCGGAATCTTTTGTACAAGGAGGAGCCATCATCATTTTTGTTTATAAGGGAAACCGACTGATACATCAGAACCGGAAACGTCCGTTGGGACTTCACCGGCCCCTTTATGTAAGGGGTGATACCTCCTCGGGTGTAAAAAAATCATTTACTATTGCGTAAAGGAAAAGTCCAGTACCACCTTCCAAATGCAAATGCAAAATGTAATGCAAAGTTGTTGAAGGAATGCAATAGTCCATCGTTTCGTGAAGTACAAAGTTTCTACCAGTATAAGTCTCGCCAGACAATGACACATAAAAATAGTTTGATTAAGCGGAACTCATGGCAGTGGCGGCTCGTCAGATGACGCAGGTGAAGCGCTACTTCACCTATATTTTTCGGTTAAGCTAAACTTTTTTATTCAAAATGTACCATAATCTTAATTTTTTTCACTCCCTCAAATGCATTTTGTATAACCACATAAAAATGTCTGGTTACGTTGCGCCGCAGTTAATAATGTAGTTTTATAGTAGTTTATCGTACGATGTAATTTGCAAGCCCCTGATTCCCGTATTGAATGTTACACAACATGTCCCAACGCGCAGCGTATTACGTATTGCAGAGCACAAACTATTGCAGACCAACGAGCAACTGAGGACTGAACTGAGTCAGAATCGTGTATATATATATATATATATATATATATATATATATATATATATATATATATATATATATATATATATGTGTGTGCTGCCTCGATGTCTTATCGCGCTTACATGCGACGGTTGTCATGGCAACGGCACGCGCTGTTGAGTTGATGGGTATTATAGCCATAAAAGTGATGCATAATTCTGAGCCTGCTTCAAATCTTAGTTACCGTCGTTTATTTAGATTCAGTCGGATCGTCAGACACTTTTTTATTTTTTATTTTTACTCTGCTGCCGTTAAATGATCCGGTGTGTCTCACATTGACAGACTTTGAAAAGCTGCATTTTTCATGTTTCATTTGGTAAGTGGAATTTATTTGTTTATTATAACCTATAAAAGAATAATTTCAAAATAATAAAATGTTAGATACAAAATTTCAAGTGATAAAAACTAAAAGGGCCTTGAATTTGAAAAAAAAATGCTTGTAGCTCCTGCCACTATAAACAAATTTTCATAATATGCGCCGTATTATATTACCGTGCTTGTGCGTGTACAGTGTGACAAAAATAACGTAAATAATAATAAATTCGTTTATTTATGCCCTCTCATCGAGTATTCGTGGTCATTATTTCGAAAAATATTCCTTGTGAAAGTCTATATTTTTTACAAATGGATTTTTCATTTAAATACTGAAGTGCCAGGAGAACGCGTGACGTTGAACATTTAGAAAAATTGCATCTGCGGCACAGAGGCGGTCTTCAACACCCCCCCCCCCCCTGAATCCCCCTTTGGGGCAGCGTGGATTCTGCTTCGCCCACTCCCAAAGTCACAAGCCGCCACTGACTCACGGAAACCTTCCCGAAAGTAAGAGGTGAAAGAACATTTTTTGCTATTATTGTTTCATGTTAGAAGTTAGTATAGTCCTAGTAGTTGTCGTATAAATATCTTACTAATATAATTATAACCTATCTATACGAGTATCAATAAATATATAAGTAACATAAAGAAATAGTGGTAAAGTTTTAAAGTTAATAATTACAGGTTTTTAAAGGTTCCACAAATGGCCAAGTTGGTTTATCTATATCAAAGGTGAATAACTATTATTAAATCTTATATTTAAGGTTGGTTTGTGGAAATAGGTCTATACCATCTTTCCCGGCTAATTCTCGCAGCGTTGCAATAATAAAAATGTTAAGTGATAATTGACACCACTTAAGTGATTAAACTCAAATGCCTGACAAAGACAGACTGACAGACTAGTTAGCTGCTATGCGTAGATTGATACATACTACAAGACCAAACAATAATATAAATAACACGGGTAAAAACTACTACCCTAACTAGCGATCGGAAAATCTTAGCTACTAAAATCCCAAACGCTCGAACACCGTTGTCAATGTAAACACTCAACACCAGGCCACTGTCACAGCCATCGGCATAATAAGTAATTGCTTCTTATGGTGTGACCATGCTATTACGCGAAAGTACAGATAACATGAAATTAAAAATGTAATGCTTTTTAAGTGGGAGATTTTTAAAATACACTATATTTGTAGCTTGACTCAACATTGGGAAATAGGTAACATTCTGTGATTTAATGACAAACTCCAAATATTGTTTACAGAATTCAGCAAGGAATTACCAAAGGCATCGGCTAGTAAAACCATTTACTTACTATTTTATAAAAAAATAATTAATGCAGCAGCCCGCAACTAACTAAATGCCATGACAAAAAAATACGAGGTATGTTGTTAGGGCATGCTAGTTTATTTAAATTGTAAAGCAAAGAGTTAGATTTAGTCCATGAAAGGTTAACTAAATGGGAAAACCATACTAGCAGTCGTTAATTGACAATACAGGCACGTGGTAGAATTTTAAGCATAAGACACCCTTGCGGCGCAGGTTGACAGGCGTCAGCCTGCAGAGCGAAAATTACAGGTTTGATTCCAAGCGGACAATTCGAAAGCTAACTTGTAACATTTTCTAAATCACTTGGTAAAGATCACTCTAACGGTTCGAGATGCCACGCCTATTAAATACTCTTTTTAGAGTTATCTGTTTAAGTATCTAAACAAGAAATGTTATTAAATAAAACACCTAGGTACCCACGTTCCATGGGAAACTTATATACATACCTAAGTACAAATGAACAGTTGGTATAAATTACTATTTTATTTTTTATTACTTTGTCACCATATCTACTGTGCGCTTAGTAAAATAATTAATTCTTGGCAATTAATTATTCCTTACCTTTCTCTTTTTCACACTCTTTGCGAGAACTATGAACAATACTTGTTGTAAGTGCTTTTTTCTTTAACAAATAAGGCCTTTTCTTTGGTTTGCTGATTACAGCTCCGGGATTCTCTAAAACAAATTGTATGTTAATTACAGTTAAAAACATGTTATGTGTGCTACTATGATGGCACCTTATATAATTGAATTATAAAGATTATAATATAAATCATTTTATTAATTTAAAATTAGCGTGGATTATTAAATTAAAAACTCAAGCTTCAAAAATTTTTGCATAGACATTTTAAGTTGTACTTGTATCACAAGAAAGACGCCGTATAATTTTTTGTCAAAACAACTTTCATAATAGGTATTATACGATGTAATATTATTTGATATTAATATTTAAAAGCACTTTGTAGTGGTCGTGGATATATTTTTTTCTGTAACACTCAAAAAATATAAGTCCAGCATATAAATCTATATAAATCTCGTATAAAAATTTTAAGTTGTTTTCAGGTTCAAAACTGACACTTAGATTAAGTTTGGCAAAAAAACTTTTCTGAGTATTGTAAGAGATAACAAGGCAAATAAATTTAAAAAATATACTTGCATCAGACTTTATTTTTGTTTGGTTAAGTATTTTTAATATTGTTAAAATGTAAGAATGGAGTCAGACCGTTAAACAATGTGTAATTAACAAGCAGATTACCAAAACTTCTCATAGTTGTTATGTTGTTATGGTGTTATTGCATGAAATTGTAAAATTATGAGCTCATGAATGGTTTGTATGATTTTGAAAAATACCTGATGGCACTTTAACCGCGACTCCAAGGTTTAAGGCCTGTAGTTTTGCAACTGCTACCTTCTGCAGGATTTTTCTTTCAATTTGTGTCAACTGAAGCAAAACAGTGTCACTAAGGATGATTTGTTTACCAGCCACGTTGGTCCACAAACAGTCGCACTAAAACAATAAATAAAAACTAACAAACTACTTCTTTTTAGGTATAAAAGCATGCTACATAATTATTTGACAGCGAAATTTGACGAATATCATAGGAATATTGTTTTAAATTTAGCACAAAATATAAAAAACATTGGTATAAGAATTATAATCGAGCTCAATTTGCATAAAAATATTTTTATTCTTGGTCAATAATGCAAACAGGTAAGAATACATTGTTATTTTGGACACAATTTGTTAGTTTAATTTTAAAATAGGTACCGCATCTTTTAAAAGGTTTATCCAAGATAATGCATTCGGGGATGCCGTAAGTTTAATATATATTTGATCTTTTTTTAAATGTTGCTAAAACTAGGTTAAGCTTCGCTTAACGTCACCTTGGGATTTTTATTTCCTTCCAATAAATAATATTTTTTAACTAAAATTTACAAAACAAGTATATTTAAACCTTTGAGAGCACTGACAAAAATTGTCTTATTAAACTGTGTTGCAAGTTGCAGAAATGTTTCGTAGTATACTAGAGTGTGTGTATATTTCTGATACAGGGAAATTACCGTCCATTTTTGACAAGAAAACCTACTGATACCGGTAAAAATGGTGAGTTTTCTAAACACTGTTTACTAGAGGAGACCAGTGCTATAACCCCACCTTAACATGTATTTTCAATAATGTTTTTATTATTAGGAATTTTGATATCGATCATATTCAAAGTAATTCTTCAATATACACACTCATAGTATATGCCTATGAATACGGCCAACTTTAAAGAGTTTATAGTCAGCACGCTAAAAATATGAAACCTGCAGATGAAATTATTACCCCCAGGGTATGGGATAACGAGACCATCTCTGGTCAGATTATCCAAAAAGTAATGGAAACAAATCCAAAAATAATTTAAGCAAAGAAAATGAGAATAAGTTTATTTAAACAAGTTATAGTTGTCTATTTAGGTACCATAAAAAAAACAAATATAACCTTTAGGACCACTCGTTACATTTCTTGTGTGCCAATTTCCACACATTGTGCACCTATACCATGTTTCTTCACCTTTCCCATAATCGCCGCACACAAACAAATTTCCCTATCATTGGACATTTCTGGATCTTTTAGCCCTTCATCGTAAATCTCCACTTCAGTTAATGTGTCTGATTATGAGCTACTAAATACTCTTATTTTCTTTCAAAAGATTCTTCTTCGCAACTGAGTTCTTTAATTTTTTCTCTTTCTCAAAAATTTGTACGACAAGCTCGTCCGTAAGCGATGTCAATGTCAACATTTGAGAACGACTTTCCTTTCAAAAATTTCTGGTCTTCTCCACCCTCTTTCAAATTGGTATTACTTCAGCGACTGTGACTTGACGTGAAATGCAACTTTCTTGAATAACACTTAAGACCTTAGCGTCAATTTCTTTTTTTTTAAGTTTGAAAAGCATTAATAATATTTGAAGACCCACAACATTAAGATTTAGGGGTTCGGAAACATCCATGATTCAGGGTCCGGCAACACCATGTTTGAAGGTTCAGCAACAGCATTCTCATTGACATCCATGTTTAAAGGGCATATAACTCCAGAAACATCTACATCCAAATCTCCAGCAGAAGTTGTAAACTCAGTCTCAGATATTCGGAATTAGTAGAAAAATTCCAGCAAACTCAAATCATTTTACAGATTTCTCCACCAAAGACACCTCACCTTACATATGTATATGTGAAGATAGAAACAATGTTATACTGTGCTACTCTTCCATATTGGTTGTTTTAAGACAAATATCTATCTCACGATTTATTGCTTTTTATAAAGGACCAAAAAGTTAATATCTAGGGACTGAATCCGATGTGAAGTATGAGGGGAAGTCTCCATCACCATTTTATGGGATTTACAAAAACTGTAAGCTGCTAGGGAATTATGGCTTGAGTGATTGTCAAGCAACAACATAACGGGTTCCTCTATGAACATTATGTAGTTTTTTTGAAAGACATGTCACAAACATATTTTCGTGTAACCAGTCTGACTTTGAGCATGTGTAAATGGCATCCGCGGGACCACACTTTTCCAAAACTGGTGTCAGTCGCTCTCTGGTGCTCTAAAATAAAGACAGATGGGATATATCCTTTCTATAGAGACCCGCCGCACTAAAGCAACATACTAATGTTGTATTTGTGACTCTCTCAGCAATAGACATAAAGCCAACTTGTATCTGCCCATTTTTGGAAATTACTTTAGCTGAATTTCTAACCTTGTTAACACCTGCTTTATAATAGTTGAAGATTCGTGATGCGGAAAACTAAAATTTTTCAAATACTTTGAAGCCCAATATCCTGCTTAGGCTTGTGTGCTTTGGCTTTTTAATTGGTATTTGCACACCGCTTTAAGAAGCCAGAGAGCCACCTGCCCCGCCATGGATCTCCTCGATTACCTCCCTAACTCTTGGCCGCAGAAGGATTATTTGCTTCAATATGCGAGTTCCATCCCCTGATTCGCAATTCTTGACCAGAAGACCATTTTTGATTTTAATAGAGTCCCACTGGGCCCAGGAACTTTTGGTGGCAACACTTTGATCACTAACTTCGGACCAAGTCGGTCTTTCGTGACAAGTCTCCTTCCATCTGTAGACTGGCTGCATATGTGTCTTGGTACTCAATTAACCTCTGCGGCTCCCATCGGTTAACGGGTTGCACCGTTGTCCTCCTACACACTTTGAGATTAAAGACTTCTTGTTTTCGGCAGAGATGCAACGCTTGCATTTTGGTGGGCAAAGTCTCCTAGACAGGGCGTCGGCATTACCGTGGTGTCGTCCAGGGCGGTGTTCGATAGTAAAATTGTAATCTTGAATGCGTTCAAGCCACATCGCATTCTGCCCCTCTGGATTTTCAAATTGAAGAAGGCAACATAGAGAAGCGTGGACGGTTCTCAGTAGAAATTTCAAGAATTTCAAAAAAAATATTTCTGCTGAGAACCGTCCACGCTTCTCTATGCTGGGTAAATCTGTTTTATTTTCTTCTTCTGGGATTTGGCCACTGCGAAACCTCACATTGCCTTTAGAGGGTTGCTTGGTAGCTTCAAATTCTAGTTAATCTGCCAAAGCATCGTTCAGGTTTTTGTGCCCCGCCATCCTCAGCGCCTGTTGGGTGTCGGTATCTCTGATGTCATCAATGAATGTTTGCAGCGACAGCTATTACAAAAATTCCACCGGAGCTGTAGGGTAAGCGGATCGTGTTAATCTAGCAACGTCGGCTTCGAACTGCTGGTGAATTTCGGCCGATTTTGGACAGCGACTTTTTAGCTGAATTTGATACAGCTGTTGTAAATGGTGGTCTCCCAGCCTCATTTCTTGGTAATACCTAATGCTGTCGAAACTGTCATGTTCTTCTCTGGGAATACCTTGGAGCACATCTAGGGCATCTCCTCTGAGAGCTACAATTAACGAAGTCGCTTTCTCTCTCTCTCTCTCCCCAACTATTTGCTGTAGCAGCGGCTTCGAACTGGCGTAGGTAAATACCCCATCGGACTGAGCCATCAAATGTGGGGACCTTAAATCTTAAGACCGGTATATCTTCGAGTCTGATGTTTCCCTTGGCTAGGGTATTACATCTATTTTTGTGTTATTGCAATTTCTGCTGAACTTCTTCTTGTATACTCGTCAGTTTGTCGTGTACAGGGTGATTCTTTATAATGTCGCCCCCCTTTAACTTTGTTATTTTAAGTGTCCCAAAAAAAATTGAAAGTATGGTTATGTAGGTGCTAAAAAATACTTTTTTTCTACGATTTTTTTTAATTAAATGATCAGTATACAGGGAAAACCAAAAAGTTCATTTTTTTTCAATAAATCACCCTATATCTGAATTTATTTTTCGATTCCTCGTAAAATTTTAAGCATAATTTATTCAACATACCGTATGTTTAAAATGAATAGTTTTTGAAATATTCGCATTTGAAACGTTATCATCACAAATTTTATTAAACCAAAACAACTGTTACAAATCAAGAAATCTAACAATAAATAATATAAGAAAAACAGTTTCTAATTAAATATAAAGATGCTCTACTGGGCCTCCATCTTCTTCAACACATTGTATAAGGGTTCTTCGCATTTTCTCTAATGAATCTGTTATGAATGCTGGGTTATTTTCATTTAAATTAATAATTTCTTTCCGTATCAAATCTTTAAGATGATCGAGGTTTTCAATTTGGTGGTCATATACACGGTTTTTTATATAAACCCAAAGAAACGCATCTATAGGTGTCCAATCGGGGCTGTTTGCAGGCCATTTAATTGGCGCATTTCTTCCGATCCAATCAGGAAACCTTTCACTTAGGTAATTATGCACAGCACGAATGTTGTGAGGGGGTGCTCCATCCTGTTAAAAAATTATATTTTGTAATATATTTAAAGGCAAATCGTCTAAATATTCTTCAAACTCGTTTTCCAAGAAATCTAAATAGCGGCCTCTATTTAAAAGAGTATCAAAAAAATACAGACCGATAACTCGATCGCCCCGGATACCACACCACACATTCACGGATTGTCGCCCTTGAAACTTAAATTCCCTAAAAGAATGTGGATTCTCTCTTGCCCATTGTCTGGTATTTTTTCGGTTAAACAGGCCACTAGTAGAAAAAGTAGACTCGTCAGTCCATAGAACTGTTTTCAAAAAATTGTTATTTATGTTTATTCTGTCTAGAATCAGTTGACAAAATGCGACCGATCATCTTTTTGCATTTGGGTAAGCTTTGTAGTGGGTTTAATCTTATATGGCTTTAGATTCCATTTTCTTAACGTTCTTTGGACTTTACTGTATGAAGTTCGCTGAATATTTTCTTGTGTTGCTCGTAATGTCTTTGAAATGTTTCTTATGGAATTGTTTGGATTCCCTTCTATGGCAAGTAAAATATTCAATTCTGCATTTTCATCTACGTTCACAGCAGTTCTTTTTCTCCTTTGTAAATTTGACGTTTCTTGAAACTTCCTATATATAGATCTGAACGTTTTTTGAGTTGGGACATGCATACCGGGATTATCTTCTATCATATGTCTAATGGCAGCGTGACAATTTAAATTATTTTTAATATAATAATAATTCTTTCTCTGTCTAAGTACGCATTTTTACTTCCTAACCAATACAACTACAACAATATTGACAGAATGTCACTGTCAGTTATTTGTTTTTAATTAAAAGCGTGGTATCCTAGGACTTCTTGATTTGATTTGATTAAACAGTTGTTTAATAAAATATTTGATGATAACGCTTCAATAGCGAATATTTCAAAAACTATTCATTTTAAGTACACGGTGTGTTATATAAATTATGCTTAGAATTTTACGAGGAACCTAAAAATAAATTCATATATAGGGTGATCCATTGAAAAAAAAAATGAACTTTTTGGTTTTCCCTATATACTGATCATTTTTCAAATTTTATTATACGTAGAAAAAAAGTATTTTTTAGCACCTACATAACCATACTTTCCATTTTTTAGGACACTTAAAATAACAAAGTTAAAGGGGGGGCGACATTATGAAGAATCACCCTGTACATCGTCGCTAATACCTCTTACTCGGCTTTCTACTTGCTGGAAGATGTCGTCTTTCACCTGATTCATACGTTCGTCTACAGATAAAGTAGTATTCTCGATTCTGCTTGCTTGTTCTTGCAGAATTTTCTTTGTTTATTCATCCCTTCTTCTCACTTCTTTGGTCTCTTCGTCTCCTTTTCTGACATATTTATCTCTTCTTCTCATTTCTTCTTTGACGTCTTCGTCCCTTTATCTCATTTCCTCTTTTGTCTCTTCGCCTCTTTTTCTCATTTCTTCTTTGACTTCTTTGTCTCTTTTTATAGCCTCTTCATCTCCTTTTTGGCATCTTCGTCTCTTTTTCTGACTTCTTCATCTCTTTTTCTGAATTCTTCTTTGATTTCTTTAATCAATTCCATTAGCTGGGTGTCCATATTGGCTGTTGCGCTATGTGTCTTAGGCATAGACGTACTTAAAGCCGGTACACAGTTTATTCTGCTTCAAACACCCAATTATGAATTACTGCTGACACTGATCTTCCAGATATTCTAGAAATTTCCACGTTGCTCAACGAATATTCTGGAAAATATTTCCGCTAGCAGCTTGAAAATGCCACTTCAGACACCAGTTATTACGTTCCACGGGGTTCTAGATTTGTTGACTATAAAGCACAGCTTTTCAAACTACTAATTTATTATAACCAACTGTTTTCCGACACCACTCTGAACTAAAATATTTCTCTCTATTACCAAATGTCCATAAAACTATATTCCACTATCCGCCTTCTATGATCGCTTCTTATACACCAATACTTACTGCTGACTCGCTTAATACTCTATGATCCCTTATTCTGCATCACACAAACTCAATATTTAACTAACTAACTCTGTATGCCGCTCGCCCATTTATACTGTCCATAGAGATTCTAGACCTTCTACACTGTTCTACACCTGCAACTTCTGGTCCCTTCTAGAAATATCATTCCAGACTGTTCGCTGTTACCAACACACATTACAACCGACCTTTGACCATAGAACAAAGTCCATAAACTTATTTCTCATAGACGCTATGTGAAAACTGGAACCTGTGATGAGCACTGATAAGTACATTTGGAGAACCCAAATCACCACAACACATATTTTAAAGACCTTACGATCGTTTCAGTGACCTCGTCAGCGTCATCAGATGATGAAAAATTCTTAAGGTCTTTCAAATATGTGTTGTGGTGATTTGGGTTCTCCAAGTGTACTTATCTCATAGACGGATATGACAATATAATATTCAATTTCTATATTTTAACGGAGACATTACAGATGCAAGCTTAGCTCTTCTGGACCATGATACCAGCAACCTTGTATTAAAGAAAAGGGGGACTACACTGTTTTCTAAAAAAATAGCATGGAATTGCTGGTGTAACTGAAAATTGCTTGTGTGGTATGTATATTGCGTAGACCAGAGAAACTGTCCCGATAGACACTGTATAAATATCAAGGTTATGCATTTTAGTGAATTTTCCTTGAAGAAATTCACTAATGAGGAGACCCCGACTTTTGAATTTTGAAAAAATGTTTGCAAATCAGCGTGAACCAGTACCCCTAGAACCCATGTCTGGGGTCAGTGTCAATTTTAATATGTTTATATATATATATATATATATATATATATATATATATATATATGATATTGTTGTAGCAGGTTTTTCAAAAAAATAATTCGCATTTGTATCAATTTAAGCTGAGAATTACTTTAGTAGACTCAAAAAGAATTATCTGCTCAATATAGCCTCATTAAAACGCCTCCGTGGCCGTGCGGGAAAGTCGATTAAGACTTTCCAATACGGACTCGGGGGACGACGGTTCGAGACTCACCGGCGGCGTATGATTTTTCAAATCACTGTCGTCGTTGAGATCGAGCTCAAGGTGGAGGGTAGGTTAGTTTAGATGAGCAAAAAGGGTTAGCAATGGCCTAATTGCCAGTAAGCATCTTACCTTTACCTTTAGCCTCAATAAAAGCTTAAATAATTTTGGCCAGCTAGACTGGCCAAATGCTCCACTATGCTTCGTTCAAAACGTAGACGCCATTTTGGAATGAGCTGGTTAGCAAAAAATTACAAGGAAGGTTAAATTTGATTTGTTTCAGTTCATTACAAGACATATATATGTATATAGCAAGTTATTTAATTATTAACAAGGATACTCAAATTTAAAAAAATATTCTGAACGCAGCATATGGCGAATTTTCATAAAAAGAAAATAACACAAATTATAATATATTTGAGAAAGACGTGTTTGTTGAGAGAAAACATTTTTCGGAACAACCAGTTTGAATGAATTGGGTAATGAACTCATCCACAAGTAAAGCAAAATTACAAATTTATGGCAAGTATACCTTCCATTTTGCAAAGAGACTACGTAACTTCGTTAACGAGTCCGATCCAACCAATTTTTCTAGGAAAATTTCTGCATTTTTTAAAATACCTATGTAGTTATTGTAAATTATACACACAAAACTTGTAGTTTATAGCTTTGAAGAAAGTTGAGTCATAGGTATTTATTTATTTCCTTGAGGGGACCAAAGGAGAACACACATTAAAAGTTTTTGTATGATAAAAACAATTTATTCAAGTTGACTTACAACTCTTTACTTTTTATACCAAAGTTCTTTTCTGCATGAATATTATATCACTTTCTCAAATCGTATATAAAACTGTATTAATTCACATTTATGACATTCAAACAATGAGTATATTGTTAGTTTCTGCGTCTTACTTTTGAAGAATTCAACTCTCAAATACTGATGAACTGTACAAAAAATTTGAGGTAATTGAATTTTTTCTAGTAAAAATTAGAGCTTATTCTTTCAATATATAACCAAAAATCTATTCTTCTGTTTAATTATCTAATAAATGGGCGGTATCAGAATGACATTTATCCAGTTAGTACAGATAATCCTAATTTTAGTAAATTTATAATTGAGAATTTAGAAAAATGAAGTTTTACAGTTCACTGACGCTAATAATGGCAGTTTTAACGATTTTGCTACCTCCAAATGTTATTACAAGGGGGTGAAAAAGTCAACCCCTGTATTATTTTGCATCAGAGCTTTTTTGTGTCTACATTTTCCTAATTAAAAATTTATTTGAAGAGAGGCGTTCAATCTGCAAGTTACTTATGTCTTAACTTTTCCCTGTCACATAAATTCGCTAAAAGGTTATCATTTGATAACAAAATCAAGCAGACTAATGTCAAGTAACGTCATAAAGACACTTATCTTTATTGTTCTGGTCTTCTCTTATTTCGAAATGTCACAATAAGACAATGAACAATAATTTTACTACTAATAATAATTAACAAATCACAAAAAGCAAATTAATAACAATGTTAACAAAATATCAATAACAAAAATCATAGTAAATGTTGAAACTAGCCCCTGGCAGGCTCTACTCTTCTTCTGGTTAAATTCCGTATTCTTTGACAAAATCCGGGTGTATTTCTAATATTACATGAGGCGATGATACGATCCCCTAAATCCGCGATATTTTCAACGGGAGCTGAATAAACCAGCGTTGTAAAAAACCTCAAATGCAAAAAGCCAAGTGATTCAACTCTGGAGATCGTGCAAGCAAATGCTGAAGATCTCATTGACCAATCCAACTATTTGAATAAGCTTCGCCCAAGTAGCGACGAGCGTTAATACTGAAATGGGGTGGAGCCTTATCATGCTTAAACCACATTTATTGCTTAATTTGTATAGGAACGTCTTCACGAAGTAGGGGCAACTCTTCTTCGACGAAATGGCAGTATGCGTCTCCATTTACTCCTGCTAGAAGAAAATATGGTCCAATTAAATAATCATCAATAAGCAAGCCACACATTTAATGAAAATTGGTGTTGAAAATGAGATTCGATAATTTCGTGTGGATTTTCTTCAGCCCATACATGATAAATATGGAAATTTATGATAGATTGTCGGCAAAAGTTAGCCTCATAAGTAAACAAAAAGTTAGAGAATCTCGGTGTGAGCGCTTGAACTCGTTGGATATGGTAGGGATACAACAGTTGTTCTTTTAAGATTCTAAATACCGTGGAATAGCTCACATTTAAAACTTGGGAAACTTTTCTCGTACTTGTTCCTGGAGATTCTTCAAATAAATTAAGGACAGGCTCCTCTAGTGCTGCAGTTCTTACGTCTCGAAAACGTCCGCAATCGTCAGTACCTACTTCTTGAAAATTTTCCTTCTTCTCTAAGACGTGATGAAGGCGCACGAATATGTCCTGAATGGGTAATGCTCGTTCTGGATATAACTGAGCGCAAAGCGTGTGAGCTCTTAATCCATTTACATTAGCACAGCCATATACAAAATGCATATCCGTCGTTTCGGTATTTGTATAGTTTGTCATTGCGTTTACATAATTGTTCATAGTTGTTATAAAGCTCTCTTTAGATTCACGAAAACTAAGACAATAAAAATAAATGTCATTATGACGTTATTTGATAGTAGCATGAGCATGATTAATTTTTTTAACAAATAATAACCACTCTGTGAATTTATGTGAAAAGGAATATAAATATTATTTAACTTTTTTGTGACCAAACTAACACTTTTATAAGAAAAAGTCAAGATATAGAAAAGTTACAGATTGAATCCTTCTTTTCAAATAAAATTTTCACATAAGAATCACAGTTCTAACAGCTATAATGCAAAATAATGTAGGGGTTGACTTTTTTGCACCCTTGTAATAATATATCAGGGTTACAGAAACCGTCAAAAACTGCAATTTTATTAGGATCAATCATTTGCATAATCTCATTTTTTAAATTCTTCCATAATGGAGATTTTAAATAAAAACATTTTTCTTTGCTTGAATTTCAAATGGCTGTAACTTTGAGGGCAAGGGGATTTAAACAAGAAATTATATGAAAGACACCTCTGAATTTTTGCTAAAAAATCAGCCTTTGATTTTTTTCGCATCAATTTCGACACACCTTGCAACACACACACACACACACACACAAACGCGCACGCACACCCCCTCCACACACACAAATATATATATATATATATATATATATATATATATATATATATATATATATATATATATATATATATATATATATATATATATATATATATATATATATATATATATATATATATATATATATATATATATATATATACATATATACATATATATATATATATATATATATATATATATATATATATATATATATATATATATATATATATTAGAGTTTGTTAGCTAGAAAAATCAGTCCAATTTTCCGGAAAAATTTTGGGTTTCCTTTGAGAAATGTTTTGTACCTCCGAAGATAACACAGCTATATCAACCAAATTTGGTACTTGGGTTTACAATATTTAGTGTATATTATGTTGCTAAATATAGATCGCCAATTCAAAGAAAAAAAAGTTATAGGCATTTTAAAAATGGGTGCCACTGATGAGCAGATAATGTCACAGAACCAAAGTTTTTGTGTGGTTTACAAAATATATTAAATACTAGACAAAGATTAAGTCCTCATAGTTTATATATGCCTTTCTTCTAATAGACTTTCAAACAGTTCAACATTTATATCAGAAAACATCCTACGCCTAACAAAAATGGACTTTACACTATCAATATGTTTTTCTACTTGAATATTAAAAAGAAGCTCCTGGGCATAGTGGTCTGAACGTGCCGGATCAAACACTGTAGCCTTATCTATATTTGTGACAATATAATCCACCAATTTCTGGACAAATATCTCTACATACCATCCCTCTCTAGTACGCCGTTTTATAAATGATTTGAGTGTGAAAGACTCCAGTAAATCTTTCAATTTTTTTTGCATGACGAGACTCAATGTTTAAACTACAGATGTTTTGGTCATCAGAAATGATAACGTTTTGATAAAGTTTACAAATCTAAATAACCATCTGCTCAAGGACAGAAAAAAAAAACTCAAAATTTCAAGAGGTACTAGGTCAATATATAGTTAGTAGACAAGTTCTATTCCCATACTCCACGGCACAGCACTCAATAGTCAGTTCTACAGACATTTTTTTAATAGTTACAATCTCACTACACTCACCCTACACACACAGACACACACACACATACACACGCACGCCCGAAATTATATGAAAGACACCCCTGAATTTTTGCTAAAAAATCAGCCTTTGATTTTTTTTCGCATCAAATTCGACACACCTTGCACACACACACACACACACACACACACACACAAACGCGCACGCACACACGCACACGTACACTCCCCTCCACACACACAAATATATATATATATATATATATATATATATATATATATATATATATATATATATATATATATATATATATATATATATATATAAATTAGAGTGTGTTAGCTAGAAAAATCAGTCCAGTTTTCCGGAAAAATTTTGGGTTTCCTTTGAGATAGGTTTTGTACCTCCGAAGATAACACAGCTATATCAACCAAATTTGGTACTTGGGTTTACAATATTTAGTGTATATTATGTTTCTAAATATACATCGCCAATTCAAAGAAAAAACAGTTATAGGCATTTTAAAAAATGGGTGGCACTGATTTGCCACTGTTGAGCATATAATGTCACAAAACCAAAGTTTTTGTGTGGTTTACAAAATATATTAAATACTAGGCAATGATTAAGTTTTCTTTGACCAAAAATTCAAGAAATAATACCAAAATTACTTGGATAATTCAAAAGTATTTCTTCTTAAAAAGGCAAAGTTGCGATTTGGGCCGTCAAAATTGGCGACATTTAAACAAATATCATAAAACGAACGCGGGTTATGTTATATAAATATTGTAAGAAGTATGTTTTACAAAGCCATAAGTTTCTGCTTCAAGAGTCATTGCCATCCGCTTTACTAAAATATTTGCAGAAAATTTACCTCAAATAAACCGTTTTTCTGATGCTTCCACAGTAGTTTACGTTATAAAGTTTGTGATTAAATGGTCTAATATTGTTAGCGCATTTTCGTCGAAAAAATTCAAAATGAGGTTGCGACTTTTGAATTAAAAAAAATAAAAATAAAGGACCAATGTGAAAAATGTTAGTTTTGAGAAATACGCACTTCTAAAGGGATAATTATATTCCGTTAGAGATCTAACCTGAGAATATAAAACAACAAGAACGAACATTAAAAAACATGGTTGGAACCATAGATATATAAAGAATAGAGATACAATTATTTACATTTTAAAGCAATCAGAGATCTGATAACATATTAATGTATTCGGGCGATTGTATGCTACACTGTATAATTTTACTACGCTTTACTTAACACTGTTGCCAAACGTTCGTTCACGCCCAATGTTTTCAGATTATGACACAAAATTTAATTTATAATATTAAATAATAAACGCGTCTTGTCCCTATTTCATAGTGAAGCTATTATTTATAACAGTCTCCTATAGGTACAATAAGTATATCAATAGAGCTGCTGTATCTGATGCTTGATAATAAATATAAAAACTCTGGACGCAGCAAGTGCGTTATGGTAGTGAATTTTTATTAAATGCTTCAAATTTGAATAACAAATTTTTCTATAAACTTAGAAAATTTAATTTTGGTATGTAGTAAGGTCTTTCTTAGGACAAGATATCCACCAAATTTCATTAAAATAACTTTGTAAATTTTGGAGAAAAAAATTTTTTGAAAGAAAATATAAAATGTTAATAACTCAATTTTTGATAAATTGAGAAAGTTAAATTTTGTTACTTAGTAAGGTCTATCCCAAGGCAATACATGTAAATTTCATTAAAACAGCTTTGTTATTTTCGAAGAAAAAATTTTTTTTTGAAATAAAACTCAAAATTTTCCCGGAAAACCCCGTCTGATTTTCCTGGCTAACGAACTCATCCAAGCCCTTATTAAAAGAAAGGCACTTGCCGAGTTTCATTGAAATCGGTTAATTATTTTTCGAGTTATCAGACGGATATATATATATATATATATATATATATATATATATATATATATATATATATATATATATATATATATATATATACATATAAAAATTGAAACTGACCTCGGATATGGGTTCTAGGGGTCCTAGTTCGCGCTCATTTGAAAAATTTTTTGCAAATTCTCACCGTCGATACCTCTCTATTAGTGATTTTTTTAAAAATAAAAATTCACTAAAATCAAATAACAGAGATAGCTTGCTCTACTCGCAATTGTCTTTAGAAAATCAAATTAAAGATCTCAATTTACCAAGAAAAACTTCAACTACCATAATTAGAATGAGATTTAACCACGGTAGATATAAATCTCATCTGCATCGAACTGGCATGGAGGATCTTACTGCAACTGTGACGGAACCTCTATCTGCGACTTGGACCGCCTAGTATTTTCACGTTACCGATTCAACACGCTACGAATTGACTTATGCATTTATTAATAATAACAATGTTTACAGTGAGCGACATCTGCTGGTCAAACGTAAAAATATAAAACCATTGAGCACCAAGAATTGAAATGTTAGTCAATAAAAGTGAGAATGAGAACTACAAAGTCATTGAATAATACGAGATATTGAAGCTGCGATCAATAGAAATATAAATAACCAACAGCAACCACATACTTACGATTTAAACATGTTTCAAATTTGAATAGCTCAATTTTCTGTAACCCTAGAAAGCTGAATTTTGGCACATAGTTAGGTATTTCCCAAAGCAAGATGTAGACCAAATTTTATCGAAATTTTCGGAAAAAAAAATTTTTTTTGAAAGAAAACTCAAAATTTTCCCGGAAAACCCCGTCCGATTTTCCTGGCCAACGAACTCATCCAAGCCATTAATAAAAGAAAGGCACATGCCGAGTTTCATCTAAATCGGTTAATTATTTTTTGAGTTATCAGACGGATACATATATATATATATATATATATATATATATATATATATATATATATATATATATATATATATATATATATATATATATATATATATATATATAAGCATATAAAAATTCAAACTGACCCCGGATATGGGTTCTAGGGGTCCTAATTCGCGCTCATTTGAAAGAATTCTTGCAAAGTCTTACCATCGATACCTCTCTATTAGTGAATTTTTTTAATAAAAATTCACTAATAAAATTTATGAGGATTCGGTAATGCTAGAATCTCAATATCCAGCGGCAACCCTGTTCACTTCTTCCAGTCAACATTTCTGTCATTAGTCGTCGGCCGCCCAATTTTACAACTCTTCTAGGCGGTGTTGCTAGCAGTCGGAAATTTTGTATTAGTGATTTTTTTTAGTTTTAATTGTGTTATTTAAAGAAAAGTTTATCTATAAACATTAGAACATGGTTCGCCAGTGTCAGGTGTGTGGAAAATTGGATTCATTTTTTCACTGGTGGCATAACAAACACGAGTCGGAATTATTTGCGACGTTGTCGAGAGTCGGAATGTTATGTGGTCTCTCTCTCTTGCATCTTTTTCCAACTTATGCTGATGGTTGTTACAAAACAAATGGCTATTTATGAATGAATAGTCGAGTCTCCTTTTATTATAAGTCTATGGTTGGAACCCAAAAGGACGTTGCAACTGTCATATGACAGTAGTAATGACGTGTTCGTTGTCGGAAATGAAATTAACAAAATAAGTAGGTACCTATTATACAAGACAATTCACAATAATAGCATCATTTCACACTAATCGGTTTGCTGAGATGACGAAAAAGAATGGTTACCACATCAACTACTTGAAGAAGCTGCTTTTCAGTATCTCCCCCTTCTAGACCTGCACTAGATCAAGAGGTAGTTTTGTCTCGAGATGATCAATGTGCAGAGATAATTCAATCCTCAGACTAATGAAATTTTTTTTACAACTAATAAGGATAAGATTCCGATAAATAAGAGACGTGATGTAGTTCATTAAATGAATTGTAAAAACTGTTCTCTGTCTTAAAGAGGTCAAACTTCTCAAACTGTGGGTAGGGGAGTGACCCAGCACATTAGTGATTCCAGACTGAGACCGGATATGTGTGCACCTGGATTATATAATAACATGACTATCAAGGTATTAAAATTTTGGAAAATGAAACCAATTAAAAAAAGAGTCTGGACGCAGCAAGTGGAGGAGGTGGTGAGTTTTCATAACAATGTTTTAAATAGCAAAACTTTTTTTAATGAAAGCAGGCATCAGATTTGGTTACTGGTATAACCTGTATAGTAAATGTATCGCATTTCATCAAAATAACTTTACTGTTTGGAAAAGTAAAAAATATGCCAAAAATAAACTTAAAATGTTCCCGAAAAAAACTAGTCCAGTTTTACTGGTCAACGAACTTTATAAAGCTATTTACCTAACTACCAAGATATGAGTATTTACAAACAGTTTTTTGACGATACTCAAAAAACAAAAATTTGCACGAAAATTTGTCAACAACTTTTTGACGAAAATATAAAGACATTTGTTTACAATAAGTTATGAATCCTTTATTTTTAACTACCAGATTCGACAAAGGTCCTGTCCAAATTTCTATATGTCAAACGACACTTGCGCACGTAGCGAAATAAATCAGAGAAAAAAGCACTTTCAGTTTTTCCAGAATTTTCCAATTTTCCGGCCAAGCTTTCAAATCTTTCTTACCGTAAAAATCTTATTCGGACTATTACAAACATTTTTGAAATAAAATTAGCCAAATCGGTTCAGCCCTTTTCAAGTGATGCGCTTACCAACGAACAGCAATTAATTTTTATATGTATGGATTCCCAAAATTTCAAAAAAACAATGATTTCTACGGAAACACAAAAAAAATTCACCGAAAACTGACTAACTATTTTTAGCCGACTTTAAAAAAGGAGGAGGTTCTATGTTCATCTGTATGTATTTTTTATGTATGGATATTTGCCTATAATTCAAAATATCATAGGAGTCACCTTTTTTGCAGCAAAGATAAATCTCGATTTTTTTAGTTTTGTAGGAAAGCTACCGACAGTAACAGAGATATTAATTATTTCAGCCATGTAAGTTGCAATTATACCTACATATTTTTTAATTACAGAGATTGGTACTGCATCAATACTAACTGATCCTGTACCATCAGATCCCTAATCACAGCTTTAATTTCCAGAGCTGTAAAAGGATATAAAAACAAAGAGTTGCTGTGCACTCTTGACGCTGTACAAGACTGACCACTTGTGTTACCATATCGGGATGCTATTTCATTTTGTGCGGCCTGTGGAAAAAAATTATCAAATAAATCTGCCATAGCTTTAGGTTCTTGAAGTATGGTATCGTTATGTTTAACTTTAACAATTTAGTCTCAAAGTGTTTTTAGTGAATTTTCTTTAAAAAATTCACTAATGAGGAGATCTCGACTTTTGAATTTTGAAAAAATTTCTTCAAATGAGCGCTAATTAGGCCCCCCACAACACATATCCGGGGTCAGTTTGAATTTTTATATGTTTATATATATATATTATATATATATATATATATATATATATATATATATATATATATATATATATATATATATATATATATATATATATATATATATATATATATATATATATATATATATATGTATCACACCGATAACTCAAAAAACAATGTACACATTTTGATTAAATTTGGTGAATAAATTCCCTTTGCAAATGGCTTGGATAAGTTCGTTATCCAGGAAAATCTGCCCACGTTTTCCCGGAAAATTTTGTGTTTTCTTTCGAAAAAAATTTATATCTCCCGAATTAACAAAGTAAGGGCAACCAAATTTGGTACGCGGGTTTATGTCCTTATATGTAAGTCACCTACCAAAATTTAGCTCTGTATGTCAAAAGACAAAAAAGTTATAGGCATTTAAAGAAAAATAAATTGGGGTTTTCCTCAAAACGTCAAAGTTGCGACTTAAAACGTCAAAATCGGCAACATTTTGGCAAATAACTTGAAACTAATACGGGCTATGGAAATCAAATGTCTCAAGAAGGATGTTTTACA